>OZ023233.1:4525399-4799806 GCA_964006365.1 Trididemnum miniatum
CAGTTCATGCTGAGCAGAGCCAATCATGGATAGGATGGGTCGGAGGGGAACACCATCTTTGTGCGTTTTAGGTAGTCCATACAGTCTGGGTCTTTGTGAACCAGAGGGCCGAATAGCTTCATAAACAGATCTAGTCAACGTTTATGAAGCTATTCGGCCCTCTGGTTCACAAAGACCCAGACTGTATGGACTACCTAAAACGCACAAAGATGGTGTTCCCCTCCGACCCATCCTATCCATGATTGGCTCTGCTCAGCATGAACTGGCTAAATTTCTTTCGGCGACCCTTCAACCAGTTCACGATCTATTTTCCAGCAATTGCACCAAAGATTCTTTTCTTTTGCTCAAAAAATGCAGCAGCTTACTTTTGACCCAGATGATTGCTTCCTCTGTTCCTTCGACATCTCAAGTTTGTTCACTAATGTACCTTTGGCTGAAACTATTCAAATTTGTGCTGACACCCTCTATGATGGCGATCTTTCACCTCCGCAGTTTTCCAAAGAAATTTTTATTGAGCTGATGAACATCGCTACTACCTCTGCTGAATTCAGCTTTAATAACGTTATGTATAAGCAAATTGATGGTGTTGCAATGGGTAGTCCACTCGGGCCTGCACTAGCCAATATCTTCGTTGGCTACCATGAAAATAAGTTGTTTCAAACTATAAACGAGCCCTTTTTCTATACTAGATACGCTGACGATACTTTTTCTATTTTTAGAACAGAAGCGGATGCAGACCAGTTCTTTCTTGCTCTCAATTCATTACACCCAGCTTTGAAATTTACCATGGAAAAAGAAGCCGATCAAGCACTCTCTTTTCTCGACGTGAAAGTTGACAAATCTGAAATACAATTTCAAACATCAGTATACAGAAAACCTACATTCACTGGTCGCTACATGCGTTGGGATTCTTTTGCACCTTCCAAGCGCAAAACGAACCTAATCGAAACGTTAGTTCATCGAGCCCTCGTAATCTGTTCACCTGGTAAAGTTAAACAAGAACTGGACTGCATTCGCTCCATTCTGAAGAATAATGGTTACCCTGAAACAATAATCAACTCCAGCATTTCCAAGAAAATTTCCCGTTTTCAATTACTGCCCAAAGAAGGACCAAAGAAATGCCCTGTGTATCTAAAACTACCCTGGATTGGCAATATTTCTCGTAAATTCGAAAAACAGGTAAAATTTAACGTTCAAAACTGTTTTAGAGCCGTCGATCCTCGTGTCATTTTCCAAACCAGAAAGATTCTGCCTTCAATCTATAAGGATGCTGTGCCCATCACTCATCAAAGTATGGTCGTATACCAATACGTGTGCCGCTGTGATTGCCGGTACGTGGGTCGCACATCCCTACGACTGCAAGATAGAATCAATCAACACATTCCAAAATCAATTCGAAATAAAGAAAATCCAACCAAAGTTCTTCCCAAACGTAACTGCAAAATTGCTACTCCACTCAATCAGCTAGACTGTGATTCAGCTATTGGTCTACACTTAAACCAACATCCTGATTGCGCCTCTCATTATCATATTGACCAGTTTTCGGTTTTAGCCAACGCGAGAACAAATTTCCACTTGGGGGCGCTGGAGGCAACTTTCATCAAAACGTTGAAACCTATTCTGTGCCGTCAAAAGGAATTTGTCTACTCACTCCAAATTCTCCGATAGTTGAGTTAGATTCTAAAATTCATCCATATTCGACCAATCACAATCCGTCTGTCTTTTAACAACCAATCAGAGCCCTTTTTTCCTTTTTTGTTGCAGATTTTTCGATGAAGCTGATGATAATATATAGACCACCTTTTTCCTTCTCAATTAACTCTCGCGTTGAACCCTGAAGAGAGCGAGACGAAAATGTTTGGTTCAAAAACAGTCTTTTTCAAGACTACCTAAATTTAAAAGATGTTTTCGGCGCTTTTTAAATCTGTTTTGAAATTCTGTACCACCAAAAAGCTTTTCGTATAATTGGTTTTCTAAGTTGCACTTATCTTGTTTATTCCAAATAGTAAACGCGACAGATCATAGTTTAAAATTTATGCCACAAAACATTTTGAATCTCAAACTTACTTCGCTGAAGATTGTTACAATATATTAAAGTTCAAAATCTTGTTTGAAACCAAAAACATACCCTACGAAGTAGGCATGCAATTATTGGACAATTTGATTCCAGTGACAGCAATTATAATTGTTAAGTACACCAAATTACATATCATATGCAAGTTAATGAAAAATATCTAAACATTATTGGATACAGCGGAAAAACAAATCAGTAGCATAAAGACGATTCAACAAACATCATTTGCATTTGGTTGAGCATCCACTTCAAATCAAGTGCAAATAGCTATCTACAAGACTAAGTAGCAAATTTCAAAAAGCAAACTAGCAAAGCACTGAATCAAAAGTATTACTGAAAATTATTATGATTGACAAGTATGAATTGCACATCTCACAGTTTTATTCACTTATATGTTTGTTAGTAAAATAAGTTTTTGCAGTGTATACATTAAAGATATCAAATATTCACTGCCTACAAATATACCTTCACCGATTTGAAGTATAAGAAAAAACAATGCTTACGCGAGTTTACTGGCAATAGACTAGACTGTTAAAATTAGAGAACACTTAACTACTACAAATTAATTCTATAAAAAACTTAATTAAATTTATAAGAGCTGCACTAAATATGCTTATCTCTACAAATATATCTAAGTTGTAATGCAAAACATACAAAAACAAAAGTCATACACTGATACAGTTATGAGTTCATAAAAATGACCAAAATTCTACATTTTTCTACCATTTCTTTCATAAACTACAATCCAAGAGCAGCTAACTGTGATAAGCAGTAAAAAGTTTCCAAAAAAGAAAATAGATTAGTGTGACAATTTCTAGCTCTGAATTAAGGTGTAATTCAGAATTTGTAAACAAAAAATGACAATGATTTTGATGAACAAGGTCAAAAAGTTGGAAGTAAATTTGCGCACATAAAAAAACACACACAGTAATCTCTATTTCAGAATAAGTAACAGAATAATACGAAGAATACACATTGCAAGTGTCTAAAATCGCTTCAAAAATTCTTCAGCCACAATGCGAGCTCTTGCATTTACAGACAACTTCATTTCGCTTATTTCTTTGTCAATTTCTTCCATAAAATGAATCACAAAATCAACTAGCTTGTGTTTAAACATTTGTTCAGTGTGAACATTTGTAATGAGAAAACTGATATCATATCCTTCAATAGGTTTCCGCCTCAAAATGATGAAGTTTTCCGCTCTCATCATCATAAATCTCATAAACTTTTGGCAAAGAATTAACTCTATTTCATCAGCTTGTTTTACAGCAATGCTGACACGAATTGAATTGATTGACGATTCAATAAGCACTTTTTCTTTTTCATTTCTGGCAATCACCACTGGAGTAAGCAATAATTCTTTGCTTGTTTTTACTTCAACTTCAGGTTTAACATGTCTCTCTACAACTTGGGAATTGAAATTTTCCAAACACATGGCTGCATTTAAGGTAGATCTAACTGCATTAAGATATGGTTTTAATGTTGTAGACATGATAACTAAATATTTTATTTACTATTCAAATTTTCACTAGTATGATATACAAATGAAAGATTACGCACCTGTAAAAATAGCATTAGGGTAACTGGGTAACCAGTTAACTTAGCAGCTTAGTCATAAAATAGTCTAGTTTAGCAGACTAGGTTCCGTAGACTAATGCAATCACTTCTGTCAACATTGCGCTTTCTTTCTTAATAACCCAATAATCATAAACACATACGGTAATTAGCGTAAGCGATGATCCTCTCTTGAACTGTTAAACACAATCATTATTGCATCAGGTTTTCTGCTTATCTAAGGTAACCTAGAAATTGCGAACGCATGGGACCACCGTATGGACCGTGCGAAACCGTATGGGCATTGGGCACCGTATGGAAGCGTACGGTGCCCATACGGTCCCATACAGTTTTTAGTTCCACCCGTTTATCTAGGCTGATTTTGAAGAGTAGGCTCAAATGTCCGCGCTGTTTACTGTTTGCGGTGTTTACGTTATACGCGGTGTGCGCGATGTTCAGTAACGTGTTCTCCACGTACATAGTGGCAGAGATGGCTTTTAATGTAGGAAAAACTACACTGAGATTAACTTAGCTAAGTTGTTCTTCGAGTAATTCTTTGCCAACCACAGAATTCTCCCACCGTAATAAATGTATTGATTCTTAACTGTAACGGATTCAAAAAAAAGCATGTTCTCACTCAATACCAGTGTGGTATATTTGGTATTACATTTCCAGAAATAGCTGGATTACCTCTTGTTTTAACCTCAAACGTTAAATTACCAATTTTGATTGCTTTGAACGTCGAATTGCTAATTTTTGATTGCCGTATAACCTGCTTTATCACTGCGCCGTGTGACCACGACGTCAAACATTTAAAATTCCGGTTCTTGACAAAATTTCGTTTATTTTTTTGTTTTGTCGTTCTTTTTGTGTTTAATTTGTTTTTCATTTACTTACACTGCTAATAAAAAATATCCAGTAACTGTGCTTTGATCTGTTTCCGTATGTCTATTATGTGTTGTGCATAATTATCCTGTCCGCTTGCTTGTTGTTTTTGTTGTGTGGGAAGCTTTGCGCCCACTAACTCTCTTGTTGTCGCTAAGTTTTTTATGCCACATTCTTCCTTGGCCTGCTAGGGTTGGATTCGTGTTCTGGACAATGTGTAAATATTTATACACCTACAAGACTAGGGGAAGTGTGGGACCTATGAGACGGATTTTTTTAAAGAGCTGCCAAACACGAAGTCGTTTAGTCAGCTCCCTAAAAATTAACCATTAAGTACCTTTTGGCCAGCATTATCCTTACGCCAAGTTTGAGTGCATAGGCTACATGAAAACGAAATGAAAGATAATGCTTTTTTTAAGGACGTGGGTCAAAGGTCCCCAACAATTTTTGGTGGGGACCTATGAACCATAGGCATGGGACCCATAAACCAGAGTAAATTTGTCTGCTTATTCAGTTATTGCCATGCTAATCTGCATTATACGGGTAACTTTAAGAAGGATTTCTTACACTTACATAAAAAAATCAAAATTGCGCTGCCTTTTAGGCCTATTGCATCTGTCGTCGGTTGTATAGGGGACCTGTGAGCCATGGGTCATTGGTGTTCAATGCAACTAGTTCAAAGGTCCCCTCATGAGCAAAATCGCTATAACTTGAAAATTTTTTTCACATACTGTTTATAACCTTTCTAGTGCGACACCACCTTCTTTACCACCTAAGGCGGTATTAAGAAAAAATGTCTCAACCTCGTACTCTAAAAAACTACTGCTTAAAATCAAAAGTTCTGCGTGCTTAAAACATGTGACCAACCATCTAAAAACCCTTATTTTGCAACCATTTCTACAGCGTTGTTCCAGCCAACCTATAGCCTAAATACGTCATTAAGTACATAACATCCGGGCGATCATTTATTTCGGTTCACTAACTTCCTCGAAGCCGCGAGAGCGTGGTAAATGAAGTGGTTCATTGGTCCCCGTGGCTCATAGGTCCCACTTTTCCCCTACTAATATTTTTTATTCGAAGACCCCAAAACGGTCCCTTCGCACATCCGTGTTGCTATTTTGTGTAGCCTACATTAATTGTTGGAGATGCTTTTTATGTTTGCTATGTGGCGACAGAACAAATGAACAATAAAAATCAATTTCAAATTTCTGCTCAATTAAACGGATTATGCAACAAATTTTAGCGACAGAAGCACGATTTTTTTGCACAAAAGGAAACTTTTCAATGAGCAAATAACCTCGCCGATTGTTAACGTCGTAAAAAAATCAAAAAAAAAAACAAAAACGCTAGGCCTACCGACTAAAGTCAAAAACAACGCAGAGTGTCATGTGATTGATGTTTTTCAAAGACAATTACCGATTCAGAACGAAATGACGCGGGTCACTTGTACTTCCGCATAATTCACTTAATCGCATGAAAAGGTTTGTTAAAGTGACTATGCAATTAACCGGATTCGACTACAATCAGTGATGGACACGATAAACCTTCCTGAACTAAAGCGATAACAATAATCGACAATTTCAAAAAGCCCTGGGCGATACTGATAAATCTCAATTTCTTAAAGCGATATCAGTAATCGATAAATTATCGCCGATAAATTTTTCCGATAAATGTTGCGGTAAATTTCCAATGTGTTTGACGAAGTATTTTTCGTAAGTCAAATTGCAAAAATGTATTTTTAGATTTTGCAAGAGTGGAGAGCAGTTCATGGACTCTGCCGTGACGTAAAACAAATCAAAAAGAGACTTTTTAATTGTAACAAGACTTTTACGTGGACACCGTGTATTTTTTCCATAGCGCCAACTCACTAATTTTGAACACTGCGTGCATAAAGAATCGTTTATCGCGATAATTTATCGGCGATAACAAAATATATTGAAAAAGTGATATCGGTAATCAATAAATCACAACTATTTCGAGCGATAACTCTAATAAATTTCGCCGATAAGCAGAGTTGGGCAGTACCGCGGTACAAAAGTACCGTGGTACTGTAACGCGGTACTTTTTTAGTACCGTTATCGGCACCGTCGATACTTTTTAAAAAATGTACCGTTTTTGGTACCGTCGTTACTTTTTAGACGGTTTTACTCGATATTTCGGTAACTTTTTTTGAATAAACTTAAGAGAGCAAAAGCGAAAAAAATTTTTGGGATTTTCCGCGAAAAGCACCTTCAAAACGTTTCGCAAAACCACGTTGTTGTAGATCAGTAGTCGGCAACCACCAGGCTGCGGCCCCCTGCCGGATATCCGGTTAGTTATATTTGCCGGATATCCGGTAGGCTATCCGGCAAATTTGCTATCCGGCACATCCCGGGTTGCAAATAACGAAATTTTAAAAAAAATTATAAAAAAATTTCCCAACGCCAGAGCTGGGCAAACTGCGGGCCGCATGCAGATCTTTTTCTTGCTTTTCACCAATTTTCAGTGGAAAAACAGTATATCTGCGGACGTGTAGCCTAGACCTTTTTATATTTTTGCTCATCAATGCTTTGTGGGGGCAATTTGGGCCCACACTTTTCAAAAAGGGGCGATTGTGTAAAAAAGGTTAAAGACCGCTGTTAGACTTTATGGAAAAATTTATTTCTGTGTCATTGAATCAAACTAAAACTATAGACCTGCGAATTCTGAGAAAAATGTAGATTTTGACTCATCTAAAAGTTCTGAATATGCTGCTACTGATACACCAACTTCTACTGAAAGTGGCATTAAAAATGAAAACATTCTCCTTCAATGCAATGATGAAGTTCGCGCAGCAAGAACCTTAGCACCATCTTTTCGTATATAGGCCATAAGCTCTTTTACGTCCTTAGTATTGTTCGAATGTAGCAACGTAGCCAGACAAACAAGGGTGTGACAAACTTTTCTGCTCTTCAGGGCGAGTTTCTGATAATGATACTCCTTAATTATACCTAGCCTCATAACTAATGCAAGAGATCAATAGATTATAGATGTTGCCGTATATTAGGCTTTCCATACGTCCTCCTTTAGGAGGACACGTCCACCTATTTAACAAAAATTAATTTGCCCTCCGAGGACGCTAAAAATGCCCAAATGTCCTCCCTTTTGGCATTTTGAACAGCGAAAACATGACAAATCAGTGTTACAGGAAAATTTTGGGAAGTTTCAGGCTTCAGCTCAAACTTGGTGACTTTTTTAAATTTTTTTGCTCTTCACTTGATTTTGGGCAGAAAATTGAGCATCTGCGGACGCAATGACCTCTTTTTATTTTTTTGCTCTTCACTTGATTTTGGGCGGAAAATTGAGCACCTGCGAACGCGATGACCTTCTTTTTGCTCTTCACTTGATTTTGGGCCAAAAAGTGGGGATCTGCAGAGGTGATGACCTTTTTTTTGCTCTTCACTTGATTTTGGGTGGAAAATTGAGCATCTGCGGACGCGATTACCTTTTTTTTGCTCTTCACTTGATTTTGGGTGGAAAATTGGGCATATGCGGACGCGATTACCTTTTTTTTTGCTTTCACTTGATTTTGGGCGGAAAATTGGGCATATGCGGACGCGATTACCTTTTTTTTTGCTTTCACTTGATTTTGGGCGGAAAATTGAGCATCTGCGGACGCAATGACCTCTTTTTATTTTTTTGCTCTTCACTTGATTTTGGGCGGAAAATTGAGCACCTGCGAACGCGATAACCTTCTTTTTGCTCTTCACTTGATTTTGGGCAAAAAATTGGGGATCTGCAGAGGTGATGACCTTTTTTTTGCTCTTCACTTGATTTTGGGTGGAAAATTGGGCATCTGCGGACGTGATTACCTTTTTTTTTTGCTTTCACTTGATTTTGGGCGGAAAATTGGGCATCTGCGGACGCGATGAACTTCAAAAAACCTGTTCTCCTTTTGTGCAGTGAAAATATGGTGAACCTTCCGTACATGAGAATGCTTATTTTAGTGAGCGTGCCGCTGACGCCTTGCTGCTTTAATCGAAGTGTTCGCTTGCAGTATTAAGATTCGCGCAAGTGTAGTGACCCTGGTCATAAACCAGTGGCCACTACACCTTGCAGATATAGTATTAATTAATATTGTCTGTAGTCACCCTGGTCATAAACCAGTGGCCACTACACCTTGCAGACATAGTATTAATTAATATTGGCAACACTGCAAATTCTTCTTGTTTTGCAATGCAGGAAAGTAGGTGGCAGATTGATCGCTGCGCGGATATCTGTAAAAATCTGAAAGAAGAAAAGGAAAACAAGAAAGAAATTGCTGTGAGTACCTAATAGAATACATCAGGTGCCCACACGTGGCTACAACTCAGATCTTACAGTAGCACCAGGAGCGACAAAAAGCTTGATAAGGTTTTAATTTCGTTGCTTTGCAAGACGTAAACCAAAACAAAAACTAATTTTTAAGAAAAAAGTTTCGTTTGAAAAGTACCGAAAATTGGTACCGAGTAACGATATCGTCGTTACTTTTTAAAAATCTACCGTTATCAGTACCGACGGTACTTTTTTAGAAAAGTATCGGTGCCGATATCGTCGCTACTTTTAAAGTATCGAGTGCCCAGCTCTGCCGATAAGTTATCTCGATAAATGCCCATCTCTGACTGTAATCGAAAATTTCCTAAAAGTGATTTTTTTTTATTTTATTTCAAGCCACTTAATTGCGGCTTAGAATTTTTGTGGTAGTGAAGTACATGCAACATGGAGATGACCTAGTTGAGCATCGAACCCACGAAGCCCTCACTATCCCTCTGCTACCACCTAACGGAAAAGACCAGTTATCTTTGTCGCATTTGATCTGTGTCAGCAAGCGAAGTGTAAATGTACACACCTTTTTTTGCGCAGCTTAATTTGAGTTTCTAAGCCTTGGCAATCATATAGGCAATTTTCGAATCCAAACGAAATTGACAGCACTAGCGAAATCGCTTCATGGCAAGAAATGTTTATTTGCTACTATTAATTCAAACCTGAACGTAATATTAGTAAATCAATCCTTAAGACCAAAAATACGCAAACTGATCGTGAGAGACACATCTGCCTAGAAATAAAAAAGGATTCCAGACAAAATGACACAATTAAACTTCAAAATAATAATTTTTTATCGTAACGATTTAAAATGAAACAAAATGCGGCGCTTATTAAGTTACTTATGTGCAAGATGTTTCGTTAGTAGGCCTATAAGCATCAAATGCTTACGTAGTATTATAGATACAAAAATTTGATACAATAAGTGAAACAAGAAAAAGATAGCAATAAAAAAAGGGGATAGAAAGCAAAATGCAACGAAACATAATGGAACCACCATAACAAAATGACATTGCTTTAAAATTATAAAAAATGTAATTGCAGTTGTCACTTTTTCAAGGTTACGCTTCTACTATTAAGACGTTAGTCAGATGCAGGCTTTTCTTGCGTTATGGATTCCGTTAAACTGCACGATATGCGATTTCTAAAATATATTGCAAAATAGTGAAGCTCTACAACTGCGTACAGTGGCGGTATTTATCCGGTTCTATAAAACCGTCTCACGTAAATTTATTAGATCAGGGAACCAGCCGGCATTGCTGTTTATATCTCTACCGTTATTTGAAATAGAACCGGCTGAAAATTTAACTTTTGAAACAGAACCGGTTTGCAAAAAATTTGAATCCCACCACTCCGTACACGAAGTAGAAGTTTTAAAGCTATGATTAGCCGCATGAGCGGAAGGTGAAAGGCCACATATTTTATTGGCAAATAAGTAGAAAAGATAAGCAGCATTTTACATCAAAAAAAAAGTAAAAAAAACGCAACAGAGCAGAGGAGCCCCATGGGCTACGCCAATGCTACTCTAGGTCTTGCTATTTTGTATCTCAGAAGTTAAAAAAACCTTAATGTTTGAAACAGAGTCGACGTCACAGTGAGGAAAAGTTACCCATGCACGATGACGTGTATCGCAAGTGTGTGTCGTCCGTTTCGGCAACTAAGCAGCACAGCTACGGCGATGGTAAACGAGTCTCCAACAATATGTAGACACAATGCGAGCAGCAAAGTACTTGCGAGGTAGGGAACCAAATCCCGCTGTTCCAAAGGCATGCACTCTGAGTCATTGAAGGTAAATCAAGCAGAAGAAACCTAAGTTAAATAGAAAAGTGATTTCGCATGTACATACTTTATGTGTTAGGTCAAGTTCAAGCAATTTTGTCAAGTATAGGATAAGTTCAAAACTTAATTAACTTTTTTCAAGATCGAGTTCGGCGAAAAAGGCCAAGTTCAGCGAGTTCAAGTTCGCAGCCCAGGTGCATATTCCCGTTTTGAATTTGAAATCGTGTTGAATGTCATTTGATGTATTTTTGTGCTTCGCTTAGTCCTGTTGCAGTTAAAACCACGCTCTTGTCTCTTCTTTCAATAGAAGGCCAATCCTTTGCGGTATAGTAGGCCTCCATGGCTTGCAAGTAAGCTTTTTTAGCCGCTGTAAAGTTCTTCAAATTTTTGTAAGCAGCGGCCAGGTTATGATAGAAAATGCCGTAGAGTCTATGATCGCTTGAGTTTTGTTTAAAGTGTTTTTTAAAATGATTTATACCTCTTTCATTAAATTCAATGGACTGAGTGAAATCTCCATTTTCGTTGTAGCAAAATCCTATGTATTTCAAGCACCAAGCAATTCTGGCACATTGCAAATCTTTGTCTTCAATTTGAACCCTAGTTGCGTTGCGATAAATGTGAGTAAGAGCTTCATAACCATGTTTTTTAAATTCATTTTTCTTATGGTTTCTCGACATTGATTTTGCAACTCCCTGCATTTTGTCTAAACACAGCATGTGCTCCTCAAGTAGTTTCTCCGAGTTAGTAATTCCTTCACACATATCAGAGACATGGATAAGCAAGCTAACCGCATGCAGTTGCAGCCGGTTGAATAACAACTCCTGCATGAGACCTCGCACTATAGCAGAAGCTTGCAGTCGTTCGCTTTCTGAAAGGTCCTCCTTGGTTAAAGCTTGGTTAATTAGATCAACTCTTTTCGCGACAATCTCCTTTTTTTCTTCGGTTTGTATTAAGCATCTTAACATTGCTATGTGGATTTTGATCCCTTGAAAGCTTGTTCCAAATAGCTCAAGTTTTTTATAGATATTTTTCGCTTTATCAAACTCCATTTTCCCCGTATACATGGCGGCTAATTCTGAAAAAAAAAATTACATAAATAAAGTTGGCAAAAAATAAAATTAGTTAAAAAAAATCAACAGCTCACAGAAGGCCGAGTGGCAAGAGCGCCCACCAGTAGAGCGGTAGACTCAAATTTCATTCCGAGTTGGGACAAACCAACGAGTTTAAAATTGGTATTTGCAGCTTTCCTACTTGACGCTCAGCATTGAAGGGACAGTGTGGAGAACAAGCCGGCAAGTTTATTTAATTGTTGTGCTGTTAGGAAAGACACTTGGCGAGAATACCCCAAGTTCAGTGGTAGACAGACGGCCGGCAACTCCTAAGCGAGCTCGTGATACCGCTTTGATCGTTTTCTTGCGATAGGCGAATAAATATGCAAATTAAATGCAACTAAACAACCTTTGAAACGATTAGACACACTAATTAAATGCCCTTAATGATTGCAGCGGTAGGATTGCACCAGGCAGGTTGTGTTCGATACTCGGTCAAGAAACAACCATTGAAACGATTAGACACACTAATTAAATGACCTAAATCAGGGGTGGCCAACAAGTCGATCGCGATCTTGAGCTATCAAGTGGTCGATCCTGAGCTATCAAGTGATAGATCGCAAAAATATCATTTGTGACGTGTTACAATGAGACGTATAATAGATATAATTTGTGAGGTGTTATAAGTAAAAACAGAAAGAATGTTTGCTGATTAGCCCTAACAGTCAGTAACAAAGTGTTATTTCCTTGCTTCAGTTACGGTGTGTTGGTCGTTTAGTGAACCTCATTTATCGCGGGGGATGAGTTCCAAAAATAACCCGCGATACGTGAAATTTGCAAATTAGTCAGCTTTATTCTTTATTGTTATTTTACAATGCAATACTGTACCGTACTGCAGAATGAAACAAAAACAGAATGAAACAGAATAAACAACAACCCAAAACGTGTTTAAGAAATATTAACGTTTCCTTATGAATAACTATAATAGTTTAAATAACGGTGTTATAAAACAATATTTACAAAACAATTAATGAATATTTACAAGCTAATCCCGATTCACTAAAAAAAGGCACTGTAAAAAATTCCGCGAGGCACCGACAGGTAAAGCGCGATATAGCGAGGGATCACTGCAATTCATTTCCATTGACAGCACTAATATGCATGAAAAATATGAGGTAGTACCAAAAAAGTCAAAAGAAAGTTTTGGCTTTGTTGCAGCGCATCATTGACCGGTCGATCGCGAGCTTGTAAGAAATTTTGTAGTCAATCTCGAACGATCTGAAGCCGGCCACTCCTGCCTTAAATCAGGGTGGTCCAACTGCAGGTACGCGGGCCAATTTTGGCCCGCGAAGTAATTTTCTTGGCCCGCAATGAGTTACGGTGATTTGCACCTTTAGGCCTAAAAATATTTACTTAATTTTTATTTTTGTAATTTTCGACTGCGTTTACGTTTTTGTTTTAATTCTGAACAGTCTGTACCGCTTCGCTTCATAAGTTTAGGTGGTGTTATACTCATCGAATCGCAACAGATTACTTTTCAGTTTGTTGCAATTGTAGGAGCCGAAGGGCAGGTCTGCGTCGGTAACAAGGAGCACGAGCCGGGGCCAACAGGCAAAATAATAAAACACTCGCGTTTCCACACGCTTGCTTAAAACTCTCGTTCGCAGAGTGTTTCACGATCGGTTTTAATCGGTACTGAAAAATCCTGGGTCGGTCAAAGCGGACACAGCGTCGCAAACGGGCAGTGATGGGCACGATCAACCTTTTTGTACTAAAGCGATAACGACAATCGATAACTTCAAAAAAACCCTGGGCGATACCGATAAATCTCAATTTCTTAAAGCGATATCGGTAATCGATAAATTATCGCCGATAAATTTTTCCGATAAATGTTGCGGTAAAATTTTGATGTGCTTGACGAAGATTTTTTTTGTAAATCACAATGCAAAAATGTTTTCCTAGAGTTTTGAAGAAGAGAGAGCAGTTCGCGGACTCTGCCATGGCATTTAACAAAACAAAGAGAGCTTGTTAAAAATTGCAACAAGACTTAATGGACACTGTGTATTTTTTCCATGGCGCCAACTCACCATCTTTGAAGTTTGAACACTGTGTGCGTAAACAATCGTCATCGCGATAATTTATCGGCGATAACAAAATATATTACAAAAGCGATATCGGTAATCGATAAATCAAAACTAATTTGAGAGATAACGATAATCGGAAATAAATTATCGCCGATAACTATCGCCGATAAATGATTTCGATAAATGCCCATCTCTGTCAACGGCCCACCACCGCTACGCCATTTGTTCGAAAGAAGCCGCGGGGATGGGCCCCGCTGACTTGTTAAACCCTTAAAACGGCGAGTATAACAAAGGTTTGATTTCAACTTGATAAATTTGATCTTCTTCGCAAAATGCCAAATTAACGTCAATAGCAGTAGTTCATTCTACTTCTGGCTTGCCAGAGAATATTCACAACAAAATAAACAACAATAAGTCAGAAAAAAGACAAAGCGACGCATGTTAACACATGCTGGAGTTAAAATTAAAATAAACGAACTACAAATTTTAGATTTACTTTTCGCTGTAACTATAACAATTACGTTGATCTACTAGCAAGTAGCAACATCTTCTACTAAACATTGGTCAGCGCGATAAGTAAACAGCTTTTTATGGCCGGCGAAATAATTAAGTTGGACCACACTGCCCTAAATGACAGCAGCGGCAGGATTGCAACAGGCAGGTTGTGTTTGATACTCGGTCAAGAAATGACAAAAAAAATGTTCTGAGAAATCATATTTTTAACTATCCAGCATATAGCGCTGAGAACTGGATGTAAGTAAAGACGAGAGTGAAAAAGAAGTTATCAATGTATTAATTTAGTTGGGCACCAGAAGAAAAAAATAACAAAAATAACTTAATATTTTCAGAACCACTATTTTTACGAAAATATGAAAAATTCGAAGTATTTTTTGTACAAGATATTAATTTCGCAAGATATAACGAATGAATGAATTATTCAGTTGCATATTTATCCTCCTATCACGAGAAAACGACTAATGCGCTATAAAAGCTCGCTTAGGAGTTGCCAGCCATCTGTCAACCACACCAAGATGGGGGAATCCCGCTAAGTGCCTTTCCCAACTGCAGAACAAGTGAACTTGCCGGCTTGTTCTCCATACTGTCCCTTTAATGCTGAGCGTCAAACAGAAAAACTGTGAATGCCAATTTTAAATTCTTTGGTTTGTCCTGACTCGTAATCAAACCCAAGTCTACAGCTCTCGATGCGGACGCTCTTACCACTCGGCCATCTGAGCTGTTAAGAATATTGCGATGCCTTTAGCAACAGCATAGAATATTGCGTTGCCCTTCAGCAATACTTTCTGATAAAGAATTAAATCTCACCCATTTGAGTATCGATGTCAGTTTCTTCATCATTTGTTTTATCTTTGGCTACTTGTGGAGTTTCCTCTTTTTCCACCTCTGCAATCATTTGTTCCACGAGCAGATTGCGTGGCAATTCGTCTACGTTGCCTGATTGCCAATCAATCTTGAACCGGCACGTTGGGCATCTAAAATTTAAAAGATAGTTCTCGTACAATAGCAAACTGACACGCACTACTATTTTTATGAATTAATGGTGTGCAAATACATAAAGCGCATTTAATTGTAGTGCAAATACACGCAGGGTCATTTCTAAAGCAATAAACTGCAAATGGAACGGAAAAATAAGAGTACGAAAAAAAGAACTTCTTAAGTGGACAGTTAACACAAACTCATCATATACCAAATTTTCATTTATACTCGTGGTATTGCACCGAAGCAGGTACGTGGCGTGGCCTATCTTCACGACTTATAGCCAGGACAAGACAACTTCGTAGAAACGTCGCAAGGTGCCGAGTATGGGGCGCCGCGTGTAAAGCTACGCAATATAAAATTTTGCATCATTTTTTTGGTTAATTTTGGTTAAATTACATGCAGTATTATATATTGTTGCAATTTATGTATATTGCTGCAATTTGTGTAAATTGTTGCAATTTATCTATATTGCAAAAAAAACTTTAAATCGCCTTTTGATTGCCATGGTGATACGCTAACTAAAACAGTCAGTGTTGCCCTTTCCCTTTTTCCATGAACTCATGTAGTGCACTGGCCTGAGGCGCTGTTGTACTGACTGTGCAGTGTGCGCTTATGCTGTATGGCTGAAACATGTCAGATTACAGTAACTTCTGTGATCTGTCCACAGAAAGCAGGTAGGCTACATCCTGACATCAGCAGATCAGCACATCGATACACCAGTAGCCAGATACATACGGTAAACTGTAAAATTAAAAATGTCAAACTAGTCTACCGATACCAATATTTTGTACCTGAACGAACCCTAACTAAATTTAACCCTAACTGAACCTATTCCTAACCTAACCCAACTGGACCTGGGAGCTAATACTAGTTGTTACCCCCATACCGGTAGTCTAGTCTAGTCTAGCTGCTGGTATTCCAAAGGATACCGGTACCAGTAGCTTAACAGTAGTAGCTTAAATGATTCATTTAACCAGTAGCTTAAATGTTTTAGCCAAACCAATAAGCGCACACTGCACAGTCAGTACAACAGCGCCTCAGGCCAGTGCACTACATGAGTTCATGGAAAAAGGGAAAGGGCAACACTGACTGTTTTAGTTAGCGTATCACCATGGCAATTAAAAGGCGATTTAAAGTTTTTTTTGCAATATAGATAAATTGCAACAATTTATACAAATTGCAGCAATATACATAAATTGCAACAATTTAACACATATTGCAGCAATATCGATCGATAAATTGCAACAATATATGATATTGGATGTAATTTAACCAAAATTAACCAAAAAAATGATGCAAAATTTTATATTGCGTAGCTTTACACACGGCGGCCCCATAGCCGAGCATTGGCAACACTGTGCACGATTTTCTCTGGCCAGCCAGCTGCATGCTCTACAGCGAAAGCAACCTTCGGATTTCAAAGCACAATTTTATCACAATTTACGTCGAAAATTTTGCATTAAAGGCCTGACTGCGAAGCTTAAGCGGGAATTGAATCAAGAACTATTGTTCTATCGAACTACACCGTCGGAAATTGCCAGTTAAACATTGGTCAAACTGCATTTAGTAGACTATCATGTAGCCAAAGTGGTTTTTATCAATTATTTTCCATACTTCATTGCGTTACAAAAATAACTTCTGAGACGGTATTATACTGCTCAACTTTTGTGCACTTAACGCAATGCGTTAACTTAATGGACACACAAAGTTAACGCATTGCGTTAAGTGCAACAAAAGTTGAGCAGTATACCGCCCCTCTTAATTTTTTGATGTTAGCTTACCCGTTTTGATCCAATTCGCTCAAAAACACCTGAATAAGACATGTCCTGCAAAAGTTGTGCTGGCATGGCAAAGTTAGCACTGGTTTTCGGTATATTTCGAAACAAATAGGACAAGTTAGAAGATTTTTGATTCTCTCATCCATCTCGAAACGTTAACTACAGAATAAACTTTCGCTTATCTTTCTACAGATTCGTACAATTTACTTTTCCTCAAATATATTTGGATAAAGTTACAATCATGCCAGTCACAACAACACAGCGAGTGCTTTTGCGTTCAATGTTTACGGAAACTTTACGCAGCGGTTAATGATTTACGAAACCAGTAAACTGATCTCATGTTTACGTATCACGTGATACGTCATACCAATCACGTTTCACAGAACACGTGAGTGCAATGACGTAATGTAAGCGCACAGGAAATTGTACATGCCTGCAATGTAGGGGTAAGTTCTTCAAAATGTAAACATTGCGTATATTCGTTTCATACTCGTTGCACCCCTTTTTCTTAGCTTGGATGTTTTTTAAAGATAATTAATTGCATAAGCCAAGCGTACCAATTAAGCAATATAATAGGCTGCTGAAGTATTTTGACGTAAATTTTACAACCAAGTAAAAAATAATAGCTTTGCGTCTACGCAAGCAAAAACGATTAGCCTGAATAACAAACTTTGAACACTGCGTGCTCCCTTGATTCGTTTTAAACGATCATTTAAACCAATGTGACTTTTTAAAAAAAATTTTCCAAGCCACATATTTGCAGCTTCGGCAGGGCCAGATTAAAGTTTTGATAGCCCTGGGGCTATTCGGTCATCGAAGGCCTACCGTACAGTTTAGCCCCTTTCAATAATCAAAAGCTATATATTGTGAAATAAAGCAAAAACGGGCCCAAATACAGGGTGTCCATAAAGTCCTGCTCACATTTAAAATTTTAATATCTCAAAAACCGCATGAGGTAGAAACTTTAGATATTCGACAGTGAATTATACCACCATAAAGTTTTTTTGTTATTTTTTACAGGTTATTTTATTGTTAAAATGAGTGAGAATAAGTCATTTTTAATAAAGGCGTAAGTTTGCAACAAAGTGTGAAAAATGTTGACCATTCAACAAAACGGACAATGTGTTCTTTGGTACAATGAATTGAAATCACCAACTGCAGTACAACGTAAATTAAAAAATGAGTTTGGACAAGACCCTCCTCACACTAACAACATTAAGAGATGGTTTAAAAATTTTATGGAAACTGGCAGCATTTTGGATCGCAAACGATCGGGTAGGCCAAGCATTGATGAAGAGACTGTTGATGCTGTGCGTGTAGCATTTTATCGCAGCCCAAGGAAATCAATTCGCGTTGCATCAAATGAACTTGCTATTCCTCGAAGCACAGTTCACAAAGTTTTACATAAACGACTTCGGCTCCATGCTTACAAGTTACAAATCGTTCAAGCTCTTAAGCTGAATGATCACCCTCGCCGAGCAGCTTTCGCTGAAGAAACTCTTCAGCGCATTGATGATGACAACGCATTGATGATGACAATGTAACTCAACAGTGTGTTTTTTTCCGACGAAGCAACTTTTCATGTATCCGGGAAAGTCAATAAGCATAACATTCGAATATGGGGATCAGAAAATCCTTGCGAGGAAAAGAAAGAGACAGTCCCAAAATCAATGTTTGGTGTGGTTTAATGCACAACCAGATTAGAGATTATTGGTCCGTTCATTTTTGCTGAATCCATCATTACAGCGAACATTTATCTGGATATGCTGATACATTGCGTTGTTCCTCAATTACAAGAGTTCCAGCCGAGGGTTGTGTTTCAGCAAGACGGTGCCCCTCCATACTGGGGTTTGATAGTTGGTGACTTTTTGAATGAAACTTTTCCAAACCGATAAATGGGAAGAAATGGCCCAACACCATGGCCGCCAAGATCTCCAGATATCACCCCTTTAGACTTTTTCTTGTGGGGTTATGTATAAGACAGAGTGTATAGAACGCCAGTACGTGACGTCGAAACATTGCAATCACGAATAATTGATGTTCTTGCCACAGCAAACGAAGAAATGCTGGAGAACACTTGGCGCGAAATTGAGTATCGCCTTGACATACTGAGAGCAACAAATGGAGCACATGATGAAGTCTATGAATAGCGCGGAAAATTAAATTCTTGAAATATGGCTATTGCTTAAACTGCTAGAAATTTTTATATATATAACTTTAATAAATAAACTTTACGTTGCAAAAAGCTGTATGATTTTATCTACATTAGTTATTTAGCAATACAACTTTGAAAAGTGTTCAAGACTTTATGGACACCCTGTATATTTTTCGAAAACACATTGACAGCCAATAACATTTTATGGATTTAGACAGAGGCAGATCAGTGTTGATAACACCATTGACATCTGTTACTGTCGACTGCATATTTCCAAATTTTATTTTCAAAACAAAAAAAAAGCTGATAAACTCAACTTTTTTCCAGTCTTGCTTTTTGCCCTCTACCCCCCTGTTATCACAACAATTAACAAACGCCGTATAAGCACTTCAAGCTCTGAAGTCAGATGCTTATCCCTCGAGGGGATATGAGCATGTGATTGAATCTTCAAGAAACCAGTAACATTGTGAGAAAAGTTTCAGACGCAGTTTATTCCGTCGTGATTTGAAATAGTTAGACTTAATACTACAGTAGAGGAATTAATTTGATGCGATGTGAAGTAAAAAAAAAAAAAAAAAAAACGGTTTAGGGCGGTCCAAGAGCAAGGTCAATCAAAAATTTTAAAAATTGCATACGGAAACTGCGATTTTTATTGCCTTTTGATGAGGACCGGATCATCGGTTTTGGAAGTCTTGGGCTATATGATAGTCACTATTCAGGGGCCTATATTACACTCTTCAATTGAACTACTGCTGAAATATGTAGCCTGCATACCGGTATTAAACACACTTCAAGAACATATTTTCTACATTTAGACAGAACGCCTTACTTCGACCGTTCACCATTTTAAGAAGATGACATATCGGTATCACAGAGCCCCAATTCTGCAAATATGTTTTCCATCTGTTTTTTTTTTGTGAAAGTATCCTACGATTATCTCCCACCAAGCCGTGCAAACTTTACGTTAACCTCCTTCATAGCCTCTATTTTGTATCCTAATGTCCCTTCACGTGCCGGTACGAAAAATTGTACGGCATTTTATGTAAAACTATCCTTAACTTACGCTACTCTCTATGAATTATTACAAAACAATGATTATAAATTCTATCGACTCTCCACAATTGCGACGTTTCCTCGGAGCTATGGTGTTGCCCAGGCGCTAAGCCACGAAAACGGGTTCCACCACACGTGTCACGCTTCAGCGTTACCTTTAGTTAATAAAGATTTGGTTTGATTTTTTTAGTTACAGACAGCGATGGGCACGATAAACCTTTCTGAACTAAAGCGATGACGATAATTGATAATTATTTTAAGAAATCCATGGGCGATACCGATAAGTAATCGATGAATCTCAATTTCTCAAAGCGGTATCGGTAATCGCTAAATTATCGCCGATAAATTTTTCCAATAAATGTTGTGGTAAACCTTCAATGTGCTTGACGAAGTTTTTTTCTAGTAAGACAAATTGCAAAAATGTTTTCATAGATTGTTTTATTGTAATCAGTATTTATTAAAGTTTTTTTACCTCGTTTAGTACGTGTGCGTCAATAGTTGTACAGTTGTACAAAGCAATATCGAAGTTCTTTTCATATTTAGTACACTTTTATTTGGGCCTTTACGTGTGCACCAAGAGTTGTACAGAGCATAGTATCAAAGTTCCTTTCATATTTAGTACAATTCTATTAGGGCCTTTACGTGTGCACCAATAGTTGTACAAAGCATAATATCAAAGTTCCTTTCATATTTAGTGCACTCCTATAAGGGCACCATTAGTTGCACGAGGCACGTCAAGACAGGACTCAATTTCCTGCTGTGTTCAATAGAGCATAGCCTCATGAATAGTGTCCATTGTGTTTGAAATCGTTTGTTTCAAGTTATGTTTTGCACCTTTGTTCGATACTCGATATCTTTTGGCTTTCCGGTTACCCTTTTATTTTCCTATTAAGAAGTAACGATGTTACAAGGGTTCATCATCAAACACATAAAAATATTGTCTTACATACAAAATCTTCGCTGAAATAAAAAGTTTAATAAACTCTGATTAAAACAAAACAATCCTGTATAAAATATCTCATCAACAGTCTTCGCAAAAACAAAAAAAATTTTTTATACTTACGGTATGTCGCCGAAGTGTGTAATGAGTGGAGGGCCCCCATCTCTGCGGCTTAGCGCCTAAGCAACGCAGCTCCGAAGAAACGTCGCAGCGATGGCGAGCCGTAGGTAACTGTGCACGACTTCACCGGCCAAGGAATCGATCCTAAAAACCTTCTGCGACGAGAGCAATATGGCGGTATTTTTGCAAAAACTTTTTTCAAATGTAACAAGATTTTATGGACACCTTGAATTTTTTTCCAAACTCCGCCTCACTAACTTTGAAAACTGTGTGCATAAGCAATAAAGAATCGTTTATCGCGATAATTTATCGGCGATAACAAAATATATCGCAAAAGCGATATCGGTAATCGATATATCAAACTATTTTGAGCAATAGCGATAATAATCGGTTATAAATTATCGCCGATAAATTATCTCTTGAAATGCCCAACTCTGGTTACAGAAGAGAACACTACACAACACACTGTAACCGATGCTAGGTTATTGATAAAATTTGATTATAATTATGATTTATCGCAAAATTCACGCAGAAATGAACATTTTATATCAATAATCATTTTATTTATCCAGCTTAAATTCTGTTTCGAAAACCGTCAAAATTGCTACGATGTATACTGTAAAACATTCACATTGCGTCGTAATGTTTTCACGTATATTTTTGGCATTTTTTCGCTTTCTGGAATTTTGACTCAATGCAGGGGAATTTGGTAGCTTAAAAGGGCTCAAAAAATTTGGGCAGCTTCTGGACTTTATTTACTACGCCTGTGAATGTCTCAACCATTGAACTGGTGGCGTGGTACTGGTCCAAATCTCGCAACTCGAAGTATATTGCTTATTTCGTTTTGGTTTTGTTTTTTTTTCTATTGTTTTTTTCCTGGTGTCAAGGCCATGCGTACGTTGTCATTATTTTTTTCTCTCTCGTTTTTTTTTCTTTCTTTTGCATGTTTTAACGGTTTTTCCGTTGTGTCTTGTCTTCCTTTTCGTGAATCTCTTCTCTCAGATGGTGTTACTTTATCGTAATATTTGTATTTTCAAGAATAGAAAAGCATTGTATGATTGATTGATCTCACAACTCGAAATCAGTCTTTTCTAATTTCGTTTAATTGCCGTAGATCTTGTGATTCAATTCAAGTGTAAATTCGTTGAAATTTTTGGCATTGATATGATACAATCTGGAATTACTCTCTTAGCTCTAACACAGAGTCGCGGACTGGATAGATTAGGTCTGTCCAATAAAAGTTAATAACTCGTATTCATTTTTAAAATAAAATAGTTGAGAGATGAAAAAGTTAGTCAGTTGTTCTTAATGCGTCGTAATCGAAGGGCCTACTTCTTTGGTGACCCTGGGGCTGCAGCCCCATCAGTCCCGGCCTTAATCCGGGCTTAGCCGACGTAAAAATGACGTATTGTCTGCATTTCTGAAAACATCCTCGCTATCAATTTTTTTCATTCATTCATTTTCTAGACCCGTCAATCCTTGGGTGGTCGCGGGGGCAGCAGCTCGAGTGGTAGCCTCCAAGCATCTCGATCCTCTACAACAAAGGATAGATGCTCCACTGTGATGCCAAGGTGAGACCAACTAAGATCTTCTCATAATCTCGCCATCAAGTTCTGGGACGGCCTCTATACCTTTGGCCAATCGGTGCTGAACTGAGCAGGTTTTTGGCTGTTCTTTCCTGAAACATTCATGTCACGTGTCCATACCAACTAGGTTTTCTTTTTTCCCGGATTTTCAACTTCCCGGGAAGCGGGAAATTTTTCAAAAATTTCCCGGGATCCCGAAAATTCTCGGGAAACCCGGGATTCGAGAAATTCCAGGGAAAATTTTCCGGGAAACGAGAAATTTACAAACAGCAATGCAAATTGTTTTGTGGTGGGTATTTATAAAAACTGAGAGAAAGAATGAGTAAAAGATTGAAGAAAAATTTCTTTAAGTTTCTGGGAAATTTTCCGGGAAATTTCTCGTCCCGAAATCTCAAAAGGGAAACCTTAATACCAATGCAGTTCCGATCTTTCTAGTCGGAGCAACAGCGATTCGATGTTTAGATTGCTTTAAATGTTTAGATGGCTTCGCCCCCCAGAGCCCCCTCCTTGTTGTTGCAACAAACATCATGCGTATCATGCACATTACTTCAGTAAAAGTCACTTGGAGACTGCTTGATAAACTCAAGCTTTCCTCTAGCTAACATAAACACAGTAGCCATATCGACGTTTGTAAACTTGTTAACCTCCTTTCAACAAACTTATTATTCGCTCACAAGCTCTTACTCTCATGCTTTTAGGCAGGAGCGTATTTAGGAAGGCAATGTGCCATGGTCCCCTTTTGTCTCTGCTTTTTAGTAAAAAGAACAAAACTAATGGTGCCAAGGGACTGAAATATGCTAGACTCTTTTGATGGTTTACGTAACTTAGGGCCAAGGGCGGATCCAGGGGGTGGGATGAGGGATATGCATTCACCCACCAGCCATTTTCAAAAATGTTTTTGATGTATACAATTGTTCCATAATTTCGAAACTCTTCGATAGCAATAAACCTTACGCCTTAAGCACGCATAACTGAAAATGTGCAAACAAAATGTAGGCTACCAGCATATTTGGCAAAGCTTTCAAAATCAGGGTCAAAACATTTAAACAGAATTTGCCAAAAAATAATATTCAAAAAGCACAAAAATAGCCATTATAGTACGAAACTTAAAAATAATTTTCCGGGGGAACCAACCCCCGGATCCCCTAGAGCAGGGGTGTGCAACATTTTTTGTCGATGGGCCATATAAACAACTTAGAAATCCAACTGGGCCACACCAAAAATTTAGTTTTTCCATTTACGCAACGAACTTAAAATTTCTCACAATGTAAAATGTTATTTGTGTAACGTTTTAGCGGGACTTTTTTGAATTTAATGTTCTTGATTAGTTTGTTAACATCAGTTTTGACAGAGGTTGTAGCGAGAGTTGGGCATTTATCGCAATAATTTATCGGCGATAGTTATCGGCGATAAATTATTACCGATTATCGTTATCGCTCAAAATAGTTTTGATTTATCGATTACCGATTTTGCTTTTGTAATATATTTTGTTATCGTCGATAAATTATCGCGATAAACGATTCTTTATGCCTACAGCGTTCAAACTTCAGAGTTGGTGAGTTGGCGCTATGGAAAAAAGACACGGTGCCCATTAAGGCTTGTTGCACTTCAAAAATAATCTCTTTGTTTTGTATAATGCCACGGCAGAGTCCGTAAACTACTATGTTTTCTGGAAAAATCTACAAAAACATTTTTGCAATTTTACTTACAAAAAAAAAACTTCGTCAAACACATTGAAAATTTACCGCAACATTTATCGGAAAAATTTATCGGCAATAATTTATCGATTACCGATATCGCTTGAAGAAATTGATATTTATCGATGATCGGTATCTCCCGTAGCTTTTTTGAAGTTATCGATTATCGTTATCGCTGTAGTACAGAAAGGTTTATCGTGCCTATCACCGGTTGTAGCAACCCGTTTTTAACTTTTCACAAAGACACAAGTAAACTTGCCGGCTTGTGCTCCACACTGTCCATTTATTGCTGAGCATCAAGCAGGGAAGCTGTGATAACCTATATTAAATAGTCTCTGATTTGACTGATATTGGAATCAAACCCTAGTCTACAGAGGCACTCGTCGCATCGGTCATCTGAGACAAAACACAAATAACAAATGAACTGAAAATACAATGGCGGCTAACATCACTTCCTTTCTATTGCGAGTAACACATTGTATGTAACGTAGATTTACCAGACACAGCTGATAAGTGAGCCAGTCCAAACCACAGAGCGAAAAAATGCTTATTTCACGTACAATCATAATCAAATTACTGCGCTACGCTACGAAAAAGATACACGAAGTGTAAATCGTCACTCTAATTAAACTGTAGGATTGTGATTCTATGCTTTGATGGGGAAAATGAGAGTGTTGATGAGGGCCAGACTAAATGGCTTGACGGGCCGGGTGGTGGCCCGCGGGCCGCCTGTTGCACACCCCTGCCCTAGAGCTTTTCTAATTTCTTCGTTAGCTTCAAATTTGTTCTGCCGAAAAAAATACGCTTGAAAAAAATGTGGAAATTATACCTTCCCTTTTAAAATTTCTTGCTACGCCACGTCACTGCTCCTAGGATAAGCTAGCTAATTCTAATTTGATATTTGTTGTTTCGCTGTTATTTGCCCAAAAGTTTCTTAAATTGGAGAAAATTTAACTGTGACATCATAATAAAGCTCTAAGAGCTTTGTACTGGGCTGCGAACTCGATCGAATTTTATTTGAGTTCGAGTTCAACTTATTTCAGCAAGTCCGAGTTCTCCAATTTAATTATTTACGAGTACAAGTTCGAAAAAAAAAAGCTTTTTCGAGTTCAGGCAGGTGAATAATATCCAAAATCGAGACAACTTTTTCACCGCCGGTGCTTATCCTATTAAAAAGATAAAAACATTTCGCTCGTGCAGTAGGTTCAAGACTATACCTCAGCTGTTTTTGTACCTTCGAAATTGTCAGTGTTGTGGCTTGTGGTCACAATTGAACAACAAACTATATTTCGTAGTGATCTTTTATTTCTTTTCAACAATTTAAATATCTTTCTAGTGAACTCAAACTCGAACAGTTTTATTCCAATTCTAGTTCAGAAAAAATATTTTTTCTAGTTCAAGTTCGGGTTCGGCAAAATGATCGAGTTCTTTCGAGTTCAAGTTCGAAGCCCTGGTGGTAGCGTATTTATGGATTCAGAACACACATGACATTTTTTTGATTGGTAGGCTATTTTAGCGGAGACACTGACTGGGGGGAGGGGTAGTAGGCTAAATGTGATTGAGGGTGTTACTTTAGTAATTTTTAGCGAGGGATGACAGTACCAAAGGTACCCCCTGTACCCCCCTCTCGACGGTCCTGTGCCTTTCGGATATGCACTTCAGTCAGTATCAATAAAGTGCATAAAACCAGCCAAAATAGTAAAGGCATAACCCGAATTCAACACAAATATTATCAGAGCTGGGCACTCGGAACTTTAAAAGTAACAACGATATCGGTACCGATACTTTGTTAGAAAAGTACCGTCGGTACCGATAACGGTACATTTTTGAAAAAGTAACGACGATATCGTTACTCGGTACCGATTTTCGGTACTTTTCAAAAGAAACTTTTTTCTCAAAAATTAATTTTTGTTTTGGTTTACGTCTTGCAAAGCAACGAAATTAAAACCTTTATCGAGCTTTTTGTCGCATCTGGTGCTACTGTAAGATCTGAGTTGTAATCGCGCGCGAATCCCCTTGATACTGCAAGCGAACACTTCGGTTATATCAACAAGGCGACAGCGGCACGCTCACTAAAACAAGCATTCTCATGTATGGCAACAGCATATTCTGTTGATCTCCTGTATTAGTTATGAAGCTAGGTATAACTAAGGAGTATCATTATCAGAAACTCGCCCTGAAGAGCAGAAAAGTTTGTCACACCCTTGTTTGTCTGGCTACGTTGCTATATTCGAACAATACTAAAGACGTGAAAGAGCTTATGGCCTATACACAAAAAAATGTTGCAAAGGTTCTTGCTGTGCGAAATTCATCATTGCATGGAAGTAGAATGTTTTCATTTTCAATGCCACTTTCAGTAGAAGTTGGTGTATCAGTAGCAGCATATTCAGAACTTTTTGATGAGTCAAAATCCACATTTTCTCAGAATTCGCAGGTCTATAGTTTTAGTTTGATTCAATGGCACAGAAATAAATTTTTCCATATAGTCTAAACCAGCGGTCCTCATCCTTTTTTTTACACAATCGCCCCTTTTTGAAAAGTGTGGGTCCAAATTTATGAGCAAAAATAAAAAAAGGTCTAGGCTACACGTTTGCAGATATACTATTTTTCCACTAAAAATCGGTGAAGAGCAAAAAAAAAAAAAAATCTGAAAGCGGCCCGCAGTTTATCCAGCTCTGGCGTTGGGAAATTTTGTTTTAATCTTTTTATAGCAGGATATAACTGTTTTTTTATAGCCGGATACTGAATAAACGGTAAATCTGCCTTACCGGATATCCGGCAGGGGGAGGCAGCCCGGTGGTTGCCGACCACTGATCTACAACAACGTGGTTTTGCGATACTTTTTGAAGATGCTTTTTGCGGAAAATACCGAAATTTTTTTCCCTTTTGCTCTCTTAAGTTCATTCAAAAAAAGTTACCCAAATTTTATATTTTTTTATTTATTTATTTATTCGATAATGCATTTTAAGCACAAAATAAATGGCAAGGTAAACAAAATGAATAGCAAACACATTATCAGGGAAATGGCAAAACCCGTAGGTTTAAAACATGCAGTATGAATTAAAAATTCACATGGGAGAGTGTCGGAAGCTGGCTGCATAGCCATAAAACCTCAAAACATAGGATAAACATGTTTCACAAATAACGAAAAGTGAGACATAAAATAAAAAAATAAAAGAAAAGGTAAATAAAACATATGTACAAAACTTATACACATCTATTTACAATTTTGCCTTATCTTTATAAATTGGCATGAAAGCAACCGATAACCAATGCAGCGTTTACATCGAATATCGAGTTAGACCGTATAAAGTAAAACCGTCTAAAAAGTAACGACGGTACCAAAAACGGAACATTTTTTAAAAAGTATTGACGGTACGATAACGGTACTAAAAAAGTACTGCGTTACAGTACCGCCCAACTCTGAATATTATCACTTGCCAACTCTGAATATGCTATGGTACTGCCCAACTCTGAATATTATCATTGCTAATTTCTCAATTTTGGAATATTTAGAATTTGGACTTTGCGCTTACGAAATTTAGGATTAGGATTTGGCTTTGGATTTAAGGTTACGGATTTTGATCGGATGAGGATTTTGAAAAGTAAAATCCGGACGTCTCTGCTGCTCAGCTTGCTCTGTGCGGTAGGCACTAAAATAGACGAAGTTTTCTGGTCTGTACGATAATTAAGATTTGTCACGTGACTTGCCAATATTTTTCGGCAATTCAATGGGTGCAAATCCAGGGGGAAGGGGGGGGGAGTGTATCCCCCCCAATAATCTGGCAGCATCTCCCCAATGTATTTCATGGAAGTGGAAAATTTCCCATACAAACCAATCATCCAGCCAATATCGAAAAATGATCAATTTTGCTAAATCATCTCCCCAATATCCAAAAATGGTCAATTTTGCTAAATCATTACCCCAATGCTCAGCATAACTTTGCACCCCTGTCAATCAAGCGTGATTTTGGTTACTTTTTTTCAGATAAAAAAACTTCGTCTATTCTAGTGTCTACCGCTCTGTGCTAGTGTAACCACTGTGGTGTAACCAACCGTTCTGGTATGTGGTATCTCTCCGTGATTTGTTTTAGTGTTGCCAACTTGGATTATTTTAATCTAGATCTGGATTATTTTTGTATGATTTAGATGTAAAAAATACCCATTTAGATGTTGCATTATTTTCTAGATTATTTTAGCATTTCATTTAGATGAATTTTTTGCACTTGATTTGGGGCAAAAAATTATGTGAAATAATTATGTGAGATGGCAAGACTTGGAGGTAGCCGGCCGATGCCAAATTTAGCTTGCTTTAACATTGCTATATTTAGTATTGTTTCTGCTCTGTCGGTCGGTCCTGCTGTAAAGTTTTTGCCATGTTGAGACATCACAGACTTCTGGAAACGGCTTAGCTCACTGGTTCTCAAACATCTTGCTTCATGGCACGGGATGTTTTTTTAAATCGGTGGTCTGGCTGGACAGGATTTCTTTTGGTAGGTTTCTTTGCCAAAAACCGGCCGTTAGCTCAGTTGCTAAGCGCACGCTATCGGTGCGGGAGGTCTGGGGTTCGATTCCCGGGCCGGTCAAATCGACACGGTGTCGCCAACGACTCACCACCGTTGCGACGTTTCTTCGGAGCTGTGTAGCCCAGGCGCTAAGCCGCGGAGATGGGCCCCGCAACTCGTTACACGCTTCGGCGTAATACGGCGAGTATAATGAAGATTTGATTTTTTTGAGGTTTGTTTGCCTGTTGGGCCTTTTAGGGTTCTCTATTATCGACAGCGCTCGGGGTAATTAAGGCGGGTATTACGTGTTTTATTCTTGCTTGTGTTCTTCGTTAGCTTTTCAGTTCTACTAGCGCTGTTACGACTTGGATTAATCTTAAAGCCACACATTGTCATGTTTTCCTACCATTGCACCATAGCATGGCAGTGTGTAATCTGAGACTCTCTTTGCTGTCTTTTTTATCTGACCGTCGTTTTTTTTTTTTTTTTTTTTCTGTGCTGTATGTGTGTGTGTGCTCTTTTTCTTTATTTGATGAATTTCTATTGTCGGGTGCTGCAACCATGCTTCTCATGTTACTTTTCTTGATCTTCTATTCTCCCCTGGCATGTTACAACGTCTATCGTTTTGTTGCTTCTTCCCTTTTCTCGTGCTGTCCAATTATACTGTATGTAATTTATGCATATTATTCTTGTGTTGACGGTACGGAAATAAAAGACTCTAACCAAAATTGGACATCTGCCACGTTATTTTCTTTTTCTTGCTCCAGCTTGCTCTCTTCACCTGATTTTACGCGGAAACTCGGAGTCTGCGGTTGTGAAGACCTTTTTTTTGGTCTTCACTTGATTTTGCGCGGAAAATTGAACGTCTGCGGACGTGAAGACCTTTTTTTTGGTCTTCACCTGATTTTGCGTGGAAAATTGGACGTCTGTGGACGTGAAGACTTTTTTTTTGCTCTTCACTTGACTTTTGGCGTAATATTGGACGTCATTCACTCATTGAATATGTTACTTTGGTATGTTTAGATTATTATGTGGATTCTTAATATTCAAATTTGATTATTTTAGATAATTTTTGATGAGATTCTAGATTATTTTATCTCTGAATATTTGGTAACACTGACCTGTTTCTAGTTTGGACGAGCCTTCAGCCAGTGACTTCTCATAGGCTTCAGCCTTGGCGTCTACTGAAACCATCTGAACCGTGTCGGCATGTCTTATATAACTGTTGATAAACACTAAACAGTAGGGTAGCGAGATTCGAGAAATTTAGTAAGGGGGAACCTTAAACTACAAAAGCTATTAGCCTACAAAAAAGTCTGGCAGATTTCAGTCTCTTACGGTAGCAGTTTGTTCTCTTTTACTGAAACAGTGAAAAGCTAAATCAATGGGGAGGGGTCATGGCCAAATGCCCCCTCCCAACCTATGCTACTGCTAGTAAACCAGAACTGCCGGGACGAGAGTCCAGATAATGTTTTTATGCATACTTTCTCCCACTTCAGGATTGTTCCAGTTGGTACCGTGCTACAAACGTTAAATAATTCCCCATTAGTTGTTTTATATACCGGTACGGTACCTACTGGTACTGCATAAATCGGAAACTACCGGTATAAGCTGATAAGTGAATGTACGGTAAATTGGCAAGTTTGTTCAGTTAGGGTTAGCTTAGGCAGCTAGGGTAGATGAGTTGGATCTAGTATCAGCCCCCAGGTTCAATTAGGGTTAGGTTTGGTTAGGATTAAGTTTGGTTAGGGATAGATTTAGTCAGGGTTAGGTTTGGTTAGGGCTGGATTTGGTTAGCGTCATGTTATAGGTTAGGTTAAGGTTGACAGACAGAAAAAGCGTTCATGATGTTCATGATCTTTGGAAATCATTTCGTAAATCTGACTCTTGATTTGACTGCTAGTTAAATCATTGATGTATATTTGTATATTTATTTTGCTGTATTATTTTGCTTTTGGAATGTACCGGTACTACATTTCTTCAGAGAATGTTCCTTTTGGGTAGAGCTAGTCAACTGATTCATAAATCTGACTCAAATTTTACTGCTAGTTAAACTAGTTGATGTATAGGCTGATAGGTATATGTTTATTTACTTTGCCATGTTATATTGCTTTTGGAATGTACCGATACCACATTTCTTCAGAGAATGTTCCCTTTGGGTAGAGCTAGTCTCTTGATATATTTTTGAATTGCTGTAGATTGCTTTTGGCAGTATTGCATTAGCACATTGTAGATAACTCACTGTTGTGCACACTTCACTCTTGCACTGTGCTTAGCATTTCTATTATTGTATCTATTTTATGGGTTTATGGTACTGACACTACTACAGACTACCTATAATGTTGTATAATACGGTATCGATATGCTTTTGCTTGCCTAAGTCACCATTTCTGTCCACTTTTGTGTGTAGCTTAATTACCTGCTTTTTTTTTTTACCGTGCTCCTTTTGCAGATATGCTGGAGACTTTTTCCAGCATTTATCTCAAGGGGTTGATAAATATTATTATTGTTATTCTAGATGAGACCCAAGTAGGACTAGGGTTAGGAGAGGGGAGGGTTAGTAACAGTTTGCTATCGCAGCTAACTTTGTTTATGTAAATGATCCTAAAGTGGAAGAAATTATATGTAATAACACTGAACACTATTCATAAAGTGTACAACCCTAATCCAATCCCAACCAAACCTAACCCTAACCAAACCTAGGGGCTGATACTGGACGTTACCCGCTTAGTTTGTGGACTAGACTAGAACAGCGCAGAATGTTAAACAGTGTTTCCTCTAAAATTTTGACTACTGCGAATTTGCCCAAATGATAAATTCATTGAAATTTTTCCCCAAAGATTTCACTACTTTGAGGACCCCTTTTACAAATTTTTTGCTTTGAATTTGCTTTTCCAAGATACAAGCTACAGTCTTGCATTAAAATATTCAAGTTTTTTGTTTAAGTATTTCAGTTTTGCATTATATAATATTAACTTCTGGTTCAAAATCAGTTAAATTTGCCCAAAAATTTTGCATTTTTCTCAAATATCTCACTTTAGAGGGAACACTGATGTCAAACTGATATGCCGGTAACTGGAACGTAAAATGTTTATTTTAATTCTGCTTGTCTGTTAGAGTGCCGGTAGGCCTACTGGTTGCCAGAACTTTCGTTTTGTGGAACCTTCGTCACAGAACTTTTGTCACGTGGAGCTCTTGTCTCATGGAACTTTCGTCACACCATAGTTCGAGAAGCCAACAGGACTCCCGGGTGTTTCTTGTTTTGTTTCGAGCATATTTCATGATCAATTCCGATCTTGCCATTTTGTCACTTAACCCTGATCTAAGATAACCTGAACCTAACCAAACCTAACTCTAACTGAACCTAACCCTAATCGAACCTAACCCTAACCAAAGCAAACCCTAACCGAACTCTAACCGAACCTAAACCTAACCAAACCTACACTGAACCGAATGTAAACCTAATCGAACCAAACCCTAACCAAACCTAACCCTAACCAATCTGTTCGAACCTAACCCTAATCGAACGTAGATGCATGCAATTATAGTGTGACAAAGGTTCCACATGATGATTGGAATTGACCCAAAAATGTGACCGAAATGCGAAAGCAAACCACCGGCATACATCGCAGGACTTGTCGATGTATAGTGTGACGAAAGTTCCAAGTGACGAAAGTTTTGGCAACCAGCCTGCCAGTGACAGTAAACAGATAAATGTGCTACTCCAACCAATATCGGTACACTTATGCATGCTGCATAGATCTGTGCATGATCTTGTGATCAGTGATAGACTACTGGTAATAGTGAATATACCCGGTAGGGTACTGGTACGTCTCTACTGTGGACCTTACACGCTATTGTGGTTTGTCTCTCAACAGGTTTTCTAACTGATGATATAAACTCACTCTCAATCTGTCAATTATAAAAATAAACAAGGAAGTGTCTATTTCACCACAAAATCCAGTTATATACTGAAGTTTGAAAATCGTAGTTGCATAACCATTTTTCAGTTGCCATAATGCGATTATTACAGTAGGGGAACTGTAGGGGAACTTTCTGGTTCAGCGACCACAATTTTCAAACTGCGGTAACTGGAAATTTTCGATGAAATAGAAGCTTCCAAAAAACAAACTATTTGATTACAACCAACAAAAAAAAGACTAAATACTCTTTGAACATACAGATAGGCCATAGGGTAACAAAATTGCACGTTTAAAAATAGTCTAATATTTGGGTGTGGTGATGGATGAAAAAATGACATGAAAAGAACACGTGAATCACCTAAGTACTAAATTAACCAGAGGATCTTGGGCACTATCCAAACAGCGAGCTTAAATCGTATGTAAACCTTAACACCGTCAAAACTCTATATTACAGCTGCCTTTTAAAATTTATCTGCACATCCAATATTGTATAGCCTGTTGGGGAAGAGCAACTAAAACCACTCTACAACCTCTTCTTCATATGGGCTCGATCTTTCATTGAGAAACCCATTCATACAGCTGGGCATGTGTTCAAAAGCCAATCCTTTAGCGTCATGTTATCCGATGCAAGACCACCAGCCCCATTTGGATGGCGATAAATAGAGCAAGATATTATTAGGTGGTCTGCAGTCTGCTCGTTGTAGAGGTGGAAGGCTGCCGTCATCGTTTTGTTTACACTGATCTTCAGCTTCCATTTCTGGAGATATGAGGATAGTGTTTTCATGCCCTGGGTAATAGTCCTCTCTAGTGTTTGCCAGTCTCCTGTGGAGTGAAGGATCGCCAAGTCATCTGCGTATGCAAATTTTTTGGAAATCGTCGTTGGCAGATTGTACGTATAGATGTGGAATAAGAAGGGGGCCAGGACTGAACCCTGTGGGACGCCATTCCTCAGGCGTCGCAACCTGCTTTGGGGGCCATTACCGGCGGTGAGGGTAAAGCTGCGATTTCGGACAAGCTCCGTGATAAAAGTGACTATATGCCTGTCCGGCAGCAAGTGCAGTTTTCAGGTGAGGCCGCGATGCCATACAGTGTTGTAGGCTATCCAATATTGTGAGCTCTGGAGATATGGAGCAGACATGGGGTAATCGTAATGTAATTAGTAATCGATTACAATTAATTACATTTTTTTCAGTAATCGTAATCGATTACTAACACAAAATCAGCTGTGTAATTGTAATCGTAATCGATTACATTGCAGCTGATTACATCATTCAGTGAATTACGCTTTCGATTCTGGTTGAAGCGGTGAGAATTTTTGTTTTGCGTACTTGCACTGCGTTGTGCCAATTCACAAGTCTATCCGCTGTGTTGTTTTGAACCACATCACGCAGTTGGAAGCAAAAATGTAATTAGAGCATTGCTACCTTTATCTCTTAGATCTGAATAACAGCTGCCGTGGTGCTAAAACTTCTATTGTGCTGTTTTATAGCACCTATGCTTGCTACTAAAACAAACTAGCAACACATTCGTCTCTGAAAATTTAATTAGCACATTATTCATTTATTTGATCAGAGTGTGAAGCAAAAAAATTTCTTCGCAAGCTTTGCAGTCTGTGATTAGTTTTTAGTATGAGTTGTCAGTCGAGTCTTAGTTTCGCTAAAAAGTAAAACCAAAAAAATCTACCAACAATTCCGGAAGCTGACTAAAAGTAATCGAAATTGTAATCGCGATTACAATTCATGTAATTGTAATTTTAATCAATTACAATAATTTTTTTTAGTAATCGTAATCGTAATTGTAATCAAATGATTAGGAGTAATTGTAATTGTAATCGATTACATGAGTTCTGTAATTGCCCCAAGTCTGATATGGAGTCAGGCTGAAATTCATTCAGCCAATACAAGAAGTAGCACTACTGGGCTTAAATATAACATACCGCAATATGAAACAAACCGACTCCAGCGCTCCATAAAATACATGGGTGTAAAAATATGGAACAAAATACCTGATTCGATCAAAATAAACAAATTCAGAGGCAATTCATTAAACTACTCGAATTGGACCTAGAAAAAAATTAAAATTCCCTTCTCACTTTCTCTCATAACTGACTGCTAATCTACCTATTACAAATTCATTGCTGGCTAAATTCAAAAGGCATAATAACCTAATAAACGCACGAATAAGGGTGGCTGCTTGACTTGAAGACCCTAAGACGGTCACTTCGCAGCTTCCCTGTCGCAAAGATTTCAAACTATTTTATGTTAAGACGTATTGTTTACGTTTATATATTTTTGTTATTATTAAGTGATTGCATTTTTTTGTTGTTATTGTAAATGCGATGAAATAGAATAAATTGAATTGAAATTGAATTGCTGCTGTGAGATTGACAAACACAGCACCGGCCTTCTTTTTTGCTGAGAAGCTATCCTCGATTTCTTGAGTTAATAGAGTGACTTGGTTTGCGGTTGATCTTCCCGTTGAAATCCTGCTTGCTCTTGGGGAAGCAGAGTATCTGTGATTGGTTCGATGCGGGCGTAGATAAGTCTCTTCAGGATCTTAAAGGGGATACACAGCAAAGAGATTGGTCTATAACTCTTTGGGTCCTCAGGTGGCTTCATAGGCTTTGGAATTGCAATCACTGAAGCTCGTTTCCAGATTTTTGGAAGTCTTTGTTGACGCATGCAGCAAGGTAGGAACTTATTCAACCAGGTCTTCAAGGCGGCACCAGCATGGAATGTGAGCTCTGGAGATATGGAGTCAGGCCCAGGAGCCTTTCCAGTCTTTAGCAACTGGAGGACACTGGAAAACTCCCCTGGCGTAAAAGTCATGGGAGATACTTTCACCAGCAGGTGTTTCGGTCTTCCAGAGTTCAGAAACCTCTTTGGCCAGAGTCTTGCTGGCTCGTGATCTTTCGTCCTGTATACTCCATTCTTGACCGACTGCAAAGCAATACAGTTGGCAGAGATTGGACAAGGACGACGAGAGGTTCTTGATCTTCCCGTAAGTTTGTTGAGGCTGTTCCATGCCAGTCTGCTGATGTGTGTAAAGTCGATGGTATTGACTGCCTCCGACCAGCGCTCTCTACGCTTATCATCAAGCGGGGCTGGCAGTGTTGAGGCAGCAATATTAGTTGCTTTGCCTTGTGGTGCTCAAAAAAAGGTCTGGTAGAGTTGTTCACACTCAGCATCCCTACAGGGTCTGTAGTTCTTTCGCCGACCGCATGGGATAGATCTTTTAGCTGCAGCAGTAATGGTGTTGCAGAAGTCCTGGTAGGCCTCATCAACATTACCAATGTCAGGAGATGGTAGTCCTTCAGCAAACTGATTTGTGATGAGGCTATACAGTTCCCAATTGGCTTTGTGAAAGTTCCATCACTTACACTGCTCACTTGGAACTGAAGTCACAGATCCAGGTAACGTTATTAGCGAAGGTCGATGTTGTGATCTAGCGAACTTTTCTAAGGTACGTCTGTCCAGATGCCAGCTGTTATGACTACAACCTGTAAGAACCATTCATAAATAATGCACACCATGCATGATAAAACATGGCAAGGGGACCGCATACCAATAAAATTAAATGAGTTACATAAATGTGACACAAGACCAGCATCAAAGTCAAATTTTTACTCACCAAATATACACACAAACGCTGGAAAATACCTATCAGCATTTGCAGGACCTTAAATATGGAGTGAAGTACCTAGTGGCATGAAGTCTCTACCTAGACCTAAATTTAAAGGCTTGCCAGAAACTCTTACTTGAAGTTTACAAATAATTATTTTGTTTTAAATTATGTCATAACTACGTCACCAAATTCTGGTCATCTCATTTCAATCAATCAATTTTCTGGACCTTGGGTGGTCGTGGGGGCAGCACCTCGAGTTGGATCCTCCAAGCATCTCGATCCTCTGCAACAAAGGATAGATGCTCTGCTAGGATGCCAAGGCGAGACCAACTAAGATCTACGTAATCTCGCCATCGAGTTCTGGAATGGCCTCTAGGCCTTCAACCAATTGGTGTTGAACAGAGCAGTTTTTTGGCTGTTCTTTCCTGGGACATTTGTGTCACATGTCCATACAAACGCAGTTGCGACCTTTCTAATCGAAGAAGCAGCAATTCGATGTTTAGAGATTCACGAATATCTGCACTTTTAACCTTGTTCAACAAGGTCAAACCGCTAATTCTTCGTAAGAATCCCATTTCGGCTGCTTGAACTCGAGACCTCACTTTCTCATTCATGATCCAACACTCATGGCCATAAGTCAGAATAGGAACATAGACCGATCTGAAAATGGATAGCTTTGCCTTGGTGCAAAGCTCCCGTTTCAGTACGACAGATCGGTGGAGCTGGCGCATTACTGCACTTGCTTTTTCGATGCGGATATCCAATTTGCTGTTTTGTCTGTCGTCACTTGTGAATGAGACGCCGAGGTACTTGAATTTCTCTGACTGTTTTGGTGGTACTCCATCAATTTGGAGAGAGCACTGCTTTAGTTGTCTGGACAGGCACATGGTTTCTGTTTTTGTTGAACTGATTTTCATTCCGGCAACAGAGCATGCATCTGAAAACCTGTCAAGAGCTTGCTGGAGACCATTTTGGGTAGAGTTGTGTAGCACAAGATCATCTGCTAATAACAGACGTTGTACAGTGCATTCACCGATCTTTACTCCACCACAAGACTCACTTTTCTTAACTATTCTATCCATATAAATAAGGAACAGAATAGGTGAAAGAGAGCAGCCTTGCCGTAGTCCAACACTTACTCTGAAAGGTTTCGTCGTTGCGCTGTTGACACGAACACAGATCTCGGAATGCATGTACTGCGACTTAAAGGCAGTTAGTAACTGGCCATCAATGCCTTACTGTAATAGCACCGCCCAAAGCTTGTCTCTAGGAATGCAATCATATGCTTTTTCAAGATCAACAAAACATGCGTTGACCTCTTTTGCATATTCCCACGACTTCTCAAAGATTTGCTGCAAGGCAAAAATCTGATCCATTGTGCTTCGACCAGGACGAAAGCCACACTGAGCATCCGTTAGTTTAGGCTCGACTATTTCACGGCATTTCTTTTCAAGGCATTTGGCATAGACCTTACCCGGAACTTTTTTCCTTGTCATCTCATTTAATATTTAAATCACTTGCACTGGACACTCAGAAAATAGCCTTTTATGTGATCACTTGATGAAAATCAGTGAATTTTGGTGAGCTAATCAGTATATTTGTCTGTTTGCTTTTGTTTTATGCGTTGTTGTTGTTTTATTACTTGTTAAAAACTTACTGTGTTTCCAGTTTAAGATATATATATATATCCAATTGCTCTTGTTTAACAATTTTAATTGCGATCTAAATGCTAACACATAACCAATTTACCTAATGTTTTATGAGTAAACTGATGAGTTATACTTCCGATAAATGGTATTGCTAAAACCTGCAGGAGCACAAGACAGCCTTTGCTAGTGAGTTAAGAGCACAAGGACCGCTAGGTGCGCTAGTGAGTTATTACTAAGGGTTAGGATTTGATCCCTTAGTAATAAGTCACTTGCGCCCCTAGCGGTCCTTGTGCTTTTAATTCTCTTGCAAAGGCGGTCCTTGTGCTCCTGCAGGTTTTAGCAGGACCCCTGATAAATGTCTTCTCGTGTTGTTTGTTTGGCATGTGGCAGCTATCTTGATGATCGCATGGTTTTTTCACTGTCTTCTGGCCAAGTGAACTTATGATATTTACAAACTGCTGAACTGTTTTTCTCCTGTTGTTATTTTTTTTTCTTCACTTGGTGAATAAATTGAACTGAACTGAAACCAGTATGGTATTGTCACGAGTGTTCAAGTTAGTTGCCAGTAAGCTATTGGATTTACCGATGACCAGACTGTACTGTAAATTACTCCTATAATAGTATGATATTGAGCAAGAAGAACTAGTTTCCACTTTCCTGCGCTAAGATGGTTTGTGTTTTGTGAAAACGTTTTTGCCTTGTTATTTTCTTTAGATCCATTTTCAATAAGCGCATAAGCTATCATTAGCTCAAAATCAGATTAACCTCGTAAAAATGGGTTCGTTGCAAATTTTGAGAAAGCTTTGTTTCAGTTGTTCAAACTCTCTAAGCTTTTTCCCCAAGAATGCATCTCTTATCCAGAGACAACTCCCTTCAGTTTTGTCTAAGACCTCCTACAGTACAACTGTTCCAATTGATGATGATATTTTTGGATTCACAGATGATCAAAAGCAGGTAAGTTTGCTTATGGTGCCGGTATGTACCGGTATTGCACACTGTGTGTAATATGTTATTATAATGTTTTCGCGATTGCTTTTCCAACAGATTTTTGTTTCAAAACATAGAATAGTTTTTGTGCTTCTTGATTTTAGAGAAGTGATTTGCACAGTTTTGTTTTTAGGGATCGGTATTGAGTTCCTAAAATGGTTAACAAATGGCAAGTTCTTATACTTGGCAATAATTTGCAATGTTTGTTCTTGCAGTTGCGGCAGTCTGTTTTTAAGTTTTGTCAAGATGAGCTAACTCCATATGCAGGAGAAATTGATAAAACAAATGAGTTTCCTCAGATGCGTGACTTCTGGAAAAAACTTGGAAATATGGGTTTAATGGGAATAACTGCTCCAGGTAAATTGTGAAATAAAAAGGTTGTCATTATGATTTAGTTCTGATTCTAATTCTGTTATTTATAGGACAATATCTAGACTATCTCTAGAGTTTCTTCGTTTGCGAGTTATATGGTTGAATTTTTGCTTAGAGCTGAGTTTGATTCCACCAGGCAGAGATATTTTTTGTGAAGCATCTTATCCAAGGATGCAACAATGAGGCTTTGGTGGTAGCTGAACGCACTGTTTACAAGTTTGAATGATTGTGAAGCATGCATAGGTGTTCACGCTAGGCAAGAAAATGAATTGTGAAATCTGATGAAATTAATTGTTTGTTCAATGCAGAATTCACAGCATAAAGTAAAAAAGTTTTTGATGTCAAAAGTTATCAATATGTTTGGTAACAGCATTTCATGCGAGTGCACTTGGCAGCATACTGGTTTTCTTCTGGAATGTATGCTTTCTTGTTTGATATCGTAAGTTAGTCGTTATTATAAGAATGTTAATAATACAGCAATAAGAGAAATGCTAGAATACAAAAAAAGCATGTGGTTACGATATTTTTTTTGTAAATTCTTTTAGTAATAAAAGTGAAGCTAGCTAAGTTTAGCACTGCTTTTAATTTAGAATCAGATGGAGGTACTGGGTTGGGAATATTTGAGCATTGTATAGTCATGGAAGAAATGTCTCGATCCAGTGGTGCAATTGCGTTAAGCTATGGAGCACATTCTAATCTCTGCGTTAATCAACTTGTGCGACATGCTAATGATGAACAAAAAGCAAAATATTTGCCAAAGGTATGCATTACATATAATTAATCGCATGTAATTATTTTGGAAAAAATGAACCATAATGGGTTTTCAGCAGAGTTCATACCATGTCATTCAACCATAGCTGCAATTTCACTTTCAATTTTAACTTTGTTTTTGACATAAAACATATCTTTAGTCAGGCATTAATTACCTCCTATCCAGTGGTGGGATTGAGCAGGTTTGCTCTAGTTCTAGAACTGGCTCACAATATTTTCATTTGATCAGCAGACTGGCGAGCATTGCTGTTTGTAGTTTTACCATTAGTTGAAACAGAACGAACTGAAAATATAACCTCAAATGGTAAATAGAACTGGAAAACAAATTTTGAATCATACTGCTGCTCCTATCACTGACTGCATATTGTTCACATATGTAAATGCTCAGCCATGCAGAACTTTTATAACATGCTGAAGTTTGAGTTCATGTAATGAAAAGTAGTATTGATACAAGCATAAGCTTTTTGCAGCTGATCAGTGGTGAGCATGTTGGTGCACTTGCAATGAGCGAGCCAGGCTCTGGTTCTGATGTGGTATCCATGAAATTAAAAGCAGAAAAGAAAGGTATATAATGTGTTCTGTCGCAAATGTACAAACTTTTTAAAGTTTCATTAACTTGCTTTTGACAATTTTGACAAGATTGCATAAATAGTAATCTCGTACTGCAGTCTGCTATTTCGTTAAAGAATGTTTAGTCGTTTGAAGTTTTGTTAACATGGTTATACTAATACAGTAGTTACACTAGGCCAGTGAGACGACTATTTCGACATTGGTGGCTCCGTGAAGTTGAGAATGTGTCTGTGATAACATAACGCTTTTTCTCATTTGACCTTGAATGATATTTAATTTTGTATTGCAATTATGCGCACTCATTCAGTTATGCAATCATGAAAAAGTGCAATGCAGTCTTGTGGGTTTGGTTGCTTAAATATACCGAAATGCAATTGTTTGAAATAGGTATGGACAATGTAAAACATTTGACTGTTCCGGAACAAAACCGAATCCGGAGCACCGAATTTTTAGATTCACTAGAATCAGTCACACGCTATATCTTATTTTCAACAACACTTCAAGCGTATCGTCATGTATCTAACCTGTTTATCATTCATAGGCAAAACAATGTATGTCAGTAACTGCACTTTATTCAAAAAGAACTAATAAAACAACAGCTTAATTCAGCTTCCTACAGAAAAGACGGATTTCAGCGGAGAATATTTAGCTTCTCCAAATGTTCTCCAGTCTTCAGCGCTGTCGCAGTCAGCCCTGCTGAAGCCAGATATTCGGTTAAATAAAATTTTCCGTCATTTCATCCGAACCCAGGTATTCGGATAATAAAATTTGGCGTACCGAATGTTTTGGGATTCGAATCGCACTGGATTCGGTGTTACACATTGCCCATTCCTAGTTTGAAATATATTATTGCTTGTAGGTGATTATTACATTTTGAATGGAAACAAATTTTGGATCACGAATGGACCAGATGCGGATACTCTGATCGTGTATGCCAAAACAGACATGAGTTCCAATGCACATGGAATCACTGCATTTATTATTGAGCGTGGTATGGAAGGCTTTTCGTCTGCTCAAAAACTTGATAAATTGGGCATGCGTGGTTCTAACACTGGCGAACTTGTATTTGATAACTGCAAAGTTCCAGGTAGGACTTGTTGATAGAAAGATTGATCTTGCTGGGCACAGGCATGTTATTTGCCAGAATGGATATTTCGTTTTGTGTCTAATTGAAATTTTTCAAATAGTCTCTACTCTCTCGTGACTAGCGGTAGTGCCAACTACCGACACTGACATGTTAGGATTAGGTAGAATGTGCTTGTGTTGGAGCTTATGATCACAATCTTGAAACTATAGTTATTATCCTTTTTCCATCAACGCCCTGTAAGCATACCTTTTTTATGCCTTCTTGACAGAAGGACAGAGATAAAGAAACTAATTAAACCCGTTTCAACTACCCAAGGAGCCAAAACGTTAAAATTATATTTGTTATTGATGTTGGCTGAAGTGATAAAACTTTTTCACGGTTACACCAGATGTGGGAAAATATTACTCGTGTATACTGGTAGTTTAGAGCAACTTCTGCAAAGTTTCGATTTAATTGCTGTTCTGTCCCGTTGTAATGACATGTAATTGTGTATAGTTTCAAATGTCTTGGGTCCATTGAACAAAGGTGTTTATGTCTTGATGACTGGACTTGATTTTGAGCGGCTTGGTGGAGCAGCTGGACCAATAGGGTAGGAAGGCAGTTGCAACATTAGGGTGTCCACTTTTTTCAATTTTTTTGAAATTGCAATCGGCTTAGCAATTTTTAGGATACAAGTTGGCGTAGAAACACAACGCACATTTTTCTTTAAATGTTGAGGTTTGGATACTTCGGGGAGACAACGAAGTTTATAGGGGAGTCAGAAACACGATTTTATGGTAACTTGAAAAGTACACCACTTAGAAAGTTGATTTTGGTGTCAATCGATTCAGAGATACCAGTTTCCTATCTGTTCGTAATACATTCAAACGTTCTATCTCGATCACGAACCAAGTTAATTATAAAAAAATAGAAAAAGTTAAAAAATTCCTGAGAGTAGACAGTTTTTAAAAGTTTGCGGTATATTCAAAAAGCAAAATAAAGAAAAATAAAAACGTTCAATTAGAACTACACATATTTCGATGTTTTCAAAAGACGCAAACTTTAACCATAATATGATAGCAGTTGCTTTCAACGGTGTGAATCACTCTTGATGGAGTTACAATGAAACCTCGAATTCACATATCCACTTTCATTCCTCCATGGTATGCATTGTTATCACGAATTTTTTTTCCGTGAAGGTATTGTGACATACGTCCAATGTATTGTTTTGACGTACGAATGTGGTGGTCAACACTGTTCCAAAATTTAAGGTCTCCAGCTTTAATGCAAGGGGCTTCTTTACTTGATCTGGTATAAAAACAACGCAGCGGTTTTCTTTTTCTTGCAAGTTCATACGTGTCCACTTTTTCAGGAAAGTCTTGATGAACATCTTTTAAGCAACGTAAGTGAAAAGCAGGATGCTTAAAATGAGCATTCAAGGCCACATTGGCGGGGTTCATATGCGCGACAAAATGTTTTACAAAAACATTTTTAAGAGTCGCTACCGCAAGAACTTGGTCTTTAACCTCGAAATCAAGTGAAAGGTATTTAAGAAAAACCATGTTGGCTGGGCCTTCTGGAGCACGAGGGTTGAGATGAATCAGCAAAAGCATTGCAACTGATAAGATGAAAGCCACAATTCTCAACAGCTTGGAGTTTTGCTCGGAATCCAGTTCTGCACCAAAATTAAAATGCGCGAATACCCATTTGCAGTAGTTAGCCATCTGTGCAAGAAGTTCTTGCTATCGTATTATAGTTAAAATTTGCGTCTTTTGAAAATATCGAAATCTGTTTAGTGTTAATTGAACATTTTTTTTCTGTATCTTGCTTTTCGAATATACCGCAAACTTTTAAAAACTGTCTACTCTCAGGAATTTTTTAACTTTTTCTAATTAACTTGGTTTGTGATCGCGATCGAACGTTTGAATGTATTACGAACAGATAGGAAACTGGTATCTCTGAATCGATTGACACCAAAATCAACTTTCTAAGTGGTGTATTTTTCAAGTTACCATAAAATCGTGTTTCTGACCCCCCAAAATACTTCATTGTCTCCCTGAAGTAACCAAACCTCAATATTCCAAAAATAATTTTTTTGCATTGTGTGTCTATGTCGAATTGTACCCTGGAAATTGCTAAGCCGATTGCAATTTCAAAAAAAAAAAAAAAAAAGTGGACACCCTATTGCAACATCGTAATTTGCATGCTACATACAATATACTGCAGCAATGCATACCAAATTTTGTAGTGCGGGCGCAAAAAGCAACGGTCTTCATTTTTGCAGTATCTGTCATATGTTTCGGTTTTGTGACTCTTTGCATAATGGCTTCCAGCGATTAGCTCAACATTAGTAGAAATGAAGTTCTGTTTAATAATTGAATTTTTGATTAGCAAAAAACATCCTTGGAGCAATCAATAAAGGAGTATATGTTTTGATGAGTGGACTAGATCTTGAGCGACTTGTCCTTGCTTCTGGCCCAATAGGGTAAATATTTTTAGCATAATAATTTCTCTTATCAAATCAATCGTAAAAATGCGCCTTTGTTAAAGCTACATCATAATCTTTTTGTAAATTCTTCTAGCTTGCAATCAAGTTAATGTTTTACGCGCTCTTTATTGATAATGATTGGTCAGTTATTATGATTTTTGCTAGAGCCTTTGTTGAATTGTTGCTGAAGAGTGAAATGATAAAATGCCTTAAAAAAATGTAAACATTTTTTGTAAACATGTAAACATTTTTTTAACCATTAGTATTGGAGCATTTTTTACTTTTTCGGAGCTGTAATGCCCTAGCGCTAAGCCGCGTAGATGGACCTTGTTACTCGTTACAAGCTTCGGCTTTATATCTCGAGTATAATGAGGATTTAATTTTTGATTTGGACTTTGCTGATTTTTGCTGTAGATAGGCCTATACATATTTTTATGCAGCCCCCTTTCCGATGCAAAATGATACCATAAGAATAACCAACAAAGTGGAGGTCCAATTTGAGATCGCAATGAACATTTGTTTGTGTTTACTGTAGGTTGATGCAAGCTGCCATTGATGCTGCTTTCCCTTACGTTCACCAGCGGGAGCAGTTTGGACAGAAAATTGGTGAATTTCAAGTACGGGCGTTTCTTCGCTAATCTATTACAACCTACAACTGTTTATGCCTGAAATATGTTTTTAGAAATTACGTGTACTAAAAATTTTGAATAAACAAATTCCCTTGGTAAATTCAATGTCAACTTTGTGCATATCGAAATATAGTTTTACTAAGATTGTGTCATTAATTTAATAGTCGATCTTACTTTGGTTGATGTAGTTAATTTTTTGACAATATTTTAAAATTTTTGTTGCAGTTAATTCAAGGAAAAATGGCGGATATGTACACCAAATTGAATGCTTGCCGTGCATATATGTACAGCGTGGCTCGGGCCTGTGATAAAGGCCATTTTAATAATCGAGAATGTGCTGGGGTGATTTTGTATGCAGCTGAAACCGCTACGCAGGTTGCACTCGACGGAATACAGTGTTTGGGTATGTAGAAAGTAGATCCTCTATTCAATTTGTGGCTGATGTTGTGTTCAGTGGTTTGTTATTTTTTCGTTAGGCTATTTTAAGGAACGTTTTATGTTTAGGTGGGAATGGATATATTAATGAATATCCGACTGGCCGGATTTTAAGAGACGCTAAATTATACGAAATCGGAGCAGGAACCAGTGAAGTGCGAAGATGGCTGATAGGACGTTCTTTTAATGACATGTTTAATTAGAATTTCAATTTGTTTTTAGTTACCGTCGAAGGCAAGGTTGCTATTTCAGGTTTTAATTCCTTTCATGAAGCTTATTTAGCGCTTGGTGTTAGCTTCTTCATTTTTTTAGGTAATAACCTAATTAAATTTTGGACCTATAGTGGCCTACCTTTTGCGATTTTGTTGAATATGCTTATGATTTCTTTGCCATGCGTATTATGTGTATTAAAATGCTGTATTTTGTTCGTTGGCGATCAGTATGTAGGCTTAGTAGTTTTTCTCATCAGCTTTAGATTGTTTTAAGCTATGTTTTATGGTTTTGGTGTGCAGTAATTGATTACTATTTCTTGATCGTGCTCATTATGATAAACTGCGCCATCAGTGATATCGGTAGCTGGTTTTGCCGCATTAAAACTGATTGCTCACCTGATTGAAAAGTTGTGTGCAAAGTTTTTGCTACCAACTTCGAATGGGCTTCTGCGATTGCTCCTTCGATTTCTGATCCCGTTTTGAAATTACAGTGAGTTCTTGTGATTGATAAGTACTAAAACTTTATCGCGCGCCTAGTTTTTCCATCCTGAATTTTTAGTTAGGCCTAGCTAGTGTACATAGCCTAAATGACTGCCGTAGCTTTTTTACGCAAATGTTTGTGTTAGTTGCGATATTGCTGCAAATTGCACTGGGCACAAGGTGGGAGTGGTATTACCGAGCTGATAAGGTGATTGTGAACGAAGCTAGATGAACAACAAAATCATGAAATCCAAGGAACGAAGAGAAGCAACAGCGCTAAACGTTCTAGCGATCAAATTGAAAAAAAGGATTAGCAAGCATCGTTGCGAGCCCAGTATTTTGTAGAGTACTTAAGGCCTATAACATTCCTGTAAGCCTACGTGGTAGGTATTTTGGAATATTAAATTTGCACAAGAAAGAGTTGCACAGATTGTTGTTAACCATTCACAAACTACTGATACGCACAATTTGTAGATCTACCTTGGGTCTCAGTTTGGTCGGAACAGTCCAGGAAAACACGCGGCACGCCTTTCCCATTTCGGTCAAGGGAAATGCCCCTGAATTTCGGAACCAAAATTGAAATCGTTCTTGATCCAAAATTTGCGGTTGTGTCCGGAAAATCCTCATTGCCCTTCTGCATTAGTGTATCACAGAGTTGTCCGGAACGAAAAATTTTGTTCCTAATTCCATTGCAAACCTAAAGCCTTTGTTCCTATTCCGATCCGTTCCTAAATTTTGGAAAAAAACAATTCCTAAATGTTCCTAAACTACAGCAATGCCAAAAAGTGTCATCATTCCGTTTATGATTGTTTTTAGTGCCGGTGAATACCGATTATGCCAATACCAATATGAAAAATTATCATACATACAGTTACTAAAGCCAATGAAGATACCTAGTTAACCAACTTTGTTTAGCAAAAAGATGAAAATTCAAACAAACAATCAAGGCAAGAGTTCTGTATCATTTTTTAAACAGTCAACCGAAATTCCTGTTCCGGTAAGCGACAAAAAAGTTCTATTCCAGCTCCTGTTCCTAAAAAATCTGTGTATTCCTGCCGGAACAAGTTCCTATTCCGATCCATGGACAAATCTGGTGCATCAGGGATACGGCATCTCATTTTGTCTATCCTTGTGGTAGTGCCGCACGCGGCCTTGGTGTACTTAAATTTAATGACAGCATGATTGCAGAGTAAGCTGGCTTAGAGAAGTAGGTAGGGGTAGATTATAAAACCATATGCTTACGGAAATTGACTGCCTCACGAAATCCTGTTTGCCTAGATTTCAGGACTACCAATAGCAAGCCCATTTGTAGGTTGTAAAGTTGTCAATTGAATGTTGAATACTATAAAAGCCTAATCTGTGATGCCAGTATTAAAGTCTCGTCAAATAGTTTTAGTTGACCAAAGACTAAATGGGTTGTCCAATGTACTAGTGTAGGCCTAGTGTCTATTATTTTGTGATTATCAGTGACACAGCATACTGGCATAGCGATTCCATGTTGTTTTTGCCATGTGCAGTGCTGGAACGCAGGTAACGCATTTTTTGCTACAGGTTTAATTAACAACTTAGTTGCATATTTATCCTCCTATCACAAGAAAGCAATCAATGGGCTATACGAGCTCGCTTAGGAGTTGCCGGCCATCTGTCTACCACACCAAGATGGGGGAATCTTGCTAAGTGCCTTTCCCAACGGCACAACAAGTAACCTTGCCGGCTTGTTCTCCACACTGTCCCTTCAATGCTGAACGTCAAGCAGGGAAGCTGTGAATACGGTACCAATTTTAGAGTCATTGGTTTGACCCGACTCTGAATCAAACCCGAGTCTACAGCTCAAGAGACAGACGCTCTATACCACTCGACCATCTGAGCTGTTAATTGACTTGACTATAACTGAGTGGCTGCTGGCAGATTGCAAACGCAGTTTGCACATTGCAGTGTCTCTTAATTCTAGGCCTACTGTGAACTATTTCAGTTACTGGTAAATTGGTAATTTATGATAAGGGTAGTATGCTGTTTGGTCCTGTGGTGTGTCTGATACGGTACCGGTAGCTAATATAACAAGTAAAGGAAAAAACAAAAATGAATTTAAGCTGTTGAAAAGTCAAAGCATAGTACCACTGTATCAGTAGACTATCTCAGTGCAGAAGTATGTTAGTGTACCAGTAATAATCTGTAATAGTCTTCTGAATAATAATGCTTTTCTAGCTGATAATAGCTAACATTAAAAGTGTACCAGTAGCATGAGTACGGTAGTACCGTAAGTTACCGGTACCTGTAATAATTTAATAACTCAATAGTGTGTGAAAGCAAGCACTAATTGGATGTGTCAAGTACCGGTAACCTACTGGTAATTGCGTACACGATTTTTACGTGTGACCAACTTGGCCTTGAAATTTCCTGTATATACATTTTTAGTGTACTGGTAGTCTGGTATTCTTCTGTACCTCATGCACATTGTTATGCTATGATGCCCCAATAGCAAATATCCATAGGCTTATACAGAGAGGTGACCCTACTTTTATAATTTACCTGCCTGTATGAAAGTAAGCATTTGTGCGAGTGATTCTGTTGTTACCCAGTACCATAGCCTAATAGTCTTGAATCTTCTGTTTTTTTCTTTAAAAGTTAATTGCATTTAAAACATTTCATTGTGTATGTAAAACCTGTGTCAGCATGTACCGGTAGTAAACCAATCACACAATTGATATATTTTTACTAAACTGCGAAAGAAATTTTTGTAAATTGAAGCTTGGAAATAATTTTTTGTCATGTTTTAAGGTTAGCAACTCATTATTATAGATTATATCAATCATGAAGCTTGAGTTTTTGCCTTTTTACAATCCTAGTTGGTCTGACAGTGTTGCTTTTATGTTAGAAGCTGGGTAATGGGTTATGTTTTTTGAAACAGATGCTATTTGCATGAGCCTGAACAAATAGCAACTTTGTTTTATTATCCTTTGATGCTTTTTCCAGTTGTACAAGATCATGACAAAATAATGAAATGAACCAAAGCAACTAGTGAAACGGAGTTGCAAGCAAAGCCATAGCATATACTGTATATTGTTTTTTAAAACAGATGCTCAAGAGTGTGGAATACACTATAGCTTGCACTCAAAAAGCTAAAAAAAATTGCTTGTGCTGTACTTAAGTAATGAAGTGGTGCTGTAAACGTGGCTGGGTTGCTTGTTATTACTTTACTAAGAACTAGTGATATTTAGCAGCATAGAAATGCAGTCTGTACACACATATACAAGATACAGGTACGGTATGTTAAATTGTTATTAGCAAAGCTGTAACTCTTCTTCAGTGTTGCAACTTAGAGAATTTGCTACAAGATTGCTTTTGTAATTAAATGTCATTGTTGTCATAGCAGTTATAATTGTAAAGTCTGGGTGATTTTTGCAAAGCATTTTCTGTCTTACAAAATTATCTGTGGAACTTGCCTTACGTTAGGAAATGCTTTTGACAAACTACACACTCTAATGTGAATCAAACTGGCATGGTAAAATATTCAGCTCAACCTGTTAGTCAAAATTGTTATGTGGGATCTTTAACGTGAGATTTGGCTGAAGTTAATCAATTTTCAGTTTAGGAAGGAGCAAATATATAAAAAAAAAATGTAATTTTTGCAGAAGATTATTATGCATCATTTTGCGAAGTATTATCTACAGTCATATCCTATTGTCTATGGGTTACAAACAGTGGTAATACTGGGTCATGTATGATTGTCATTTTGTCAATTTACAAAACTAACTTTAATCTAGTATATTTGCTTCAATTGGTTGACTGAGTTACAGTATTTTTCTCGTAAACATTTTAAAGAAAGTTTAGATCCAGTTCATATGTATATACCGGTACTACTTGGGATTTTATCTTTTGTTACATTTTTTTGCATTTTTTCTTCGTGAAAAATTTTTTCTGTTGTTTGCTATTGAAAGTTTGTTGATCCAGGTGCCAGTAGTTAAAATATAATCTAGCATTTTTTAGTAAACTGTTTTTTCAGGTCTTCAAATCGTCAAAGGCAAAATAAAAAGAGCTGAGTATCTAAGTTCAATTTTTTCGTCAATTTGCCATTTAATATATTCTAAAAAGTTAAGAACACATAATACTACAAAACTTCCCCAAAAACTTTGGACTAACTTTTCAAATATCGGTAAACACATTTGTGTTTTATAGTTGTTTATGTAAAGTGGTTGCAAAATACCCAAAGAAATGAGAAATGAAGCATGGGGCTGTCAGATAATTAATATTTGGCATTATTTCTGATTGCATTAGTGCTGTGGCTATTTAAAGAACTATCTTGCATGGTTAGCATGCGTTGAGGTTTTTCCTGCTTGTACTGTTTTGGCATCTTTGAAAAGCCCTTTGAATAATGTATGAGTTTACCGGAAGCGTGCATGTGCGTTTCACCTCACACCGTGCTTAAGAATCTATTCATTCACAAAAGCATTTCGATCGAAATGAGACTTTTTGGCTGCAGTACTTCTGTTAATGTATTCACTGGGGATGTTTACGTAATAATTTTGAGTTATGCAAGAATATGGATTCTTATGTCAGCGGCAGAAGTTTTGATAATGAAATTGCATTTTTACCTACTTAATCAATCACTTTGATTGAAATGTTGGCTAGTTAAAGTTTCTGAAGTTTCAAAAACTCCTGTTTCAGAGCTAGTATTTTTTTCTATGTCAGTAATGTAGACGTTTTTGTCCTGGATGGAATGAAGGAAACTTTTCGTGAAAGCGTATCATTATCAGAATACTAATGTGATTTGCGTTGTATAATTGCTATATCTTGCGTTTTTTTGGATTCTATAATACTGAGTTTATAATCTCTTCATTATAATATGTTTTTGAATGCGAATATGGTTAAGGTCCTATGTCATTTGTTTTGGTTTAATGTTAACGATTGCTTTTGTGCTGTGACATGGCGCAGAAAATACTGCTTTTGGATGAAAAAACGCTATGAGGTTTAATACATGACTAGTGTTGATGCATTCTATTAAAAATCGTCTTCGTCACTGCACAATGGAATTTTTGTTCAAAATCTGTGAAAAGCACTATTACTTTGGCTTGTCTATTATTTTGGTTTTATAGTTGAGTTTTCAGTCACATTTTCTGCACTGATGAAACGTGAAAGATGAAAACATATCTACAATTATCTGTGCTGTGCATTTAGTTAACAAGAAAATAGAAGTGCAATGAGGATATCTTCTTTTGTAGACACAAAGAAGGGCATTCACTAAAGGAGAAAAAAGCCTTGTTTAAACGTTATCCAAACCCAGTAAGCATCAGATAGCACAATACATTGTGGCATATTACCTATGGCGTCGATCAATAATTAAATTTATGTTCTTGTCATGCTTGGTGCACTCGCCTCTCTAAAACGCATTGTCTCTTGATATTTCATTCACAAAAATAGAACTGCTTTTCCGAATGAGCAAGCTTTGTTTATGAATGACGCGGAGCGACAGCGGTTGAGTACATAAGCATTTGCATTCCGCATTCTGAAGTCAAGGTGGCAGCCATCGAAGGAAATGCCATTGCCAGATATCTAGTTCTTTGCTGCCGGTGCCAGCTTAAAGTGTTCATTGGTTTAATTTAGTATTTTTTTCCGTAATGGTAAACTGTTGCTGGGAAAAAAAATTTTTGGCAAAAGAGTGGTGGTTCAAAATAGAATCAAGCAACACTAATCTAAATGTTTTGTTAAAATTAATATTGTATAAGCAAAATGATTGTGATTAAGTTTTACGAGTAGTTGGTAGCTTATGATATAAGTCCAGCAGTAAAATATTGAATTTGTTTTCGTGACTCTGCATTTTAAACTTTGAAAATCAAAAAAATTCCTTAACATTTACTTTAAAAAAATATTTGAAATAATATTCCACTGTTTATTATTTTCATTTTTCTAAAGAGCTCTTGCAGCAAAACAACCTTTCCCGGATTTTTGATACTTATTGTTGATTTACTGATTTTGTGTGATTAAAAGAGTAGATTTTTGTGAAATATGTTGAAGCTGAAACCTACATGACTAAGCATTAACATTTTGAAGTCATGCGTGGCCGGAAGCGGAGGCAATTTACTTGAAATAGAAGTCACTTTTACCGGTTATGCACTTACGGAGCTAAAAGTTATAGCAGCGTAAACAATATTAAGGGTATTTACGCTTATTAAGCTCGTTCGTTTTTATTGCTTTGCGTTGTAAGCAAATCTTATTAGTTCATCTTATGAATGATCAAGTGATGATTATAGCATTTTATGAATGAACGGATTTAATGTTTTTAATTTGGATAAATATCATAGAAGCAAGCGAATTCTCGCTAATTGCTGGACTTCTTCAGCAATAGCATTTATTGATCGCCTTATTCGGGATCTCTAACAAACTACTTTTATTACGCATTTTTAACGTTAGTTAGTTCTTCGCAAATGATTTGACATACAAAAATTGCTTTTAACTGAGCATGCGTAGCAGGTTTTGACATGCTACGCTGTGGCGTAGCCAAATAGGCAATTCCGAGGCACCCCCACGGTCTACTTAATTTTACATGCCCTCCCGTTTTAATGTATGAACACCTTGTTTGGGGGATCGATCAATAAGGTCGGATGAAAATGGAGCCTTTCATTTCTAAGTCTGGCTATGAACCCCTTAAATTTTTTACGTATCTGATTTCTCGTGTGAGTTTTGCTAGGGGGATATGACGTTGTGTGCGTAATTGCTGATTGGTATTTCGTGTGTTTCCGTTGTTTTAAGCTCATAGAAGCATAATCTTCACTTTTTGCGGACATGTTTTTTCCATGCTGTGACAGTGCATGCAACCGTGCTAGCTTCTTACTGATGGTGCCTAAGATAGTGAGCCTTGCAATTTAGTTTGCACATGACATTATAAAGAATCGTTGCTCACTTTTTAGTCGGCAGGATGACCTAGTGGTTAAAGACCTCGCTCTCTGCGTTTGGGGTTCGATTCCCGCGTCGGTCAAGTCGGACACTGTTTCGCCATTAGCTCGCCACTGCTGCAACGTTTCTTCGAGCTATTGCCCACGCCCTAAGCCGCGGGCGCAGATTGGCCCCTCTACTCGTTACACATTTCGGCGTAATGATGCGAGTATGCTGATGATGTGATTTGATTTTTAAATTTCTGTTATTTTAGCGGCCTACTAAAATTGACTTCGATCCTTTTACGTTCAAAATTTCTATGGAGAAATGAAATCTTGTATTTATTTATTTGTTGCGGCGTTGTGTAATGGGTCGTTAACAGTTCGTAATATGAATACGGTAAGCACACTGCACAGCCGTTTGGAACTGAAAATGCTAGATTAGCAATAGTAACATCAAAAAAAAGTTCGAATTTACGTTGTTCAGTGTATTTGATAGTTTTTAAGATACTTTTGCTAATATGAAGCAAACAATGCCTTAAATATACTGTGGCATATTGCTTAATGTTTTGTAATATTTCTATCATAGCCTACCATGCCTAACATGGGTACAATAATGTTTTGTTTTTACAGGGTTACTGAAAAGTTGTGCCATAGAAATTATTAAATGTTTTATTTGCACAGTCAGTAAAATTCGTTGCTTGAATTAAATTGGATTTGAAATTCTACGACGACCGTTTTTCCGGAGATTAATCGCTTGACTTTTCTATGAATATTTCATTTGCTATGAAATAACTTCTACTGGTTCTGTTTGTGAGAGATACAAGCTCTATTGCTCTATAGTTAAAAGGAAAAGTGCGTTTTCGTGCTGCGCCATCGTGCCATGCTGCTACTATCATGGAAGCAAGAGAGCACGCGGCGCGACCAATAGAATGGAAGTAAGTAACTACTCTTCTATGACCGGTCGGTTGTTGTAGTGGTTATCGCTGACGGTGCGAGAGGTTTAGGGTTCGATTCCCAGGCAAGTAAAATCGGACACAGGGCTCGGTTCCTGGGCGACGGCTTGTCACCGCTGCGACGTTTCTTCGGGTACGTGTTGCCTAGGCGCTATGCATCGGAGATGCCCCTCCCACTCGTTACACGCTTTGGCGTAATACCGCGGTTATAATGAAGATTTGTTTTTTTGAACTACTATTAAAAATAAAATTAAGCTCAATAAATCCTAGAGATGCAAAACTGACTATGGCACCGATGCGGCAGCAGCCTATTGCGTAATTTGTCAATAATTGTCAGATAGGTTCTTGTGCTTGTACGTTATAGGCTAAAATTGTATCGAATAAATGAACGTACCAACAATTTCCGGGTATTAATTTTAATATGCTTTGCATGGAGTAAACTTTGCGCATGGATTCTCTTGAACAAAAATCTTTGTTCTGGTATTGCTTTTGTCCGGAACGGGCAAAACTCTGCCTCCCAATGAGATGATTAGCGTTTTTTCTTAGCTACTCGTTTTATGGCTGCGCGCTCCGGCACTAAGGTGAGGGCCAATAGTTGTATCTATGAATGTTCCTATTTCTTGAGTTGACTTTTTTTAAACAATGTCTTGCGTATTTTTTTACTGCAGCGTGATTGACGCGCGTGTTTTTGAGATCATTGATATACTGAAGCTTTGCGGCGTTTTCGCACTATGACTAGATGTAACCGTCGCACGCTATCTTAAGTCCTAGCTTAGAATCTGGCATTTTCAGTGCTAAATCCTGTTGTTTGGCTGTGATCAGACGCTTAAATTGGGTAGCATTCTTGATTTATTCCAAAAAGCTTGTGTTTTGTTTAAAGCGATTTTGAACGATTCATTGATCAAAGTAAAAAGTTTTGGTTGTCGTAGGGAAGTTCTTCTCTTTATCTCGCGCCTACATGCACTCATCAATAGTTGTCACGTCTATCTCTGGTTGCAACATATTATTTTCTGTGTAGTATGGCGTGATACTATGCGTTATTGTGCCTTTACAGTTCGAGATTGTATTAAGAGATTTCTGCTATGCGGGAGTTTTGTCACCGGCATGGTGTGGCTGTTGCATTGTCATGCTAATTGAGCATGCAACCAAGTAAAGCAATTACCATATGCACTGTAATTACAATAGTCTTGCTGGCGATCATAATTTACCTATATTTTGCTGCACTGTCACGTGTTCCATTTCGCTTTGTCTTGTGTAGAAATTCTTAATAGCGATTGCGTCGTATTGTTGAAAGGTAATGATATGCAAACGGCCGTTGGGCTAGTGGTTGAAGGTACCGCTATAGGTGCTGTAGGTCGTGGGTTTGATTTTCGGACCGATCAAATCGGGCACAGTATTGTCAACTACTCGTCACCACTGCGACGTTCCTTCGGAGCTGTGTTATCGAAGTGCTAAGCCGCGGAGATGGGCCCCGCCGCTCGTAAAATGCTTCGGCGTAGTACCGCAAGATTTGATTTTATAGATGAGGCGAAGACCTTGGCATGTTTTGGTCAAGCTAACACCCATTTTTCATTTCGTTCAGAGTTTTTGACGCTTTTTGTTTAAACTCGTTAGTAGCGATAAAAAAACCCAAGTGAGTGCAAGGTCTTGTATTTTCATTTTTCATATTTGCAGACGGAAGATATTTATACAAGCGTTAGTGATATTTGACGTCATATTCTTTTCATGAAATTTTGATGCAACGTTAAAGTTAAACGAACTTTTTAAAATGCTAATTACTTCCTCTGTTTGCAGCAGCTCTTCAGCAAATAAATTACTCAGACAATTTTATTTTTCCTAGTATTTTTTGAAACTTATGAATTTTTGATTCCTTCAGGTCCAGTCTTTCTTGTTTCCCTCAACAAATAATTGGTTAATTTTGCTTGAAAGGAGCTTTTATCAAGAAAAAGTAATGTATTCTCTTACGGGAATTTCGATGGTCATTTTTATCATTCATTCATTGGTTCATTTTTTACACCCGCTTATCATTGGGGGGTCGCGGGGACAGCAGCTCGAGTTGGAGTTGGAGCCTCCAAACATCTCGTTATTCATTAAATTATTTAAGTTGGCCGGCGAGCATAGTGGTTAAAAACGTCGATATTGGTGTCGGAGGTCTAAGTCTCGATTCTCGGGCCAGTCAAATCGGGCACAGTGTCGTCAACGGCTCGCCAACGCTGCGACATCTCTGTGTTGTCCATGTGCTAAGCCGCGGAGATGGGACTCCGCCATTCGTCACCCGCTTTGGCGTAATACCGCGTGTATAGCGAAAAATCTGGTATTTTTTGACCAAAGTTTTGAACTTTTATTCTCTTTAAAACCAAATATGCGCTCAACATTGCGTGATGTCGTCAATCGATTTTTTGATGGGTAAATTCGGTTTCGACATTTTTCTTGGAGAAATAAATTTACATAGAAATAATATTAACGGGTATATTTCAAAAATGATTGCTGACTGCGAAGGCCGTAATGATTTTATTAAATAATACTGTTAATACTTTTGAGAAAATTTACTGTTTACTGTGCGCCGCACTGCTTTGTCATGCTTGAGAGGATTTCTAGTGCTGTCTACTGTAATTTAAATTGCTTCGTGCACAGTGTGACGGTTAATTGCTGGGTAATTGTCGGTTAAGATTGGTTTCCGCTTTGAAAATAGAGATTTCCAAAAGTGAATCGGCATCGGATAACTCTGCCACGGCAGAATAGTTCGAGAAACTTAGGAAATTCTTTTCAACTTTAACCTGTGCTGTATTGTAAACAACAGACGCTTTATCGCTTTTCTACATCTGTACCTAAGGTTTCTCAAAACTTGGTAAAGGCACTAAAGTTTTGACAATATTCATGGTAATAGTACCGACTAGCCTAATTGCTTTCCTACTTTAGATAATTTACGGTTTCCTACGCTTGTAGATGTTCTTTTATCTAATATTTAATAAATATGCTGATTAAGTCCACGCTTCCGTTACACGAGATAATATCGTTAATGTCTTGAGCACATTACTTTTTAACTGACAAATAGTGGTACCACAAATTGTAAAATGATTCTTCAATTTAAATTATTTTTTATTCAAAGATATCCGATTAGCATAGAAGGTAAATCATCGCTGTCGGCGCGGAAGGTCGTGGGTTCGATTCCAATGCTGGTCAAACCTGGTACAGTGTCACTATCGCTGTGACGTTTCTGCGGAACTGTGTTGCTCATACCCTAGGCCGTGGAGATGGTCCCACCACTTGTTACACGCTTGGGCGTAATACTGCGAGTAAAATGAAAGTTTTATTTTTTCAATTCTATTATCTTTATCCGTGTGTGATACGCCAGTCTATGTCCTGAGTTTGCGGTTTTTGCGCTTAACATATTGGGCTGGTATCGAACCCAGTCTACTAACTTTAAACGAAATGGAATGGAAAAGTATTTATGTTTCGAATAAGATTGGAACCGGCTCCCAGCTAGCTAAGTTTCTGCCGTGGTGTTTGATCATAGATAATGTATGCTGTGTACAAAAGTTTTGAAAAATGTTGTGGGATGCGAGCCATATTTCACCGCAGAAAATTATGGAGTTTCTGGTGTGATAGCTGCTTGTAGTGCATTGTGCAATCAGTAGTTCAAACTCTGTAAAGCTGCATTAATATTATAATGATTGGAATTTTGTGTCAATAACTATAATACCTGAAACAACGTATTTTAGTTTGAAACGAGTTTTTTAGACCATCTCTGGGGAGCAATTTTTCTTTTCGATGAGTGACTAAACGTTTTGCTGACAAATATTCGCGGAAAATTTTAATAAAATACGTCAATACGACAAAAACTGTACGAAGGAAGCGGCTAATGAATGGTTTCTTCATTGCTATTGTATTGGAAATCATAGCATATATTATTATCATCTTGGACATTCTTTGAAATATTGTCTGGAAATCCAATTAAGTTTGTCGATTTGTGTTTGGTTCCCTAGAGCTCCTATAATTTGTGTCCCTCAGCCCATAACCGTTAATTTTAATGCTAAAAGTGAAACCAAGTTTACTTTGAACCTTATGCATCTGCTAGCAAACTTGTTATCAACTCCCAAGAGCGCATATCGGTTAGCTCTGTCCTGAACGTCACTTATCGGTCTTACACTTACGCAAATTGTTAGCATTGTAAAAAGTTCGCATAAAATATTTCTGCCTACCATTTGTATTCGATTTTTTTGTTTTCGTATATTTGTTCCTCTTTGTTATTTTTTGTCTATTACTTACTGTGGGATATCATGAGGATTTTCGTAATCAAATGCAAAATATTATGATGTAGTAATGAATGTGAACAGTTGTTTAAAATGCTGAAATTTCAGCATGAAAAAATATTTGTGTTTTTTAAACAAGTGAGCAACGAGTATAGCGTAATATGGTATAGCAATAGCATAATAATTTCATAAAATTGTAAAACTTGTTTTATGTTCTTTGCTGGTAGTTTACTACAAATGTTTTCAAATGGCTGCTTTTTTCAACTTTCTATTGTTTTTAGTGAACGGCCTATCGTGCGAGTTGAAGCTACTGTGATGATACGAGGAGAGATTGGCTTCACACCACACCTGGGATATGGAAACAGTAAAATTGCAATTTACGAAAGTCTGTCTCGCAATGAATATCTCCTTCACGGATACAAAATCCAGGACCAAAAAGTAAGCGCAATAAGTTTGTGTTTATTGAGAAGAAAAACAATTAAATTTTCGTTATGTTCGCGGTCTTAGGCTACGCCTAAGCGTGTTGCAAGTGGCGGGTTCGTCTCCGCGACTTGACGCCTGAACAAAACAGCTTCAAAGTAACGCGCTGCAGTGGCGAGCCGTTGGTGACATTGCGCCCAATTAGATCGGGCCGGGGAAGCGAACTCCGGACCTTCCGAGCTTATAGCCATGTCTTGAACCACTACGCCAGCAATTAGCAATGAGATAGAAGTTGGTTTTATCTTTTGGTTCAAGGCCTGCTGTTATGAAAGATTGTCATTTGCTGTGATTGATTTGTTAAAGTCAATTTTAGGAATTTTGTAATGTTTCCCTCTGGCCGGTTTGGGTAGTGGTTAAGACATCTTTATTGCGCGGGAGGTTGTGGGTTCGATTACCAGACCAGTCCAATTGGACGCAGTGTCGCCAACGGCTCGCCTCCGCTACAATGTTTCTTAGGAGCTGTCTTCCAGGCACTAAACTGCAGAGATGGACCGCGCCACTTGCTACAGGCGTCGGTGTAATAACTTACAGCTAGTAAAATGAAGATTTGATGTTTTTATGTTCCGTTAGGCTTGTAATTGTGAGTAACCGTTTTCGGCCACTTTTTCGGTCAATTTTAAAAGATATCCGAGCTATTGTTTTAATTATTGCTGAATCATTAATAGCGGATCTTGCTTAGTCATCGGCGACTATGAATGTTTCGCCATAATTAAATATTGTTCCAAAATAGCAACTTAGAGTGTTATTAACCAGCGCTGTGTACAGATTAAAGCTAAAACTAAATGCACTTTTAAAATTCATCACTTGTATGCATGCGTTTCCGTTAAAAGTCATCGCATGCTAAGCATTCATAAAATGAATTTATTTTACATTAATAACTTTATCAAGACTTCCCTTTTACCTTGCGACAATTTTTTGTCTCAAAAATCGAAGTAGTAAAAGTACCAACTTAAAACAAGAGTACTAGGGTAGTGTATGGTAACTTTTCTTTGAAGTCGTTTAGGAAATACGTTTCGATGATCAGGCATAAACATGTAAGAAAATCGAGATGATGTTTTGGGGATCAAGGTCATAATTTTATTCACTGTTTCCATCACTGATTTTTTAAAATTTAAACCACGCGCTGCAGCATGAAGTTTGCACGAGTCGCTATTCACATTAATCAGTTGACTTGCAGGATGTAAATGCAAAACAGTTTATTCACTCACAGTTTATCAAGATGCGTCAGCACAGAGAATCTTAACATGATTAAATTGAAAAATAGTCATATTCTTGCAAAATATAAGAAGTGAATATAGTTACGCTTGATTAGAGTTGTTGATAATGTGGCAAACACATCTATTTGGCAGAGTCGTGCAACAGTTCATGCAATTTAATTGATTATTAGTTACTGTTGAGTTGTATAACGTTATGTAACGATTACTTTTCATACCCTGGAGCCTTCCACCGTAACATTTCTCCCACCTCTTCGGCTAAATTGCTCCCAAATAGCCTAAAAACGTGTTAATTCAATGCAGTAGCGAATTTATTTATTTGTACACGCCACGCCAAAAACGTGTTAATTTAATGCAGTAGCGAATTTATTTATTTGTACACGTCACGCCATGCATGAATTCACTTGCTTCGCCAAGAAAGTAATAGGTGTCTAGGGACCCAGCTCAAGTTACTGCCAGTGCTTGTATTGGCGTTTCTCTTTTCTATTGCAATAGACGGGCCACGGTGATTGTATTAACGCTACGTGTTGAAAGACTTGTTCAATGCACAGCTCTGTTGACAAACCATACTGAAATCTCTTAATGGAGAAGTATACACCGAAAGTCTGTGGTTGGCCATAAGGAATAGATAGTGATATTTGGTGAGTAACTGGCGCACAGCCCTCCGGTCAGCGTCGTGGTTAAAAACACCGACGTGGGAGATCTTGGGGTTGAGTCCTGGGCCGGTCAAATCGAGCACAGCGTCGCCAACGGCTCGTCATTGCTTTGACCTTTCTCCGGAACCGTGTTGACCATTGACCAAGCGCTAAGCTGCGTAGGTGGGTGCTACCACTCCTTACACGCGTCGGCGTAATACCGTGAGTATAATGCAAAGAGCGCTGTGCTATTCCTCTTGCTAAAAATATATCTTGCTTTTAGCCTGATGGACTGCGCTTTACCTTGCGGTAATTACGTGTTTAGCAGCTTGGTTTTATGTGATGTATCGCTTTTTATCAAGTTTACAAAGGCCATCTGTTGTATTTGTTGATATGTATCAGTTGGTTAAAACCCAAAGCGATTGTTTTGAAGTTTTGTTTATTTTATGACATGTGTGGTCATAGGTTTTAAGCAGACAATGTCAAGACTATCGAGGTCTGTCTGCACAGAAATATGCTGTGTGTTGGTATTGTGATTATGTGGTGCTTGTCAAACACTAAACCCACATTTTCTGCGTTTGATGTGTGTGGTAGCATAGTGGTTAAAGACGATGCTATCGGCGTAGGAGGTCAATGGTTCGATCCCTGGATCGGTCAAATCGGACACAGTTCCCCAGCGCTGCAACGTTTTTTCGAAGCTATTTTGCTAAGCCAGGGAGATGGACCCCGCTACTCGTTAGATGCCCTGGCGTAATGCTGCGAGCATGGTAAAGATTAAATTTTTTTTATTCATTTTCCTATTGAACAGAAAATCAACAGTATTTGACTGAGATTGGGTAGTGAGCTTGCGCTTTTCGAATCAGCAATCACCTGTTGTATATGTCAAATGCCATCTGCTTCAGCCGTGATCGAACCAGTCACGTAGAATCTACAACTTGCGCGCTGTATCGCTAGGCCATGTGGCCGAACAATGTTTATTTTTCTATTCCAGCATAGTGTTACCCCTAAGGCCCATCAATATCTTAAATATCTGTTGTGTTGTGTGTTTGTGTTATCATGTGATGATTCTTTAGCAGTGAAAACAAATTCATGTCGTAAGGATATTTTGTAAAACTTAAAATATTTGTCTTCTTAAATCTTATTGGGTCTTGGCAACTTTGAAAAAATAATGAAATGTATTATTATAGAAGTATTTTGATAATGTGACGTCATATATAATTAAAGGCTTGTTTGATGTGGAGAGATAATTAATTATAATTACTAAGCGTTGTTTCTGCACACTAATTCGTCCATTGTACCTTTTTTAAGCCTGTCTGTGCCATTAAAAGTTTTTGAAAAGGACAGCCATGTTTTGGCCGAAGCGGTTGTTTGTATGGCAAGCTTTGTATCTTGCACAACTGCGTGTTTTGAAAAATTCTGGCTTGATGCAAATGTTTTTCAAATTTATAAGCACCAGATATTGTTTTTGCCAAACTATTTTTTCATTTCAATACAAACAATACAGCCATGAAACAGCTAAAAATACTTGGGTCAGGAGTTTGGGCTCGCTTCTTACACAATTGTCTGCGTTATAGGCAACGCTGAGCTAGATTTTTAAGCCGTGGTGCAGAAAGTTAATATTTTTTATGTATATATATTTCAAATTTTAATTTTTGTAATTTCAATGGCGTCTTTTTTAATCATAACGTCTTGTGTTGTCAGTTATGAATCCATGATGGCTCCTGCCTACTATAACGTGATATGCTATGCCTAAAGTTGCTAATAATTGCATGATGATTTTCAGTTTAGTGGATCTTGCTTCTCCACTTTAATAAAAAATAACTTAAATACATCCGCAGAAATATGATACCAAGTTGACAGTTCAATGCAATATTGCGCTTGCGGAAAGCAATTTAAGGCTGCACAGTCATGGTCAAGTTGAAAAAATTCTGGTAGCGCCTGCTTGTTGGACGATTTTTTTACCCCGTCTAAAATTTCACGATAAGGTGATTTACTTGTTCCTATGTTTTTCAACCACGCGCGTGTCTTCTACGAGCAAACGCTTTGTAAAATTGACATTTTCGGTTGTGTTCTACGTTCATGTTTTTCTGGCCCTGCTTTTTCGTTATCCTATGAAATACCAAGCAGTAGAGTGTATGCGCTCAACCAGACCTAGTAATATTTATCACAATAAGGGTAATGAGGTCTAGTGAGTTTTCAAGAGACTTAAAACTGATCTGACTCAGTATCTGTATTCGCATGAGGTATAGCTGAAAATCAAAGCCATTCTTGATTCTACTTCGCGGCATTACGCTACAGCGTGTAACGCGTCGCCTGGACATCTCCACGATTTAGAGCCTGGGCAACACAAAAGCGTCGCAGCTGTGGCGGGCCGTTGGTGATAGTGTCTAATTTAACCGGCTGGGAATCGAACCCGAGACCTCCCGCACCGATAGCGATGTCTTTATTTACTGCACCAACCTGCCGGACGTGCCGATATTGGACAACTTAGCCATGTTTACCAATTTTCAGTGAAAAATTACGTCGTTTTTCTTCCAGGTGACTCTGGATGTTCTTATTCCGCTGCGTATGCCTTTCACCATCGCATCACCGATATTTCATCACTGGAGGATCGGGGAGCAACGTATGGGATTATCTTTCAACGGAACGGCTGATGCTCGTGCTTTCGACCGAGGCATTCGCATTGCTCTGGAAAACTTGGAAAAAGGTAAATATGTAAAAAGTTTTGAACGTAGCATTAAACTGACACCCCACGTTCAGATTTTATGTGACTATTGATGTAATTTAAGCCCTTTTGTTATTACAATGCCAAATCTTATGCTTATTCATCAAATTGAAGTACAACACCAGAGTTAGAAGAGCTTTTGTGAGGTTGCGGGTTAATTTTTTGATTATTCCTTGGTTTACCTATCACCTACACAGTACATCTTATGAATGTAATGTGTTTATCTACAATGTGATGCCGATAGGCAAAAATAGTAAGGACGTAAACGATTCGTAAGGACGTAAACGATAAAAACTTGGTTGGTTAGTGCTCTACATTTTTGCCCTTCTCTAGCACGTGTTTGGAAGCACTTCAGCTCCGAAATACGCTCGTATGTTTTGTAGCAGAATGAACGCTCGGTACATGCAATATTGTAGCGATAAAATCGCCATGGGTCTCCGCGTGTAAAAGATGTTTTTTGTTACGTTTCAACTTCCCGAGATAAAGCATTTTCAGTACATCTTTGTATTGAACTGCAATTTTATTTGGAGTGAGCGCAGTTGATGTTGTGTATGTCCTGCACTGTAGCGCACATTATTGTGTGTGTTATAACATTGCGCATAAAACGTTTTGCTCTTGTGATATTAACACACTTTTTGTTTTTTGAAGTGAAGTGCTGAATTTAATGCCAGTTTCTACGAAGCAAAGCTGCTTGAGAAACTGGTCAATAAATGGCGATTTTTTGAAAGGTTGTTTTATAATTGGATTTCTTGTCTGCTGCTATTCACGGCTGAATTTCATTTTAAACCGGTGGCAAAATTCCTGGATATGATAGTAAATCAAAAGTAATGTTTTTTCTGTCTTTGCCAAGCCGTGAATGGCTTACGTCACTAGAGATTATCGTGATGTCTCAGTCCTCCCATTCACATATGTTTGCCTAATGCGTCACATCCGTTTTACTTTTTCTCTTTTCATAACTTGGCCAGGAAAGCATATATTTCCTTTTGATGGAAGTGATTCTCTTTGAAGAACTTCAGCTTTTGATGATGTTTTCTGGCTGCCAACCATATGCACTGTTCTTTCCTCTTTATATCACGTGAGAAGTCAGCCAAGTTCTTGCATAGAATTATGTTGTCGCTTGACTTGTGCATTTCTGCTTGCGCAATACGATTAACCTTTCAATCAGAAATCTGTGGTAACAGCTAAGCAAAAAATAGATGACCAAACTCTTGATAGTTTGATGGCTTTTTTTGCGTCCTTTACAAGACTTTTCAAAGTTTTCAATTTAATAAAGAACCACTGAGCGAACCCATGCATTAATGGACCCTTTTCACTCTTTTCCACTTCACACTATTTCATTTATTTATTGCTCATTAAGCGGTTGATACATGTGGTGAACGGTTTGTAGAGGCTCCATTGCGTTTTAGATATTCGATTTTTTGTGTTGAATTATTGTAAAATGTAATGTCGGGTCTTGTTAACTCAACTGACCGCTACGTTCATAGGTCATAGCGTTTCGGACTTTTTCTTTTCGTGACGCACATGTTGAAAGAATTTTTGTGAATGGCTTGGCTTTGCTTGCTTTCTCATTCAGAAAAATTTGCATGCAAGCTCAGTTAGGTGTAATAAATTCAAAGGGGTTTTCTGCGAAATTCTCTATTCAAATCATTTCAAACAAACAGCTCTTCCCACTTGGAAAATTGCACGCTGTTGCTGTACATACGCTGCAGGGGATTAACCTGACCAGGGGTTCTCACATACCGAACCTCTAACTTATGCTCTAACTTGAATTAGATTGAAGGGCTTTTTGAGTTATGTGGCTTGAGCTTGGAAAAATATGCACGATTGCACCTTAAAATATATCAAATCTTTATTATACAACGCCGAAGTGTGTAACGAATGGCGGGGCCCTTTCCGCGGCATAGCGTCTGGACAACACAGCCCCGAGGAAACATGGCAACGTTGACGACACTGTGTCCGATTTAAGCGGCCCGTCAATCCATCCCAAACCTCCCGCACCGATAGCGATGACTTTAGCCACTGTCATTACCCATCAGCTAAGGATATATTCAATCGGCTGTACTAGGTATTTCCTCGTTTGCAAATAAACGTTTCTTTTCACTTAATCCTGCATTCTGCATAGCTGAGAGTGACAAATTTGTTGCTTCCGATGTATATTTGCTTTCCTCTGGTTATTGCCCGCTATCTGTGCCGTATTCATGGAACTCATTTTACCGGGAAGGTATGTGACTCTGAGCACGTTTTGTCCTTCTACTGCGATGATAAATGGTGATGAATGTTTTGAAAATACTTGGAATAACTCTTGCATGAAGGGAGAGTTTGATTAGCCTTTGGCGATTAACACTCAAGCTACCTCTCCTTATATCTGACATGTAATTCGGATATGCGAATACCGGTGAACTTATTTAGCAAAGTCATGTTAGTTTTTAATATTTTTTTTGTTAATTCTTGTCGTTAAGCGATTTTTTAAAACATTCGAATATTGTTGCACAGAGTATATCTACTGGGCTACCCCAATTCGAGCTTCTGCCCCTAAAGGATAGTGTGGCAATGTGCACAGCATTGCATAGTTCAAGCTTTGCTGACCCTTTTTTTTCTTGTTCGATTTTTTATTCTTTGATGAAAGTAATGGTTTTGAATAGCTTCTTTTCACTGTTTATCGTTGTATGTTGGGAGAAACAAAATTACATGCTCAAAATTCAAAATCGTGCTGATCGTTTCTTGGTTGATATCCAGGTAGCTTTGCGATGCGATCTTCTAACGATTTTTCTTTCTGGATAGTTTGGTCAGTGGCGCAAGTCGCCCAATCCAGTAATTTTAACGCGTCTTTAAATGTCACAACAAGTCACCCTTGCTCTACCGTTCTGGCAGTTTAAAACGTTTCAAATGAGGCACCTCATCGCTGAAGTTTTCGTACGAAACATGTCAAGAAAAAATCGTCAGAAAGTAAAAAGACTTGGTTTCAAGCGCTTAAATGCTAAGAATGCATCAAAGAGTGCTTGCACCTCTATGTTTTCGTATTGATAATATCCTCTGGACAAATGTCAGACAAAAAGCTTCGATAATCTCTTTTTTTTTCTCCCAGCTATTTTAACGTTTTGTAACGGCGTACGTCTGGCATATACTGAAAACCACAATTTTTTATGTGAACTGGGGTTGAACGTAGGTTGAATTCCTAATTAGCATAATATGTTATTTGTTTAAAGAGCTGACATGAGGTAGTAGTTTGCTCAATGAGACCATTGTTTACATTGTGGCGCAAATTCCATCCCCTTGTGTTTGCTCAACATTTCTGAGCACGTTTGTAAACAATTCTTCGTGTGTTTCACCTAGTTTCGTTCTGTGGCGCGCAGTTGTTCACTAAATAATCTATTCGTGGGGAAACACTATTGTTCTTTCACAAAAATATGTCGCTCACCCAAATTTAAGAATTGTTGAGAAGAAATGGTAGGCTGTAAATTGTTACTGCCGCATCTTATCTTCATTATGGCCGCGGTATTACGATGAAGCGTGTAACGAGTGGCTAGGTCCATCTCCCGGGCAACACAATCGTAGGAGCGGTGGCCAGCCGTCGGCGGCTATGTCCGATCTGACTGGCATGGGAATCGAACGCATGGCTTTCTGCACCGATGACGATGTCTTTAACCATTATGCCTGTATTTTGTCTTACGCTGTATTTAGATTAAGTAGCTGAATGCAGTCGTGTTTTGTTTATTGTACAGTAATGCGTATACTAAAACCTACATTTTGTATGTTACGTTGTAAACGTTCAAGTTTGCGCTGCTTCATGTGTTTCAACAGCTTAATTAAATATCTTGTGAGGTTCACTGATTCGTTGCTGCTTCCATTTTCAACATTTTTTTTACGTCTCAATAAAAAAACAATCGAAATTTTTTTCTCTGGGGAATGAAAATAAATTGTGCTGTTTGGCCAAAATTTGAAATACTTTTCTATAATTTGTTAAATATAGCTCGAAACACCTACTATTTAACTGAAAAGTCCACGTACTGTGTATACTTGGTATTAACCACGAGGCTGGCGAAGAATTTTTGTGGTGTTCGTTGCTGTTCCTTCTCTAAACCATTTGCTTTTCTCCAAGCTAAAGCAGAGTTGTAGGAGCGTGATTTTGCCCCCAGGTCAATGCCACTTTTCTTATCTTTTGTATTGTTTTTGCTAATTGAGATTTGTGTTTTAACTTTTAGTTACGATCATATAAAATTTCATTAAAATTTTCTGCTAGACATTTGCAAAAAAGAAAATGTTTTAATATAAGCCTTGATCTATATAGCATTCAGATTAAGTGTGATTTGTTACTATCTTTTGTTTTAAAATCATACAACTTGTTGGTAGGGCGAAAAATTTCCATCGAAATCAATTCTTCATTGTACTAGCCGTATTGCGATACGTCCAAGTGTGAAACGAGTGGCGGGGCCCGTCTCCGCGGCTTAGCGCTTTGGCAACACAGCTCCGAAGAAACGTCACAGCAATGGCGAGCTGTTGGCGACACTGCATCCGATTTGACCGGCCCTGGACGCGAACCTTGATTTCCTGCACCGATAGCTATGCCTTTAACCGCTATGCTAACTGGTCAGATCGTTATGTTAAATGTTCGAATATGTTTGTTTGTTAGCCCAGGTTTTGATTAAGAGTTTTGCGATGTCGTTTTTCTCTGATTCAACTTGACCTTTTTGAATTGTCAATGGCACTGTTCTGGCAAGTTTCACTGCATTTCCTTTTCTTGAATCAGTTGCTAATAGTTTTTATGACGTCATTATTGTGCAATTACATCGTCTGAGTGACAGATCCATGACGTTACGCACGTACCGACTGAGTTATCGCTCAGAAAGTTTTTTATCAAATAACTTAGGGATGCCAACTGAAGCCAAGAATCTTCACAAAGATATTACGCAGAAAGCAAAAATTAAAGTAATTCAACCGAAAAGAGGGAAAATTTTTGGAGTTCTGAAGTGTGAATGACTTGCTGGGTTTTTTTGTGATGTTTTGAATGTGCAAATCATTCAGAAAAATACTTGGAAAGACACTAACATAATATTTGCACGCAAAAGTTCTTTTTGTAAGTTGGAAAGCGATGTTATCGGGTTGTAGGATAGCTTGTCGATGCCCTTTAATGTGGCATTAAAAATATCATCAATATGCGTGAATTACGATTAAGCTTTATTAATAAATAATTCCTTAATGTTTTTTTTGAGACGCAAATTATTTTTGTTTGTGACATTCTGACTTTTGCATTACGAACGAAGGTCTTTGTAAAAAAGTTTGTTGATTGATGAATCCAGTCGCGTTTTCGGTAGTGCATCTTATACATGCGTAATATATACGAGGGTATTTACAACATTTGGTTGCATATTTATCGTCGTATCACGAAAAAGGGATCAAAGTGCTGCAATGAGCTCACTTAGGAGTTGCCAGCCATCTGTCTACCACTCCAAGATAATGAATCCCGCTATAATTTCCTTTATCAACGGCACAACATGTATACTTGCCAGCTTGTTCTCCACACTGTCTCTTTATTGCTGCGCGTCAAGCAAGGAAACTGTGAATACCAATTTTAAAGTCATTGATTTGACCTGACTCGGAATCACATGAGAGTCTACAGCTCCAGAGGCAGACGCTCTTATCACTCGGCCATATGAGGTGTTTATTGCGTTAATGTCCTCCAATTTCTTGTAGCTTAATTCTTTTTTTATTTTTCAGCTCAACATAACATGAGCAGCAGCAGTAGAAGCAGTACATCAGACGAACCAACTTCGGTGAGTATATGATGCTTCCAAAAAGTGACTTCTTCCTGGCCCGCGGAAAGGTTGAATTTTCTTGGGTGCTTAAATCTTCATGGATGTGATTGTTTTTGCTAAAAAGATGACTACTTTTTCTTTAGTGCGTCTGACGAGGGCTAATAGCCCGAAACAGCGCTGTACCGCTCTATGGCACTTATATAAAGTTTAGCAGTTCAAAAATAGTTTTATCGCTAATCCAGTGTAAGTTTTAATTAAAAGCCAGAATTGTTTTTTGGGGGGGGCTGGGGGTAAAAGGGGGTTCAACTTTAATCTTTATACAGGATGGAATGGTGACAATCTGTGTCTGTTTTAAGGTATCACCGACTTCAATCCAATCTTTTAATTTATCGCTTCCCGATGATGCATCGGAATCGAGTTTTGTCGGCCGACCTCCTCCGCCCCCACCAGTTCATCAGCGGGTGTTCAGCACATTACCAATCGTACCCACGTTTCGACAGCATGCTTTATCTGCTTCATCTTCGCGTATTCTTCCTCGAACTCCCCCCACCCGACCTCAACGTAGACACTCTTCTTCTATACCAGGTATGGAAAATGATTTAAGCGAAATTTAAAAAGGGAGAAATTTTGCGCAGATTTTTCAAATTTTTCCTGGTAAGTGCGTACTGGAATGATGATTTTTAGACAATTTTGAACTGAAGTGTTCAATATCTACATGTAAAGGGTGAATGTCATACTTTGGAAACTTAAATTCAAGGCAGAAACTTAGATAAACTTCCTTACCACCCTTGAAAACTTTGATCAAATCTTTATTAAAATTTTTGTTTAGGCAGATTGACGCTTGCCAAAATCTTAGAGAACAGAGGAAAATTTCGGAATACAAATAACGGACCAAAATAGTTTGAGGAGGAAAAATTAAGCCTCAGTAATTCGTAAAACTGGACGTTTAGACATTTTTAAATACAGTTTTAGGAATTTCTGTGCTTTGTTTTTTCTTAAGTGGGAATGTGATATTTGTAAGAATGCAAATGTTGGCTCTGTGATTTCTGTAAAAATGCTACAACAATAATCAGTGTAGGGCAGGAGTTTTTAACCTAGGATCTACGAATATCTAATAAGTGGTTCACGAAGATGTGGTTAGGAGTCCGGGAGCTTACATACAAAAACAGTATAGATTAATTGCATTACCATTTAAATGTTGATCCTCACATGTTAGTTGGGGGTTAGCAGTTACGAAAAGGTATTCGGGAGAATAGGAAGGACGACGTTCGTTTAAAAAAAAAACTCTGTTGTAATTTCGTTTGTAATGGTTGAGTTTTGGTGCATTTTCGTTGATGCTCAAGCCAGTTTTTGATTTCAGGTCGACCTCAACGGCTCGTTTCCCACCGAAGTCCCCCATCAAGTGCTACGGAACTTTCGAGTTTTCCTATTTCATCAAATCGAGTTTCACCGGCAATTGATTCTCCTTTCAAAAACAGTTATCAGAGTAAAAAGGTTTGTAATTGAATTCATGATACTCTCTTAGATCTCTTAAGACATGTGCAATTGTTTTCCTGCTGTAGAATTGTTTACTAAGGCTGAAATAACGCCACTTCTGGCTATTTCAGTGCATAACTGTCCACTTCTTTCTGGACTAAATGGTTGGTCAGATTTTAATTACTGATTTATGTCACAAGCTCTGAAATTTTTATTTTGGATGAAAAAAAAACAACAACGCCTGGTCCATTAAAGTTTAGGCCTTTGAACTAGTGTCAATTATATTTGATTTTGGTCTTCTCTGGCAAAGGTAACCATTGCGTATTATAAACTTTGATTATTTGAAATATTTTGTTGCAGGATTCGGTTTTTCCTTCTCCTCCAAAGCCATGCTCCGAATGCAGAGCTAATTCTGTTTCTACCTCGGTCGCTCGAAATCGGGGCGCATCTGAACCTCTTCCCCCGCGTCGCCGTCATCATCACCCGCCAAAGCGAACAAAAACTCCGAACTTGGACAATCTTGAACGGCAGCGTGATTTACAACCTACCAAACCGAACTCATACGTTCAGTTTGCTTCATCCAAAGGAACAAGCTTGAATAATCAAATCTTGCAGAGACAATATCTGTCTTCTCGCGTGGGCTCGACTACAAATAACAACAGTCGTTTAAGTTACCACATTTCCACGCAACGAGGTGTGGATGCGAATTTGCAAAACTATCGTTATCATTACTTGAAAGCAAACGACGATAACAATTATTGGGACGTTTATGGTAAACCATACAGTAATTCATTTTCCGATTCAAATTACGTTTTAAATGTAAAACAGAATTCAAAGTTGAAAGATTTCCCAAAGATTTTGAGCAAAAAGAAAGAAGATTTGGGCGAGCGATTACGCTGCCAACATTGTCAAGCTGTGTTTAACCGGGACCGAAACTACCGAGGTTCTTGTTCCTACGCGCCCCCAGATAGATTCGAACGCGGTATCGAGTACGCGAGCTGCCTTCCTGCCGCGCGCTGTGTTTTTTATCAATGCTTTCGGGACTCTGAAGGCAATTACCCGGACGAACCGTGTTCTTGTTCCCATTATAGTGGCGGAATGTCTCGGCGTCGGCGATGGTTTATCCTTGGCATTCTTTCAATTTTTATTCCTTGTTTGTGTTTATATCCTTTGTTAAAATCGTGTCATCGTTGCGGGGTTGAATGTCACTGTTGTGGGGGAAAACATGAACCGGTACCCCCTCCCCGAGAACCTCGCACTAATCCCCCCAAATGATAGTCTATTGGTACCGGTACTTAAAAAAAGCTAGTGTTTGAGTTAACTTAAGCATTGAGCTTCTGCACTAGTACAATTTAAACTACTGTCATATCTTAATCAATGTCAGTTTTACGTGAAAAAAACACATTCGCATTATTCCCATAACCGAGACCTTACTTGGATCACCTCTGCTGATTTTTCTATCCTAAAATTGAATGTTAAAAGCGCACTGTCATTTGAGCATGAACTTACATAACTGAGATGTATTGATTTAATGTAGGTGCTTGTGTAGCTTATTCAGCTAATTTTTAGTTGTAAAAATTGCGATGCAGCCCTCAAAATATCTGTCAAAGCATTTTACTGAGTATCTAGTTACAGTAAATTCAACTCTTGAAAGCTTTATTAATTGTCCAGTTTCAAGCATAACAAATAGTATATTTTGTCTAGAAAACTTATCGTATTGTAATATTGCATAAACATTTTTCCGTGGTGCCTTACTAGAGTGTATCTATCAATTGTGTCAAGTTATATTCATCGATTTTTTCATTCATTTCGTACGTAAATTCGTTCTTTCAACACAACTTAAGACGTTTAAACGTTTCCAACAATCATCGGGCAGATTTAAAATGTCAAAAATGAGCCCAGGCATTTCAGGGACTGACAACCTAATTTTTTTTAAAGATTACAACTGAGTGTTAGAATGTTTTTTGTGAAAACAAAAGAAATGCAGATATCGCTAGTTACTCTGATAAAGAGGACTTTTTTTGGCATAGATTTTAGTGTGGCTGAGTTGGGTTTTTCAGCTTTGTTTTTCAATTTAAACTTTCGACAAAAAATTAGAAAATATCAAAAATTTTTCCTTGTCCAATTGTATATTTCAATTTGCATTGGTATGAAAAAATCAGATTTTTCTTGTAGTAGAAATGGTAGGATTCACAGCCAAGTGAATTGAAATTAAGAGATCTGTGAATTGTTAGTGGATAAGTTGATTTTTTCGGCTTGATTATGTTTATAAAGTTTTGTTGATTTGTGTAAAAAAAATTTCGGAGAGCTAGTACTAAATTAATATTTTAGCATATATGTTGATTATTTTAGCGTCAATCATATAGATTGTGTTCTGCTATGCATGCCTGGGATAACATAGTTCTGTTTGTTTTAAGATATCTTATCACTGATAATTTCAGTTTTTTGCTGTTATATTTTGCCAATTGGTTGATGATACTTTTGCTACTTCATGTATAGTACGTTGGGTAAAAATTCTTAGTACAAGTGTTTTTAGTTGAAAGTGTTGTTAACAGTGCTGGGGTAATTTACATCGAAATTGTAACGAAGTAGCCTAACTATTTCCTGCATTTTTTCTGCTTAAATTCAGCACCACATTTGGTGCTACGTGTAGCAAGGTGATCAGCCAAACGGGCCTGCTGTTACAACCAAAAACTAGCAAAAAACTGTTATGTAATTTAGCAGTTTTTCTTCGAGCGCAATTAAGCCACAATTTTGTTAATGTAAAATTTTTGTGTCGACCTGAATATTTTTCGCATCGTTTTTCAGCCTCTAAGGGTTCAATTATTGGGTTGGTCTTAATTTAGCGTAGTGCTGCTTGAGACTTTCGCTGCAGCAGCATTTTGGTAGCTGTGCTGCCTTGCAGTTTTTGCAAGAATCGAAAAAATAGCATTTTAAAAATCTAAATTTTACATCTTAGCTCACATCTTAATCGTTTAACTTCTCGATGCAGTTTTCACTTGCGCACTGCACGAAAGTTGCGCCGTCTGACCGGAAGGTAAGGGGTAAGCCCACGGGTCTTGCTTCAAACGTGACCTGATATCGATTTCATATTCACACAAAATTGAAATTTATTAATTTCACGTCTAGCCGTAAGTCCGTGCTGTGCGGCTAACAGCTCATTGCCGAAATTAATTTTTTGAAGTGCCCGTTGGTATTTACGTTTTCATTTTATCGCACAAGCATTTCGAAATCAGTTACAACAGAGTCCTGCCTAAGCGAATTTGGTACTGACGCTGTGTCGGTACCAATCTTTTTACAATGGGTGTAAAATATTTCGTTGTATTTGAATGATGTTTTTGCTGATGCTGGAGAATCAAAAGTGGTTTTGACCTTAATCAGAAAAAAAAACTTTAAGTAAGAACAATTTGGCTATATTTCTCTTTTGTACTCTAATAGACTAAACTATATACGTTTTTTCGAATTGGATTTTGATGTTTGTCATTTCTTCGCAATTTGTTTACCAAATTATCGTTTATTCAACTTTTACCAGTTCAGTAGAATTTTAAGTTTCATAAAATGGCTTCTAGCAGCCTCTTAGCATGGGAATCACCAGTTGGATATCTCTGATTGTTTTAAGCATAAAGTAATGTGTACTCAGTTGTTCGCGCCATTTTTTTTTTCTTTTAAACCCATCATTTTTAAGTTCTTGGTTTATTTATGTTTACCTATGATCAAGTTTTGTATTTGAATCGTGAATGCCTTTCGTTTGCAGTTCTATTTATTTCGATGCGCTACCTTTTTATGTTGATAACTGGCGTTTTGGATTTGTTTAACTTCAACCAAAGCCCAATTTTTTGCAAAGTCATCACAGGTAACATTTTCAGCATTTATTTACCAAAACTGGCCATAATGTTTGCAATGGAATTACAAATACAGGCCTGTGATGAAAAAGCCAAGTGCTGCCATTGCACGTTAAGTCGCACCTTTCGTTGTTATTATTTATGGTTGAGGTTTCGTGTTGTCAATGATCTTCGGAAGCAAATGTTCAGAAATGTTTTGATTCGTTATGTTGAAAATACCCGCCCCAGTGGGGACGTACTACTTTGCTTAACGCCTTGTATAAATATATTTCACATCACTGCGCCAATTTGTGTTCGGAGTTAAGACCTAAGGCTGTTTAACTTAAATTGACCTGCGATGATTTTACCGATGTCACAGCACCGACAAAGAGAGTAGTAGGAAGACCCAACTATCTGTGGCAAACTGGCCTTGCTAAACTTAAAAACTATTTGACGTATTATGAGATCTATTTGGTGTAGTCACTTAGTGGCCGGTTAAAGACATCGGTTCGGAAGGTCGAGGGTTTGATTCCAAGGCCGATAAAATCGGAGAGCGTTGCCAACGGCTCGTCACCGTTGCGACGTTTCTTCGAAGCTATGTTGCCCAAGCTGAGTGGTCGGCAACGTGGCCAAGTGGTTCGGAGCGTCGTTTTCACGAAGGCCACGATCGCAAGGTTGATGGTTCAACTCCCACCCAAGCCTCGTTGTTGCGTCCTTGGATAAGATGCTTCACGACAATTATCTCTGTTTGGTGAGGTCTAACAAGCAGCAAATTGAAGAAGTCAGAAGCAAAATTCAAGCGGAAAACTCGAAAACAAAGGCAATTCCTAAGCGAGTCTGGATTCGTTCTATGCATAGCGCCTCCGTCGCTTTCTCGTGACAGGAGAATAAAAATGAAGAAATCAAATCAAGCGCTAAGCAGTTGGAGATGGGCTCGGCCTCTCGTAGCACAGCGAGTGTGATGAAGAATTTTAGTGAACATTAAATGGATGACACTCGTACATTAGACTTTAAAAGTTGCGGAATCACTCTACCACATCAATTTTCAATATTATGTAGAAATATATTTTATCATAATTGGACATCATCCGTCAGTCTTTTTCTAATAAAATGAGTTTAGTTGAATACGATTTTAATTTGAACAATTTATTTGAATATTCAAATAGATTTTATTTGAAAAAAAACAAATCAAATCAAATCTTCATTATACTCGCGGTATTACGCCGAAGCGTGTAACGAGTGGCGGGGCCCATCTCCGCGGCTCAGCGCCTGGGCTACACAGCTCCGAAGAAACGTCGCAGCGGTGGCGAGCCGTTGGCGACACTGCCGATTTGACCGGTCCGGAAATCGAACCCCAGACCTCCCGCACCGAGAGCGTGCGCTTAGCAACTGAGCTAACGGCCGGTGTCTGAAAAAAACTAATGATGTCCAATTACGACGAAACATATTTCTTTATAATATTAAAATTCATGCGTTAGAGTGATTCTGCAATTTTTAAAGAATAATGTGCAATGAAGAGTTGCAATTTGCCAACATAAGAAGTGGTTGTCGAATTAAAACCATTAAGTAAGGCATTAGGGCTGAATGCCAAGAAAAAAATTCATACATTGTTATGGATGACTCTTATTTTTAATCTTATCTCACTCTTCACCGCTCGCGCAGATAAAGTTGCGATGATGATAGCATGATTACAAAGCCGAATCGAAACGTACTCGCTCGTACTTTAGCTTAGCAACTCCATTTCTATAACAAGCACATAGAAAGCACATAGGCCTACGCGGGAGAAAACAAGAGTCGGTCCTCTTTAATATCTTCCACTCACGCGTTCACATGCAATTACAGAATAATTTTAGCAACTTAATGGTATGTCGATGACAATTCACTACATATCATATACTGAACATCGTCACAAACTTAGCAGTTCTAAAACAAAAGACACTTCAATCGTAAGAACCGAAAGACACTTTGGTTCTTACTTCTTATGATTAAGTTCAAACAAGCAAAGAAAAACTTCATAAGAACTTAAATGCAGCAAACAAAAGCAGATGTTGCAATCATACGGGCAGATCCACAAAACTTTCATACGAAGGAGGCTAAGACGTCAGGTAGTCGTGCGGTTTTCTCTACTTCCTGAGTATTTTTTGCGTCGTGAAAACTAAAAAATGCTCTTGTCCTAAGCATCAAAAAAATACTAATCTTGCTTATCGAATACCAATCTATTGTTATACAGTGTATAGAAATACAAATTTAGGTGGAAAGGTAAATGGGGGCCGCCAATGAATAATTTTTCCACAAGCAACGTGGTAAAAACAACGTAAATTTTCCTAAAAATTAAAAGCAATTTGGGCGGTAAACTGAAACACGATACTGATAATTTAGGCGAATTCTCTTGAAAACGAAAATCTTAGCAAAAGACTTTGACGATTTTTAAAAATCTCCGAAGAGCTTTCTTTGACGATTTTTAAAAATCTCCGAAGAGCTTTCTAAAATGTAAACAATACCAATATTGTGTCAACATAACGTTCCTTTGTCACTGCAGTCGTATGCGTTTTTAATTGTGCACAAAAATAATATGAGCAAGTGGTAGACTATTGCACGTTCAAGCTTTCCTCAAAACCCTACTCAATATTATCAATCATAAAAAAAGTAACCTCTTGTTTCAATAAAACAAGTTAAAATGGTTAAGAAATTCACGACTATTCAAGCAATAAGTCGGTAAATATGATGCACTGTTTAAGCAATTAATATTCGATTGAGATGAAATTCAAATCACACATCAAAGTCACCATTAAAACCATTTACTGCAAAACTTAATAAAACAATATTGTTGGTACAAAGTTTAAGCCAGTTTCCAACGTCTTCTATAGCTCCATAAAATTTTCAAAAGCAAATTGCTTGAAAAGTACATCATACAAACAAAACACTCTGTCAAGAAACAGACTCTTTCGACAACGATATGGGCAAGTGCAAACGATGTGCGTATGTTTTAAACTTTGAGTTCAAATGCAGAATCTCTCTGCATGAAGGACATTTGCGATTTGTCTTCACAGCAGTAAATAAGCATTCTTGACAAAAAACATGGCCACATATTGTGGCCATAACTTTATTGCCTTTTTTAATAATTGACAGAAAGGATTCCATGCACACTGGACAATCCAATTTAAGCAAATAAGGTTCAACAGCATGACCTTCAGCTAGCATACTTCGAATATGGCTATCATCATCTGATGTAGGAGCAGCGCTAACTGAAGGTTCCGTTTTCTTCGTTAAATCAACGACATCTATATTTGCTGATCTTGACCATGTTGATCGTAATGGACGAGATGTATTGAGATTAGATCCAATAAGAATGATGCTATGATCGTTGTCAGAATAAACAAATTGCGAAGAGTTGCTTTGATTCGAATTGAAAGAGTTAATTTGATTTAAATTACTCATAAATAACGCGTAGCTACAGCTGCAAAAAATACAAAATGGACGAAAAAAATCTTGATACGGCGATACCTAAAGCTACATCTACAAATTACCAGTAAAAAGTTTAAAAATCAAAACACATAAATTTTGGTTTTAAGGGCCTTAAGTTAGCTAGTGCTAAGGTTGGTGTAATCGGTACAATAGAACTATGGACTATAACTGAAACGTTAAAAATGGTCAAGTTTTGCATACTAATCACCTATATACCAGTATACTGGCCCTATATTATTTACAGTATTTACACAGACTACCGTATGTGTAGTATTTACTAATATGGTACCTTACGAACTAATGAGTAATGTTTTGTATTGGCTGCTGACAATGTCATACTAATCTATGCAGAATGACGCTGCAATTGAAACTGTCTATGCAATAGGTTCTCAAAGTGCTCTGGGGCTCCACAAGAGCAACCTAGGGGTTCCGCGAGCTATTCGTTTACGTATAAAATACTGACTTAGCTAATTATGAAACTGTCCAAAAAAGCAATACCGGGATTAATGGAATTTGGCTCTACTTTATTGGTATGTTTGTCAAGTGTCAATTTCACAGTTTTAATATCTCACATTTATTTAAGAAAACACATACGATGGTGTAGAGTTCACACCTATGCACCCTTATACGTGTCGTGGAGAAGAGTAAAATACGCAAAACAGCACTTTAGTTTACACTCAAAGTTTAAAAAACAAAAATTGAAGGCAAAAAGCGAGCAGACAAAGTCAAATATACAATATGCTGTTAACTTCAGAAAATCAGGCTGACAATACTATGCAAATCAAATTACTTCAGTTTAGATTTAAATGCTAAATATGATTTACCTGCGAAATGTAAATTTTTTTCTAGCTTGTATAGTATAGGGTATGCCAAAAAGGCCTGACACATTTGCAGTTTGAAAGTTACATTTTTAAACTTATTAAATTTCCAAATATGTCAGGTCTGTATTCACCTTTTGAAGAAAAGTTTAGTATTGTAGCAACAGGCGGTCTTCAGCCAGTGTTTACTTTCCATTCAGCAGGCCAGGAAGGACGACGTCGTTTTATTGAATGGGAAGTCACAACAGCTTTCATATATCTGGAAGATTGTTTTGGCAAAGTCAAGCATTTTGAAGGATGAGTGTATCTTTTACCTGAGTGCGGCTGATGAGGGCTGATAGCATGAAAGAACGCTGTCTTGCTCTATAGTACAATGCTATACTTGTTCTACCATTTCCACACTGACCTATCGTTATTAATGAATTACAATTGTACAAAAAAAGTCATACGCTTAGGCTTTATAGCATGCCTAAGGATGCAAAATTTGCCCTAGGTCCCAAGTCATTTTGCGCCAACTGTAAAGATATCGCCCCAACAAAGTGCGTTGCTAGAGCTCCGCGCAAAATCTCAAATTTGGCAAAAAGCTCCGCACCTCAAATAGTTTTGAAACCCCTGGTCTATACTAAACTGATGGGCAACCCTATATACTTTCTTAAAATAACAATAACATATGATTTTTAAGCTTATAATACAGAAAGTAGAAAGATACCGGTAAATTGTAATTTAGCCAGTACTCAAAAGTTTCAAAAAGTATATTTGAGCTACAAACAGACTGGCAGACCACAGTTTGTATCATTCAAAGAAATTCTCAAATTTATTTTAACTCTGGACGTTGATTTATACCAGTACCGTCAACCATGTCTAGTGCCAATGGTCTGGTACCAGTTCTAATAGACTATGGCATCAGCACTTTTTCTACTTCACATTAATTTATTTGCACGCCAACATTGATCTGTTGATTACCAGATATTTTGGTGGAGTATAAATGCCATCTAGATAAGATCAATTTTAATCATAGGCTAGCTAGTCTAAACCAATCAGTCAGGCCTATTTGACTGTTTGATTACTGGTAGTCTAATATTCTCATGATCTGTGCAGTATGATGAGGATGAAAAACACTTAAGTACGTGTACTGCATGCACTATTTAACCTTAGTTTATAACTTTAAGGGGTTTGTACTGGCATGGTCTGATGGTAAGTCCGCATTAAAATCGAATGGTAAACACTGATCAGTTTCTTCAGCTTTAACAAATGATTAAGGTTGTTGTACATTCACAACCACTCGGAAATTAGAAATCTCTAATTTTACACTGTACTGATTGTAGCCCGGTAGCAGCAGACCCACAGGCCTATAGGTTTAGTCACAGTGTATCTATGACTACAAACAGTGGAACCATAGTCTATGGGTGGAACCACTCTCAGTGCTCACAATGCTACCACTGAAATTTTTGGTAAAACCCCAGATTATCTCTTCAAAAAACTCAAGTTACAAAACTGTGTGTTTTAGCAGTAACAACTAATTTATGTATCCCTTACACTGTACAAATCAACGTAAGCCAAGATTTGATGGATATTTTTTGTTGAATTTTTTAGTATAATACCCAGATAAAAAATGATATAGAAAACAATAAAAATACTAAAACCAACGACTACAGAAGCTAATTAAATTGAGTTAGAAGTTCCAACATCACAATTAGGCTAAATGAAAAGCATGCTTAAATAGCTCTACAATGAACTAATTCTAAAAATAAGGAAATAGAAAAAGAAACAGAACTCGAATTGAGGGGGATTCCATCCCCAGAAAAACAGCACCATCCCCCCATAAAACATTTTAGCATAAACCATTCCCCTATAAATAATGACTGTCCATCCTTTACATCTGCATGAAAAGCTTGTGCTATCCCCCGTAAGTGCATTTACAACTCGAGCACTGAAAAGAACGTGTGACTCTAATTAGGCAATGTATGGTAGGATAGTAGGCAATGTATGGTATAGTAGGCAATGTATGATATTTATTTAAATACTGCACAATGGTGCAGGACTAACATCCTAACACTCTTACACGTGCAAACAAAAGTTGAAGAACTGAAACGAAAAAGCAAAACAGCAATTTATCAATTACAATAAAAGGGAAGACTTGGTTCTGAACAAAGTGAAAAGAAAGCAAACATAGAAAATACACAAACATAACAGCAATACTGAACAAAGCAAATACAGTCGAATCCGGTTAATTGCATATCAGATAATCGCATAATCTGTTTTATCGCATAGGAATCGTAAATCCCGAACCATATTCAGTTCGTTTTCGCAATTTCGCATAATTCGCTTAATCGCATAAAAAGGCTTGAAAAATTGGCTATGCTATTAACCGGATTTGACTATATATATCAATAAATGTCGAATTGTCCGTTGTCATGCTCGTGAACAGACGTGTTTACAGCTAAGGAAAAAGCATGCGTTTTGGTGCAGCAGTTGCTATCTACAACAAATTTCGAGGTGCTTGCTGAAGTGTTGTTTAGGTGATTAAATGGAAAGCAAATTAGATAATCTTATATGATAAGCAGTTTGACCGCAAATATGCGAAGTTAAGAAGAAAGATTCGATACATATGAAATTAATCTGAAAGGAATTACCAAAAGGCTAGACAGACATGAAAGTCAAATTTTTGACACATCGAAGAAAGTGAACGAAACAGTTTCGACTTCAACTTTTGATGAAATGAAGGCAAGAGTGGCTTATCTTGAAAAACTTGCAGAAAATCTTCGAAAAGAAGCCCCCCAGCATGAATTCTATAGCAAGCGCCTAAATCTATTAATTCATGGCCTTGACGAGACTACTAACACTGTGTGGGAAAGCAAGGCGGAAACATTGGCCACTTTTAACTCCTTCTTGAAGGAAGGACTTGACCTTGATCCCGACTCCATTACTCTGGTGGACGCTCATCGTTTGCCTCAGAGGCCGATTGTTAAGCACGGACGTAGAATAACGAGGACTATTATAATCAAGTTGGCCAATGCGCTTGATAAAAAAAAAATTATGACCAACCTAAAGCGTCTTAAGACTTACAATGAGGCCAGGCGAAGTGTTCAAGATTCCAATTTATCGATAAATCTGGCGAATCAATCGATGAAAAGATCAATTTAAGTAACTGAACACCTGCCGAAAGCATTTTATGAGCAAAAAAAGACTTATGCCAGCATTCAGGAAAGCACGTCAATCCGGTCAATCCACCAAGTGGTCAATCGAAAATGGTAATTACTGTCTTTATGTTGACAATAAAAAAATTCGGTAATCCTTATTTAAACTTTCTTTTCGAATTTTGGCGTTCTGATGCTTTGTGTTTTCGCTTTACTGCACAGCGTCCTATGCTAACCGTAAACCCCTTGCACATACTAAAAATCTCTAGTGAATTATATGAGTGCTTGCTCTATAAACGCAATTCTATTAACTCTCCAACATATGATATGCACTAGATATCGATGGTTTATCAATAGGCTGCTTATTAATTTAATGCGTTGTAGATAGCTGGCTGCGCCAACGCAATGCTTTTCCTGTAGTTTTTGTTGCATCGTAAACAGTTTCGAGCTCTTGTCGAAACGGCGCTTTTGTTTCAGCTCCTTATTTGTTGCGTTTGTGCATTTCTCTTTTAGTCTCTATAACTACTGACGGAACTTTTTTATGTGATCAAACTTTGGGAGACTGCGAAAATCTTAGAGAATTCTTGGGCTCTAGTAAAGTTGCCTACCCTAAGAATGATGAAAGTTACTGTGACTCTCTTTTACTGAATTTTTCTGATACTGTTTCCTGCTGCCAATATTATGATGAAACACCTCAATTTGAGTACGGTCCTAAAAATAACCCCCCTTTTTCAGATTATACATCAATATTAGATCACTCCAAAAAAATTTTAAATTTTTACGAAACTGTTTGCAATTTTTCACGTAAGCCGGATATTATTTGTGTTTCTGAAACTCGCGTTCAAACTACCCCCTTGATAAACATTGGTATACCAGGATATGAATTTGTCTTCACAAGTCCCCTGAAGAAAAAATCAGGTGGTGTGGGCATTTGCGTAACTACTAATTTACATTTTCGTATAAAACAAAATTGGTTAGAATATGAAGATTGTGAAGACCTTTGGATAAACGTATCTGATCAAAATTCAAATTGTAATTGCAACGTCATTGCTCTCTAACGTCACCCCAATACTAATGCAACTACGTTCTTATTAACAAGCGAACATACATACTGGGCGATTTTAATATTGATATTACGGCATCTAGTCGATTTTCTATGGCTCAAAATTACATAAATTTATTATCCAGCAAGAGTTATTTTCCAATCATTACTAAACCTACCCGTGTCACAGACACCTCATCAACAATAATTGACCACATCATCACAAATGACATGTCTCACCGCTTATCTCCCATGATAGTGAAGACAGACGTTAGGGATCATTACATAATTGCAGCAATGGTTTTTAACGATACACTTCGACATAAAATCAAGTCTACGAAAATATTTCAACGAGATTTAACCAACTTCTCTTCCGAATTATTTATCTCTGATATTGAGCATGTTGGTCAATATTTGGGTGATCTACCCGAAATAACTAAATCTAATTTCAATCACTTGTTCAATTACTTTACTGACACATTTAAACGAATAATTGACAAACATGCCCTTTTTTCAGCAATTTTGCGAAAAAATAAAAAACTTCGCAACAAGCCGTGGATTGCAAAAAAACTCCTGATTTCTATTCGTAATAAACAGAAAATGTATCAAACTCATTTTTTAAACGGTAACGCTGTTTCAAAAAAGATGTATAAAGACTACGCTAATAAGCTGACGAAAATCAAAGCCACAGCCAAAAAATTATATTATGGTCAACAATTTCAAAACTGCAAGGGCGATGCATGTAAAACGTGGAGTTTAATTAAGATTTTGTTGCCTAATAAATCAACTAAACACCTTCCTACAATGCTAAAAATTAATAATGATAATAATAATAGAACAAGATCTACAACTTGTAGCTGAAAAATTCGGCGAGCATTTTAGTTCCATAGCTTCAAAAACTTTAGAAAATTACAACTTCTCTACTAATACAAATGCCCACAAAGAATTTTTAACGACACCAACCCCTAATTCTATTTTTTTGAAACCTACTGAACCGATTGAAGTATTTAACACAATTTCTTCGCTGAAACTTAATAAAAGTTGTGGAGCAGATAATATTCCTGCTAAATTTGTTCAACTTTCTGCCACTCTCATATCCGAACCGCTATCAATCTTCGTTAACAGTGCATTTACGTTGGGATTATTTCCTGATAACTTAAAAACTGCATAAGTGGTCCCGGTTCACAAAACAGGAGATAAATGCAATCCTTCAAACTATCGCTCCATTTCTCTTTTAACAACCTTTTCTAAAGTTTTTGAAAAACTTATATACTCAAGAGCTGAAGCTTTTCTCAACAAACACTCACTCATAGCACCGACTCAATACGGTTTCCGTGCAGGTCATTCAACTATCAATGCTCTCACAGATGTCATAACTTCGATTTATGACAATATCAAAACCAATCAACATACCGGATTAATTTTTCTTGATATTAAAAAAGCGTTTGACACTGTTAACCACAAAATATTAATTGAAAAATTGGAACATTATGGGATTAGGGGAACGGCTAACGACCTCTTCAAATCGTATTTAAGTGATAGAAAACAATTTGTAATTTTGGATCAAACCATTTATTCTAAAATCTATTCCATTAACTTGGGGGTTCCTCAAGGTTACACTATGGGTCCGTTGCTATTTTTACTATACATCAACGATTTAATTAATTGTTCATCAGATACACCTCGTTTATTTGCAGATGACACTTGTTTAATATTTAACGATGATGCTCCAGAAAAATTAATTAAAAGTATTAATGATGAACTTAATAGAGCCTGCGATTGGATGGCAGCAAACAAATTCTGCATAAATACACAAAAATCTTCTGCCCTCCTTATACCGCCCAAATCTAACGCTCAAATTAATTATCAATCTATCTTTTATGATGGCGCATTAATCAATACAGATAAATCTGCGAAATACCTTGGTATTCAAATTGATAGTGATCTCACCTTCAAATCCCATATTCAAAACCTTCACACAAAACTCTCACGCACTTTGGGAATAATGTTCAAAGTCAAAAGATTTTTTCCTAAAAATATTTTTTTACAATTGTATTATACCATGTTCAACTCGCATCTTTTGTACTGCACCACGGTATGGACCTCTACCTACTCGACCTACCTCAACTCAATTCGTATGCTTCAAAATAAAGCGGTCAGATTAATAGCTGGCTTTGATGACAAACATGCAACTTGAAGTATTTACAAATCATATAACATTCTTACATTAGATGATATGGTCAAGTTGCAGATAGCTATGTTTGTACATCGACATTTTAACAATGACATACCATCTAATCTGAGGGGCTATTTCACCAACGTTAACAAATATCACTCAATCGCAACCAGAAGGCAAACTATTGAAAACAATTATCATATACCAAGACATAGATCATCCAAATTACAACGTTCAATTAAATATCTCGAGGTATCGGTCTGGAACGCAATTCCTGTTGACATCAGAAAATGCTACTCACGTAGATTCAACAGAAAGTTTAAAAAGCTAATAATTGAGGGTAACTGAAAACAATTTATTTAATCAGCAGTTAACGGTATCAATCTTTTCTTTTCAAAAAACGAGCAAAAATTAAATTGTACTTTCTTTGGATCTAAGCCTATCGTCTCCTTTTCCTTTTTTCTCTTTTTCAACTAAAAATAATTATTGGTAATATTAACTCAACTTTTGGAATTTAGGGTGGCTGCTTGACTCGAAGAACCTATGGTTCCTTCGCAGTCTTTCTGTCCTATAATTGTAATTTATTTTTGATTATCGTCACGTGAACTTACAATATTTACGGACTAAAAAATATAATGAATAAACGAATGAATAATAATAATGAAAAACTTGTATACCCTTTAAGATTTATATACAGAGAAAAAATCAGTTTATCTGTCTAAGGCAGGGATGGGGAACCTGCGGCCTGCTAAGTTTTGAATGTGGTCCGCATCAGCAAATGTACAACAAACTGGTAGAACGTTAGGTGGATAAAAAACGTTAAGATTTCTTAAAAACTGCGTCACATTCTACTGCATGCTATATTTTGAGGCATAAAAAACACGCAAAAGTATTTGATTTTATGGCAGAAAACAACTCAGGATGATTGTTTAATACATTTGCGGCGAAACATTGTGTATTTTCAAAACAAAATTTACAATTAAAAGTAAATGTGGCCCGCTGAAAATATTATGCAATCAATGTGGCCCGCTGTGCCTTGCTGGTTCCCCACTCCTGGTCTAAGGGGTCTTACTACAAAATCACGTACAGGAAAAATTCCATAATAAGTACAGCCTATAAAAGTAATCTATACGGCAATATAAAAGCATACATACATAAAAGGAAGAAGACACAAAATACAGCAGACATAAAGCAGAACCTAAGTACAGTACCAAATGTCATCAACACCTTCAAAACCCATAAAAGTACCGGTAGCCTATACAGTATCAATAATAATGAAAGCATACATAGAGAGAGAAGACAACATAATACCAGGATTAAGCAAAGCAGAACCCAATAAGCTTGCAACACTAAATGTTATTAACATCTTCACAGGCAATACTGAAATAATGACACTCAGCACTTCAATTGCTTTTTATAGCAGGGCATGCTTTCAATTTCACGCAAAGAAAGCGGTAAAGAATTCCATACATGAGCAGAGGCACATGAAAAGATTGATTCAGACATTTTGTAATTGAGTCCAGACATTAATTTAAGAAGTAGCGGATCATCACTAACTCTAAGAATATATGAGCTTGCAGGATAATAAGAAATTAGATCCTGTAAATAATCCGGGGAAGTACCATGAATGCATTTATAGGTCAATAAGGCAATCTTATAATGTATACAAAATTTCACAGGAAGAATATGAAGATTTTTTAGGTAAGGTACGGTAACATACGTGAACGTCTTGCAGAGCCTCAAAATCCAAAAACAAAACGAACAGCAGCATATAAAACTTTTGTCAATTTATGAAGCAGATATTCCGGTAAGTTGTAAAACAGTGCATTGCGATAGTCAATGTGAGATAAGATCAATGAATGAATCAATTGAATTTTTAAGGTACGAGAAAGTTTTGAAGCAATCCTGCCCATGTTGCACAGATAAAGGTAGCAAACTCCAATAACTTTATATGGTACAGGGAGCAGTATTCAACAACTGACATAAACAAAGAAATAGTTCAGGCTAAATGTATAGTAGGCAATGCATGGTATAGTGGGCAATGTATGGCAGGAAAGTAGGCAATCTAGACTCTAGAAGGCAATGCATGAAATAGTAGGCAATGTGTAGAGTAGTAATCAATGTACAGTGTATGGAATAGTACTGTAGTAGGCAATGTGTAGAATAATAGGCATAGTATGGCATACTGGTAGTGGACACAGTATAGAGCAGCATCATAGGCATAGTACGAATAGTAAACATAAAATACCGGTGTGGAATAGTAGAGGCAAAGAAAGGAATAGTACGAATAATGTATGGAGTGCAGGCATACTGGCATAGCAACCATTCGATCTACCCAGCAAAAAGTGCAGATCCTGAAGGCATACCTCTAAATTCATAAAACTCAGTGGCGAAATCATTGCTCCTACTCTACAAAAATTATACAACACAAGTATTAACACAGGAACCTACCCTTAAGTACTTAAAGTTGGCCAGATAATTCCAATTCACAAAAATGGTGTTAAAGATCAATGCTGCAGTTACAGACCTATATCTCTTCTTAGTCCTTTCTCCAAAATTTTTGAAAAATGCTTTTATGAGCAGTTGAGTTTTTATTTCGAAAAATACGATATCCTGTCACACCACCAGTTTGGTTTCAAACAAAATTGTTCCACATCAAATGCTGTCAGACAGCTATACGATGAACTTTGTGATAATATGGATAATCACAAACACACATGTGCAATGTTTTTAGACTTAGAAAAGGCATTTGACACTGTCAATCATGGAATCTTATTGAAAAAGCTAGAAAAGTATGGTGTAAGAGGACTTCAACTATTTCAAAGCTATCTCTCAGATAGAATACAATATACTATGATAAATAAAGTGAAATCAAATGTCCATCCAGTTACTTGAGGAGTGCCTCAAGGCTTCACCTTGGGTCCCTTATTTTTCTTAATTTACATCAACGATATGCCAACCGTCTCTAACTTTAATGTAAAACTTTTTGCAGATGACACTGTGTTAACATTAACAGATACAAATATAGTTAACCTAAAGAATAGAGCTAACAGTGAAATAATTAAAATAGATAATTGGCTAAAATTAAACAAACTTTCCTTAAATTATACCAAAACCAAATCGATGCTAATAACCAACAAAAAATCCACACACAAATGTGAAATTACCATTGGTAAACATATAATTGAACAGGTGAATCAAATAAGGTATCTGGGCATAATACTTGAATAAAAACTGTGTTGGAAACCTCATATTCGTCATATCTGTACCAAACTCTCCGAGGGATGTTGGGCAATAATAAACATTAAAAACTATGTTGATATCCAAACATTAAAAATAGTGTACTACAGTCTAGTATACTTCCACCTAAACTACTGCATATCAACATGGGGTATGACATCTCATAATGCCTTAGATCCACTGATAAAATTGCACAAACGCATCGTGAGAATCATCACAAAAAGTCCTCCTTTAACACCCACACTCCCTTTGTTCAAGAAGTTAAATTTTTTGAAAATTGAAGAAATATGCAAATTTAAAATTGCCAAAAAACTGTATCAGTACAAAACTAATCCTAAAATACATTCAATCAACACTCTAATCCATGCATGGGCAACCTTTTGTCACTGGGGGCCAAAATGTGCATTTGGAACTTGACTGAGGGCCGGAGCCGTAATTGTGATTTTAAGTGTAATCTAGGTACATATTTTTGTGGGGTTTGGATAGTATTCATCTAATGCTATTTTACATGCAATGTGTTTTCAATTTTGTTTGCACAGGGATATCTATAAAAAATGTATACCTATATTGATATAGGCAGCATTTTCACCATATTTTATCTGAAATTTCTGTATTGACATATAATTGTAATAATGAAAATGAAAAATTTATTGAACCCAATGAATTGTCAATCTTAATATGTCCGATATGCTATAAAACTAATAGTAATGTTTAATTAAATTACTTTCTAATGGGAAATCTGGGCTTGGTGCTTTTTCACCAACGTGTCAATTTTTGGTGCTATGCTGGAGGAGACCACTCCTAGACTATTTTCAAGATGGCAATCTGTCAGTCTTGATCTAGTTTTTGACTTAGTGTGCTTCATTTTGGTGAACAGTTGCTCGCAGATATATATACTAACCAAGTATCAGGGGTTGCGAGTATGAGCACCCCAAAAGTGGTACTCGAGTACGAGCACACTACTTGAGTACTCGATCACTGCCTGCAGGCTGGCTCAAAGCTCGTAGTGATACCATAACCCTAGCACACCGCATACCTGTCCTCAAGGGCTTTAAGCCCCAAAAATATTTTGCTCCCCAAAATTGTTAGACTAACTTGTTTCGATACATTGAGCACTTGACTGTAGGTGTCTATTATTAACAGTACACGCCGAGTGTGCGTGACTTTATTTTAGATGATGTCTTTTAACGATTTTGGAGAACTCCCCTTAACAACTTTTTTGTAGGCCCCCTCCCACACTCCAGACGTGCCAGGAAGACCAGCTTCGGCTATTACTTTCTGCTCAACTTCAAGTAGGCTATTGAGTACCTTAAGGAAACTATTGTCAGCAGTTTCTGGTCAAACCAACATGGACAGTGCATTGCGAGTGAAAATTCATAATGTGTTTCAAGTTTTTGCAGTGGAAACAATGGAATTACTCAAGCGACTTCTCTGACCATGATAATCTTATTGTTCAAATTAATGACTATGATAACTTTACTAAATTGTCTAGAAAATGCTGCTCGTATACAAAGTCTGTTGCCGAAGCATACACAGTACATTTATGGCAAGGTATTGCAGCTAACAAATATTTGATAGATGGTCGTAGTACTATACCTACAGTCTCGTGTGACATTTTAAATTTTAAATATACCTCTCGTAAAATGGAAACTCTTTCCCTAAGCTTATTAGAGACTATCCAAACAATTTGCTAAATTCTTTCCTATTTACTCACTTTCCTAGCTGTTGTGATACACCATTGTGTGGCTGTGGTGGTGGTGTGCAATCGTTGTTTCATGTTGTATTTGAATGTAACTGCTCTGAAAACAGTCATAACACCAATCAATTAATAGCTACCTGTGAAAATGTTATCGATCGCAATATGTTGACAGAAGACTTAAGTGTAATTCTACTGAATCTTAGCCGGTCTGCAGATTTCTTTTCACTGTTGGTAAGTCGTGTGACTGAGTGTTTACCTTATTTGAAACACAGTATTAGCATAGTATCCTAAAACATGCCTATTGTTCATTATTTTGTGTTTCTAGCCTAAGGTGTAGTCTAATCGTACTATCACTTGTAAGAAGTCTATTCTTTGGTTGTAATTTCACTCAGTTACTTCTGTTTTTGCAAATAGTATTTATGATGTGATGTAATATTTTAGCTCACTTGTCCGTATTTGTGCATATGTAAAACTTGTACGATACCTTATTTTGTCAGTAATTGTACATACAGCTCTTATGCATTTGGACCCACAGCTAAAGTGTGCTTTTCTTAAGCTGGTTTAATAAGTGTTCTCCTACAATATTAGGAGCATATCAACTACGGTAAGTTTGATATTTTATAACTGTGAGATTTCATCTAGTGGCTTTTAAGTGTGCACGTTATTAGGCACGTATATTGAATTTATATATATATACTGAGTAGTTATAGGCAGGACTCCCGGTACAATGACAGATCGAACAAAAACTGGAGTTTGTTAAGCAATTTTATTGATAAATTCAATAGTCAAGCGGTCTCACTGCTGAGCTTTATGCACTAGTAGCAACTCATATCAACCTTGAGTTTCCGTCTACGTTACTTCTGGTACCGGTACTGGGCAGGCCTATAATTGTTTTTTAGGAAACCAAATTACAGCAGGCTACCAGCTGATCACTAATTCAGTAGGCCACCAATAAAGCAGTAAAATTACCGGTATCTATATACCTACACTACCACTAAACTGCTAACTTTGCTTCCATAGCGCAATACAACTGATACAAGGACTGCCTACCTACAGCCTGACCAATTGAGCATTTAGCTGTATGCTCTAAGCCAGTGGTTCTTAACCTTTAATATTCAGCTACCAACTTTGCAATTTGACATAACCAAATTACCCACTTTCAACATTACGAGTCATTAAACACGTACAACTCAGGAGCGTGCCCAGAAATCTGAAAAGGGGGGGCCGCAATTTTTGACGTCCAATTTACCGCCCGAAATCAAGTGAAGAACAAAAAAAAAGGTTTTCACGTCCTCAGCTTATATTTCAAAGGGGGAGGGGGGGACATAGATTGAGAACCACTAGTTTATGACCTATCCTAAACTGTTGAGTTCCAAAACTTCAAATTCCCCACTAGTGCGTAATTACCCACAGGTTAAGAACCTCTGCTCTAAGCCCTTTCTGGAACATGCTCACGGTCACGCAGTAGTTTAAAGGCAAGCACCGGACATTGCACGCGGGTGCGACCATAGATGCGAAGCGACTTTGTTCTAGCAACTCTGTTTTATTTTTATTTTCAGTCGGGGTTTTGGCACAATAAAATTATATCAGCAAAAAAGGAATAACATAGGCCTACCGACAAGCATTTTAAATTCACTAAAATAAGATAAAATAATCTGGACAAAAAGAATCGATTATCGAATATCGATTTAAGCCGAAAAAAAGTAAAGACAAGACAAAGTAAAAAAGTAAAGACAAAGTAAAGACACATATTCGATAATTGATACTCATTCAAAAAACTAAAGGCTCCAATGCATTCGATGAACAAAAAGTAAAGAATATCGATATCAAATATCGATATCGAATATTGATTACAATCGATTTTTCCCGACCCTGCCAGCAATCATGGCTTTTACAGAAATTTCACATTATGATCTTGATGAGATGAAGGCTGACCTGGGATTTATTGAATCAATTTCTGAAAAAGTACGTCAGATCGGTCAGATCATCATGAACAATGACGACTTTAGGCAAGTCATATGCGACTCGGTATCTATGGCAATGGAAGGTCAAAATCAAGCACCTTAAAAATTCTGTGAAGGAGCTATAACAACAAAATGAAAATTTAGAAAATCAGATTGAAAAGCTAGCTCAGTTCTCGAGAAGGAACTGTTTGATTGTCCATGGCTTGCAAGTAGCTGGCTGAAACCCGTCTACAGTGATATGATGCCCATGAAAATTGAGCTTCGTTGCCCCAAAACTGCACTTTTTTTGTTGACGGTCAATCCGTAGTGAGACAACCGTTCAAACAGAGCACGTAAGTGACCTTCCTGTTTCTCTGTGGAAGAGCTATGCATAATTACGTCGTCTAAGTGTACAAAGATGTTTGTTAAGTCGTGGGTTACTTCGCTCATTTAGCGCATGAAAAAAGATGGTGCGCCACAGAGTTTAAAGGCATCATGTGAAAGCAAAAATTTCTACAAGGGGTAGACGTGACAGTGGTTTTCTCTTTGCTTTCTGGGTGCATTGGCACGTGATAGGCCTAATAAGTTTTGCAGAGGTCGATTTTCTAAAATATTTTGGATTCTTTTAACTTGTTCACAAAATCGAACAAATTAATGTGGGATGCTAAAGTTGGGTGGAGTTGTCATGCTGTTTAATTTTCTACAATTCACACGTACTCGGCCGGTAAGTTCCATCTGACTTTTTACCAAATGCAATAGACTAGCCCAATTTGAATTAGACCGCGAAACAATCCTTTGTTCTTACATTTCGTCAAACTCTGCTTTCACAACTTTTAACATTTCCGGTGACAGCCGACGCGGCTTGCGCCATTCGTGTGTAGGCCTATATAATGATGTACAGGATGTTTTAGCGTAGGATTTGATTTAAATGCCGTAGCAAGAGAGGGGAAAAGGTCAATTATTGAACTTAAAAAATTTTCACCTACCGCCTCAAACCGAGATGAGGCACTAGCTGAGGGTGGTGCTTCCAGGTCATCCTCCACATCTGTATGCTGTGGAATCAATATTTTACCCCGATCCTGCAAGTTGTTTGCAGTCTCCGTCAGCCGAGACAGCTTCTACTCTAAATGTTGGTTGATGAGAATTTGTGTGCAATGATTGTTAATCTCCTCCGGCTGCGAGGGTTTCTCAGCAGCAAGTGCTGTTTTGAAATTCTTCGCTATCGTTTCCTTTTAAATAGCGTCATAAACTGCGTAATGAAGTCATAAAGAATATACTGTATGTAAGAGTGCGCTTAGAACTTGAAAAAGGAGGTCGGTGCAGAATTGGATCCAATCATTTTTCAATTTTTCAATTCAAATTTATTACTTTTGAAAAATTAAATTCATATTCATTAACACCTCGTGAGCGGATTCAAAATTTTATTTATTTTTAATTTATCCTCCCATCACCAGAAAGCGACGGGGCGCTTATGATATAAGCTCGCTTAGGAGTTTCCGGCCATCTGTCTGCCACACTTAGATGGGTGAATCCCGTTCAGTGCCTTTCCCAAAGGCACAACGAGCAAAGTTGCCGGCTTGCTTAACACTAAGGTACATTTAATATAAGAATAAGGTTAGAATAAGTAAGAGTAATATAAGCTGTCTGTTAAAATTACTGAAACTGCATGAAATGACTCGCCGAAATGCTAGTGCAAGCTCTTACGGAACTGGTCGAAAGGATACCGGTAGGACAACTAACTGGCCTATCCCAGCTGCAGGAAAAAGACAACTGGTAACTGATAAGTCTTTTACTGGTACTAATAAGCACACCAGTATTGGTACATCAGCTACTGGTACAAATAATGCTGAACACTGCTATGATGTTGGAAATGGAAATTTCACTGAAGATGTCAGAAAACAGTTGAGAGAAATTAACTCAGAAGTAAAAGCACTATTGCAAGAAGTCCAAGACTTAAGGCATGAACTGGAAGAAAGTAAAAACTTAATTGCAGAAGTAAAAACTGAAAATACTCAGCTGAGACAAATTATCAATCTAAAAGTTTATAAAAACAATTCCCTAGACCAGTATATTCGGAGAAAAAATCTTCGAATTTATGGGATTAATTAATCTACTGCTGCCAAAGATGATGCTGCAATTGTTCTTAAAGATATAGCTAATGAACTAAAAATTGACCTTGGTGATAATGATATACAAAGGGTACATCGTCTGGGTAAGAAACCTACAAAGCCAAATTCGTTTTTACGCACCGTAACTGTCTCAGGAGCTAGAGTGCTCTGTTTCCCAGACACCCTGGTTATGTGCTTGAGAGTATCACATAATATCGAAGCTATGATTTGGGTGAAAAATACTTAGATAATATCGATACTGTTTTTGATCTTAATCACATGATTAGAGATTCCTCTCGCGCGCAATTTATTGTAATTTAAAAATGTTTCGGTAGGGAGAGCAGTTTTTACTCCTGCTTCACTGTTTTAGTTTTCAAGACAGGGGAAACTGCCCCTTTTATAATAAGTGCATGTTAAATGTTTTTATCAATGTTTATATGCATTGTTTAATGTTTACATCAATGTTGGATCTTGAAAAGATTTTTTGGAGGGAAGCAATTACCAGTTTCATCCCCCTGGCTACACCCTGATTGTGACGTTGCGAAAGCTGGCCTACTTTAGTCAGTTAATTCTTCCTATGGCCCAAAAATGAAGTCAACTAAAATTTTTTTAGTAAATTTTTGACCACGGATTGACAGCTTGAGTTTTTGTGAAACCTTTTCGCTCCTACATGAAGCGCAAAGAATCAAGCAGTGGTGTAAAGTAACGAAGTAGTTTTACTTAAGTAGACTACTTAAGTATTAATTGCTTGGTAACTAGTGCTTACTTAAGTAATTTAAATTTCGATCACTACTTTTACTTACGTAGTTCAATCAGAAAGCAACGCTACATAAGTGGCTTTAAAAATCATAAGTAGTTAATATTAAGAAACGTATTACGCAAATGATAACTAATCATGCTTGATAATAAAATTGGCAAAATTAGTAGGCTATCAGGTAGTCGAACCGTTTAAAATATCGCTCCGGTTCAGGTTCAAGAAATTTAATTTTTAACGGTTCAGTTCCGGTTCAGCTTCAAGACTTTTCAAAAATTAGGGTTTAGGTTCGGTTCGGGTTCAGTTGCACCAAAATTTAAAGGTTCTGGTTCGGTTCAGGTTCACAGATTTGAAATATTAAAGGTTCAGGGTCGGTTCAGGTTCATTGATCTCAAAGTTAAACGGTTCAGGTTCGGTTCGGGTTTACCGAAAAAAAGCGTTTTTTACCGGTTCGGGTTCGGCTCGACTCCCTGATTAGTGTTAGATGTATTGTGTTATTTTACATTTAAGTTTTACAATTTCGTGATATTAAGTGATCTTTTGTTGTTTGTGTTAGGCGAGGACAATGAGGTTGCATTTTGCAGATCATGACACACTTCACTTTTTTATTTTCGTCAAATAAATGCGCTAATTATTTCACATATACTGAAGCATCGACAAAATATATGTCAAGTTTAGAAGTGAACAAGTTATCTTTTGTCAAAGCTCATTTTTATGGCCTTGGTTTTGCAAACGCTACTTTTTACTTAAGTAGCTTCAAATTGCTGGTACTTCTTACTTCTACTTGATTACTTTTTACATCCCCTACTTTCTACTCTACTTCAAGAAGTTTCCGCCATCAGTAACAATACTTTTACTTAACTAGATTTCTAGACTACTTTTTACACCACTGGAACAGTGGCGTACGCACCGGGGGTTTCGGGGTCAACCCCCCCCATTGACAATTGGAAAAAATTAAAAACTGCTTTTTTTGGACCGATTAGCCTTTTTTCATACAGAGATTGTGTTTTTCTGTGCTGTATCAACTTGCCTATATAATCTCAAGAAACTTTCATTGTGATGCAATAATACCGGTAGTCAAACTTTTCTGGTGTGTAGCGCTTGAACCAATGGCTGGCTCAAAATGCAAGCCTGGACAAGGTCAATGGGCACTAAAGCTGGAGTCGTGTTGTGATGTCATAAAGACATTGTTCTCAACGGCTATGGCTGGAGCCTGGACAAGACAACGTTTCAGCGCTGAAGGCATTCTTGAAAGAGAATGGTTGCAACGCAGGCAGATTATCCGCTTGCGGTGTCATAATTTTGAGCCAAACCGACCAGTTGGGGTAGTGGTTAAAGACATCGGCGCGGGAGGTTTTGGGTTCGATTTTTGGGCCCGTACCGGCCATTAGCTCAGTTGTTAAGCGCACAGGTTATCGGTGCGGAAGGTCTGGGGTTCGATTCCCGGGATGGTCAAATCGGCACAGAGTCGCCAACGGCTCGCCACCGCTGCGACGTTTCTTTGTTACCCAAGCGCAAAGGGATGGGCCCCAGTGACGTTCGCAGGGGTCGGGAGTCAGCACTCCCCTTCCCCCTTGACAATTGCAGAAAAAATGAAACCTTTCTTTTTTAAAACGAACCGACTTTTCTTTATGCGGAGCTTGCCGAAATTGCTATCATGTTTTCATCCCAAACAACACCATCCCCCCACAAAACATTTTAGCGTAAACCATTTCCTTACAAGTACAATGATTATCCCTCCTTACGTCTGGGTGAAAAGTTGTACCATCCCCCCATAAGTGTTTTTACAACTCGAGCACTAATTACGATGCATTGCTTCAATACCGGTACCCGGTAGTCCAACTTTTCTGTTGTGTTTTGCTTGAAGTGCATTTTTGTCATTGATGTTGCTCTGAAACAATTAAGAAGTAGGAGTTTCTATAAATGCGGCGTATCTGCAGTAACTATGGCAGCATACAAATTTTTTTTTTAAAAATCAAATCAAATCTTGATTATACTCGTTTCATAAAATTCGTTGTTGCATCGAAACGTGGTAGCGAGTGGCCGGGCCCGACCGCGCGACTTAGCGCCTGGGCAACGCAGCTCCAAAGAAACGTCGCAGCGGTTGCGAGCCGTTGGCTACACTGTGTCCGATTTGACCGGCCTGGGAATTGAGTCCCAAACCTTCTGCATCGATAGCGAAGTCTTTTAACACTACGCTATAATCGCCCGGTGTTTTGAGAAATTTTATTAAAATATAAAAAACTAAATTGACACTGCTCTAAGTATAAGATAAAAATACTGTCAAAGACGACCATAGACCAACGAAAGATTTGAAGAAACCTAGGGGCGGAACGACGGGAGAGACAACATTGTTTTTTCGTACCGTAGGCTGACTATCTCAGGAGCTAGAGTTCTTCGTTTCCCATAGACACCCCGACTATGTGTTTGAAAGCATCTGATATCGACGCTGCGATTTGGCACAAAAATGCTTAGATAATATCGACGCTGTTTTTGAATTTAATCGGATGATTAGGAATTCCTCTCGCGCATAATTTATTTTAGTTTAAAAACGTTTTAGTAGAGAGGGCAGCTTTTTCTTATGCTCCAATATCTTCACTTTTCAAATTTCATGCGAGAAACTGCCCTCTTCATAATGAGTGTACCGTATATTGACTGTTTATAACAAGGTTTAGCCTATATGCGTTGTTTATATTAACGTTGGTTCTTGAGAAAAGTTTTTTTTGGAGAGAAGGAATTGCATGTTATACCCCCTGGGTGCACCCTGTTTGTGATGTTGCGACAGCTAGCCAGCCTACTTAAGTCAATTAACTTTCCTATGGCCCAAAAATGATTTCAACTAAAATTTTTTCAGAAAAGTTTTAACCACAGCCTGAAAGCTTGAGTTTCTGTGAAACCTTTTCTCTCCTTAAATGAAACGCAAAGCATTAGGCAAAAGTGTGAATGAAATATCTTTGTTTTGACTATAACCAAAGTCTCGTCAGCCTTGCTACGCACAGCCAATCCAGGCTAAACTCATTCCAGACTGTAGAGACTCTTTTTTGCATTGCTTTACCTGGACATCTCGACTTCACCTCTTTTCTAGGTTGTGCCCTATTTTTGTCCCTTGCAAATTTTTAATATCTTTGTTGTTTTCTTAGTTATGACATTATATAGCTTAATCATGGTAAACTGCAATTTAGGCTGGAAACATTACAATACGATGCACTTTAATACCTCTAAACTACTGTAATTGTAATATAGTGTCTTTACGTTATCACGATGTGACGTCACTGAAACCCCCCCCCTTGAAAAATCCTACGTACGCCACTGCACTGGAATGAAGCAAAAGTGTGAATGAAATATCTGAATTGCTTTCTTTGTTATGGCATTTTAATAGCTGTGACGTCACTGAAACTTACGTGATCACGATGTGACGTCACTAAAACCCCTCCCATTGAAAATTCCTGGGTACGCTACTGCTTGAGTTAGTCGAGGTTGACTCATTTAGTTCGCTACAAACTTTTTCCAAGTCGCATTCATTAGTATCGCATTTGAATTTGTATCCCGATGTTTGCGGATTTTCGCTCATTATCTTTACTACCCATAACAGGAACGTCGCTCAATTCGATTGCTTTATAATAGGGTGAACAATTAGGCTACTACAGTACATCCTCGTTTATCCGGCCCTCGATTATCCGGCTCCTCGATTAACCGGTCGTGTGAGTTTGCTGCTGAAAGGCGAGAAAGCACTATCAAACAAACCTCCATCCTTTCGTTTTTCAGCAATAGTACTGATGGAAGTTAAACTGTTTAATAACTTATTTTGTTGAACTATGTGATTTTAAACTTTACCCAAATGTCTCTTTCGTTTAGCATTTAAATTGTTTTGTGGCTAAGCTTGTTCTCATACTAACTTCGTTTTTTTCGTTCTTTTTTCTGAAGGTCTTTTCTTATCCAGCCAAATGCTTATCCGGTCAAGATTTTGGAAAAAGGTTGCCCAACATGACCGGATAATCGAGGATGTACTGTACTTGTTTTTTTACGGCTAGTAGCCTATATGCAAAACTTTTTCAAAAAACGACATTAGCTGGCAAAAATAGAACGCCAGTAGATAGGTACATTAAAATTTTATTAAAACTAAACAAAACATTACGGTAGCAAAAATGTTCTACTGCTTTTTTTGCTCAAAGTCTTTGGTTTGCTTCCGAATTTCTCGAAGGTGCGTACACTGCTCCTGTCGGGGTCACCAAATTATAACGCGTAAGTTATTCGGACTCCAGCGACCACGCTATAAATCCTTTATTACTGATGCTACAGTCATTAATCACGTCTAATAATAATAATCCTCGAATAGTAGCAGCGTTGAATAAAATAAATAATGTTCGAACAATAATAACTTCGAGATGAAATTAATTAAATCCTCGAATAATAATCACTTCGACTAAAATCTTATGAATAAATCTTTCATCACAACTCACACATATATAACAAAGTCCGTATAACTTCGTATAAGTTGCGCGGACAGGAATGGAGCAGAGACAATGGGGCAAAAAATGTGTCCAAAAAGACAAACGCCTGTCTATCTTTTATAATGTAAAAGCGTTTGAAAGTGTTACAAAAAAGGTTATAACTTTAGTTACACTCGTTCGATTTTAAAAATTTCAACTGCATCGTAAAGCTCCTGATTTTAGCTATCGTTTAAAACAAATTTCAAGAAAATTGATGGTGTTTTAAGCACTCTACATGGTTAATAATTTGGACATACTTGGTAATTTTTCAAGCAATTTTTACGCTAGCAGCATTTCTTGCTCTTTTAAAAGCATAAATATAGCGCAGATTTGCAAAAAGTAAAAGTTATTGTTTGATTTATATTAAATAGGTTCAATTTCAAAAATTTGAACTTCAGTATGAAAGTAGCCTAGCTATTGATCGTAGTTTTCCAAGCCTTCAAAGATTTGTTGCAAGAAAATAATTGCGTAAATTGTTTTAAACCTCATGTAAAAGTAGGCTTCACTATTCGTGTATAAAACTAGGTTTTTGCAACCATGGTAGATTTACTAGATTGGAGTGAGGTCACTAACTTCTGTCATGTTTCACCCTTGGACCATGTGTGAAACTAGCCTCTCGTTAATTTTATTCTGGCCCACAATATTTGATTTTAAAAGCCCAGGGTTTGAAATTCAAGAAGCTGCGGCCGTGAAACGACGTAGACCTATGCTAATGGTAATGAAACAGTAAAATCGAAAAGTAAAATAGATACCGGTATATTTTTCCCGCTTGAATTTTGCTTATTGAATTTTTCGTTTAACAAATGGTCCAAAGCCCGAGGGTGAAGCACAACAGACGTTAACGACCACACTACCAATCTAACATGATTGTAAAAATTTAGTTCTATATAGTGAAGCCTTCTTTTACATGAGGTTTAAAACACTTTACGCAGTTTATTTCTAGCGAAAAAGTTTTAAGGGTTTGAAAAACCACGACCAATAGCTACGCTAATTTCATAATGAAGTTTAAATTTTTGTGATTGAACCTATTTAATTTGAATCAAATTAATTCTTTGCAAATCTGCCCTATATTTATGTTTTAAAATGACAACAAATGCTACTAGGTAAAAAACCGCTACAAAAATTTATGTCTCTGTCCAAATTATTTACAATGTAGAGTGCCTAAAACACAACCAATTTTTTTGAAATTTGTTTCAAACCATAGCGTTAGTCAAGAGCTTCATGATGCAGTTAAAATTTTTAAAATTCAACAAGCATAACCGAAGTTATGACTTTTTTTGTAACACTTTCAAGCGTTTCTACATTACGAAAGATAAGCAGGCGATTGTCTTTTTGGACACGTTTTTGCTCCATTGTCGCTTAACAATGTAACGAATGATTCGCTCAACTTATACGTGAGTTATACGGACTTTGATATATAAATGAGATCTGTGTGGCCTATGTGCTGGTGATTTGAATGAATCGGTAGCTTTGCCCCACTAGTACCGAAATCTCATGCAACTATAAAAATGATACATAATAAAAGCATGAAAATTAAACCAGAAAAATGTACCGTGGCTATACAGGTCTTGTTAACAACACGCACGCACTAGATCGGAATTTGTGTCTGAGTCACCGCCCGTTGTGTAATTTGTCAAGTTCGCGTTTGTCTGTTCATTGTTGTAATTTGTTCGGTCTACGTCACTTTGCAAGCTTGCAGACGATTGCTCTGCAATTTTCGCACCTGCAATGCCCACACGCCATATGGGCATCGTATGGAAGCGTATAAGATCGTGGGGATTACGGTCCCCCATTGTACGATACCATACGGTTTTTGGTTCTACCGCATTCGCTGTATGTCTGCCTACCAAACCTACAGTTCCTGTAGTGCAATGCAGTGCCTACAGGGCATGATTAGAGGTACCCCTTCCACAGGCACTCTTTCGTTTTGCTACTAGTGTATTCTTTTGTTTTGGTCTTGGTTCTCTTCTAGGTTCTATTCTCAGTGGGGTCCAGCCAAAGACTTTTAAACTGGTATCTGCTGTTACACTTGCTAAACGCTCAGCAATTAAGTGTAGCGTGGAGGATGAAATGAACAGAGAATAAAATACATCAGTGAATTCTTGACAAAACTTAGTCTTGGCGCTAAAGGACCTTGGCAGTTATAAAGCGCCATAAAACCACCCAACATTTCATTTCAAGTTTCTAATGTGGTAGGCCTAGTCAGTCTTAGCATAATGTACCGGTACTGCAAAGCTTAGACTAGTTTGGTCTTGTCAGCAGTTATAGAGGAGATGAACTGGTGCTTATTGATATCATAATATGCACAAGAAAATGCGAACTAGAAGAAACAAAAATGGCATCAAATATTCATCGACCTGGTGAGTAGTCTATACAGAGCAAACTGTACTTCTAGTATTTTGTATCGCACATTTCGTAAGCCTATATATAACAAGCTTATATTTTAAAAGTTGCACAAAATAAACCTGTAGAAAACAAAAGTCAGTGTGTATTTTCCTCCCATTATTTTTCCTAATTGTAGGCGAGTCTAGGTATCTAATCAGTGATGAGGTCCCTTGAATGCTTCAAAAAAACCTGATTCTTATGATGTAAGCTGTCGTACTGTGTGTAGACATGAAAACTGGCTGGAGTACCACCTAGTACTGGTAGTACATTAGTATGGCTGAAAAAAGTTGTGGCTCGACACAATACGATATTTGTGAATGGTACTGCACGAGTGCTTGGCTAGTTTGGATGGATTGGGGCTGATCCTTTTTAAGGTGCCTTATATTACAATATCAGAGTGTGGACTGCCTAATGACTACTTTGGTAGGCTAACTTCGGTTACCCTTGTATTAATTATAAAGAACAAATTAGGGAGCGCCCAGGTTCCCAAGTTTGGTAGGCTTTTGGTCAAGATAGACTCTTTTGCATTGATTCCGTGATAATGATACGTCACTTAAATCCTTGAAGCGAGAATATCTTGCCTTCCCACGATGCACAATTAGAGTTACAGTCAGTGCATGAAGCAACACAGTTTCGAAAGTAACGAGATAGAAGACTTGAAGATTAGGAGAGGGTAGATGACAAGAAAGCATCGCAAAAAATAGCAATGCAGGGAATGGAGTAGCAATCCACTAATAAACCCCTTTACAATATGTATCATTTTTGAAGTGGATTGCTACTCCATTCCCTGCATTGCTATTTTTTGCGATGCTTTCTTGTCATCTACCCTCTCCTAATCTTTAAGTCTTATATCCCGTTACTTTCGAAACTGCGTTGCTTCATGCACAGACTGTAACTCTAATTGTGCATCGTGGGAAGGCAAGATATTCTCGCTTCAAGGATTTAAGTGACGTATCATTATCACGGAATCGATGCAGAAGAGTCTTATCTTGACCAAAAGCCTACCAAACTTGGGAACCTGGGCGCTCCCTAATTTGTTCTTTATATTACAATGGTTCACTTTAAAGCATTGAGCGAGAAATTTTGCAATACCTGAATACGTCATCGTGTAACTAAGACTTGTATTGAGTTATTATAAGAGCATATCTGCATTGTGCATGACGTTTTGGGGAATTCTCTTAAGCTTTAAAGTGAACTATCCAGTGTAATATGAAGCAGCTTAATTCATACTAGCCCCGATAGATTGCATGTGGTTATTTCAGGCTAGATGTTATGATAAATACTGGTACCGGTAATCTATACAGTGGTACGGCAATACTGTAAATGTTGACTAAAGGCTAAAGCTAATCCAGAATCAGGGAAAGCATTTTGGAATTTTCTTTGAATGGTGAACACTAAACACTGCTACAAAATGACCGTCTAGAACTGTAGAATTCCTATCACGTTTGTGGTGATGGAATAATGGCATTTAACTACCTAGAATAAAAAACTAAGCTTGTGCAATTATTATCATTTAGAAAATGGACCAGTCCAATCTGAATTTGAAGCACATTCATTTTTTACCAGCCACGATGAAGCAGACATACTTGGGCGTGGAAGCTTTGGTGTGATACGGCGTTGTCAACATCAGCACTTGGGCTCAGTTGCAGTGAAGTGTTTAAGCTATGGTGGTTCGACGAAATCTATTTCCACAAATGTAAAGGAGTAAGTGGTGTGTAACAAAAGTTAAGCACCAGTTTTTCCACAAATTTGTGAATTCCAATCAACTTGCTGTACCTCGATTTAAAAAACCAAATCTTCATTGTACTTGCCATGTTACGCCAAAGCATGTAACAAGTGATGAGGCCCATCTTTGCGGCTTAGGGCCTGGGAAATACAGCTCTGAAGAAACATCTCATCAGTAGCAAATAGTAGAACGTACTGTGTCCAATTTGACTGGCATAGGAATCAAACCCCAGATCTATCGTGCCAATAGCATTTTTTTTTAACCACTAAGCCAACGGGCTGGTCTACCTTGATTTCTGCTTGTTGAAGCTTTGCATCCAAAGTTTGACCTTACTGTATCTACTGGAATATTAAAGCTTGTTCTTTAATAATCTTTTATTGTAGAGCAAAATCAAGAGTGAAGTTGTTAGTTCAGTTGAAACACACCAACATAATTCAAGTGTATGGTGTTACTACTTGGGGTTATGGCTGTTTTGGCATTATTATTGAGGAAATCAAATGTGGTGATCTTCAAGATCTTATGATTGAAAAACAACACATAGAAATTCCGTGGAAACTTCGTTTCAGCTTTATGCTTCAAATTGCTGATGCATTACGGTATCTTCATTGTCATGATCCTAGAAAACCTTACGTGCATTTGGATTTAAAGCTGGAAAATGTTTTATTGACAATGGAAATGGTTGTAAAACTGGCTGATTTTGGTGCAATGGAGCTAGCACGAGTTACAGGAGCAACTGCCACAACTAGCATTTCTCCAAGTGCGCAGTGGACAGTTCTCTATGCAGCACCAGAACGTTTAATTGATTCTACAAGCAAGGTCACATGTGCTATGGATGCGTACAGGCAAGCTGGTTTATGATTTGCTATTATATTTAGTTTAGCAAAAAAAAAACAACCGTAGGAGTACTTGAGTTTTGTATTGATAGATTTTGCATCAAACACTTCAATTTATCAGCTATACTGGTGTTCATAGCTCTGCATCTATAATAGGCTATACTTTTTTTTAGCCAAATATCTGCTAATCACGCTATTACATGCTACAATGCAGATTTGACTCCTTAAGTTGCCATATGTATTCTAGATATCTGTCTCTTCTGTCTTTCATGTTTTCAGCTTGTTGATTTTTTTCAGTTATTCAATGGTGGCCTATGAAATTATTACTCGTCGTGAGGTTTTTCGAGATAGTTCTTCTCATATTGGTTTGTTGGTCGGTATGATTGCGCATGATGGGCAAAAACCTAATAAGGCGCCTGTAAAGGAAATTAAAAAGAATCTCAAATCAGCGAACGATGAGAACAACCTCAAAATCTTTGCAATAATGAAAAAGGTGATGAAAGGTTGCTGGTGCCACAAGTCCGAAGATCGCCTGACGATGTCTCAAGGCAAGATGTTACGGTTCCGTAAAACAGAACTCGTATTAACTTTCGTTTGAAATTTTAGTGCGTGCCCGTCTTGTGGAATTCGCAAAATCAGAAAATCCATTTCAAAAAGAAATTGTGGACATTTCCAAAAAAGTCATCGAGATGTTAACGCCAAGTAATGTGAAAAAAAGTGAAAATGAGTCATCCCCTAGTGTGCCATTGAGCAGCCATTTTCCACCATTTGTTCGTAGCCATCACAATGAAGGTTGGAAATTTTATTATAGATTACTGATTTTACGTTTGATGTAAAACTGCCTGTCATAATGTTTCCTGCGTCGGTGCTGCAGTAAATTGAAAAATTTTTTGTGATGCATAAGTAAAAACAATAAAGAAATTTAAAGGAAAAAGACAGATTTAAGCGTTAAATTAGTTTCAGTATGTTTAATTTAATGACATCTTGTTCAATGACATATTAATTTAAGGATTCTATTTGAATAAGATACCTTATGCCACCTGAAGAGCCGACGAAGGCGAAACAGGCTGTAGTGGTTTTTACGTTTTATAGTGATTTTATATAAATATAAAAAGACATCTCGTTCAATATCAAAAAATATGGGTTAATTTTCAAGCAATGCATTATTGCATTAAGCGTTTTTTGCATCAGCAGCCAATCGAAAGACAGGCCAAAGCGAGAACAGCTCCAGCCATGAATCGAACCGATTACGCGGAATGTCTATACCCTTGACAATGTTAAATGGTGATGTGCGATATATGTAAGCAACATCCTAGTAATAATGGCGAGATGACTAATGCCCACACGTCTTTTTATCAATTCATGGTTGGCTCAGGGATTAAAGACATCGTTATCGGCGTAGGAGGTTGTTGGTTCAATTCTGGGCCCTGTCAAATCGGACATTGTCGTCAGCGACTCGCCACCGCTGCAATGTTTCTTCGGAGCTGTGTTGCCTTGGCGCTAAACCCCGGAGGTGGGCCCCGCCACTCCTTATACGCTTCAGCGTAATACGCAAGTATGATGAAGATTTGATTTTTTAATTTTTGTATTGTTGTAGTTGTTAACAATCAAAGAACAAGTGAATTATCTGTGGAAGCGCATATTTTTCAGCGAGAAAGTAACGACCATGGTACGCAATTTCATATAAAATAATCTAGTTTGCTAAAAAATTATGTGTTGGTTAAAAGATTTTCTGATTGATTTCTAATTTCTTCATCTTTATCTTCCTATCACGAGAAAGCGGCGAAGGCACTATGCGCAGGACGAATCCAGACTCGCTTAGGAGTTGCTTTTGTTTCCAAGTTTTCCGGTTGAATTTTGCTTCTGACTTTGAGTTGCTGCTTGCCAGATTCCACCAAGCAGAAATAATCATCGTGAAGCATTTTATACAAGGACGCAACAACGAGACTAGGTTGGGAGTAAAACCATTAACCTTGCGATCATGGTCGTCGTAAAAACGACGCTCCAAACCACTGCGCCACGCTGCCTACAAAATACATGATGCTTATATGATGCTTTGCTTTGGCCGTTTAAAAAGCCATGGCCACGATGAAGTAGCGTGGTTTTGTATAAAGAAATTTTCTGGGGGTTTAAGTCCTCCTAAATTTTTTTGTATGCATATACTCATACTGAAGCATTGGCGTTTCGGTACTTCTAGAATCTAGATATGCGCACAAGAGTACAAAATAAAGCTTATATGGCCTTCCTAGCAATAATTGTGCATCCACCCCTGATACGGATGCTGTTACAGTAATTTTGCAATAATTACTTTCCGACCATTGCGCACGAAAACGAGTGGTTCGTATGATTTATGTGAAACACGTTTTTTTACGAGATTACGTTTAATGAAAAGGATTTTGGAAGCCATGCTTGATGGTATTAAAAGTGCAGAAACCTTGACTACAGTGCTCCGCAACTGTTTTTAGCTTGCAGCACACTTATAAAACTTACTAAATTGGGCTACCTACCGCTTCAAGCAAATTTAGTGAAAACACAAAAAAAGAAAAAAAATGTGAAATTATCCTCGCACACCAACGAGAAATTTATGGCTTTCATAATAAGGACAATCTTTCTGTATTTGTTTTAATGCGTGAAGGAGCAGGTTGAAGTTCGGCGTCAGTAATTCTGAAGCAGGGTCGTTTATTATCATTTTTGATTAATAATAGTGAGTGTGTCGTGACACACGTGAGTGTGTCGTGACACACTGGTTGCGGAGCACAGGCCTAGGACGAGATGATTCAATTGGATCGAAACGTTTCTTTACGAACCACAAACGCAACGCTTCTTCCAAAGTGTTTATTGGTTTGATACAATTAGTTAGCATCATCTAACTGAAATGAATTGAAATGACGTATGATCGCAAGTGTTGAGGCTAGATTGACTGCTGTAATGAGCATGTGCGCGTTGGGTGAAGCCCAAAAGGGATACTCCGGTTTTAGATTGGAAGACAGGTCGACTTCATGGATAACCAGTTTGTTGAATGAAGCACGTTACCGTGAGCTGTGACTCGACACCGCTGCAACATTCTCTACTTTCGCATGTTTTGTGTAGATGCAAATATATCATCACCACTAGCTCGTGACACGTTTAGCATGTTAGGAAAATAATATTGCTGATATCTTGTAAAAACAGTGCGCTTCTAGTTTTTTTGATCTTTATCCACTTAGCAAGGGCCAATTTTTCCGCAATTCTCTGAACCTAAAATTTTCTCAGCTTACTTAAGCGTGTAACGTGCAATTTTGTTACGTCAAATCAGAGAAAACCACCTTGCGATCCAACGGAGAGGAGTAGCGACCTTCCCTAGCACTGTTTTAAGAGCATCGAAATGGTCTTCCTTTGTATTAAAACTTGGTTTATGTTATGCAGAGCAAAATTTTACTTCACCAACAAGAGCGTCAGCCCTCGACAATGCATTTGTTCAACAAGAAATTTTTGATCTTGGTAAGTGACATTTTTTATTCCCATGAAAGTGCTAGCAAATGTAATATTTTTAAATTGAAAAAACGTTTAATCTTTACAGTGTTGTAAGTGAGTAGGCATTTTCCATATAATCGTATCCACTGATCGCAGTTAACCTTTAACAACAAGTTATTGAACTGAAATATTGGCTCATCATATAATGAATGTATTTAGATGGATTTGTGGCGATAGATGACAAAGAAGTTTGGATGTTCAACTTTGCAACGATGCGCTTATCTCCAATGCCGGTACGTCGTGCGTTTATAATGTATCTTCCCCTGAGCAGAAGTAGGAACGGCTTGCAATCAACGCAGTGCATTCAATTTTGCAGAATGTGATTTTTGATCACTGGGGTGGCTCATTGGTTACATACAAGAATGAAGTTTACGCAATCAGTGGATTATACACTCACGAAATGGAAAAAATTGACGCTCGCACTGCTAGTCCAAGATGGCGTCGTGTAGCCTCGACCATTGAACTTCGCTATTGTTCTGGTTCGGCTGTGTGCAAAGGTTAGTTGTAACACTTTGATGAAATAAAGAGTAGAGTTCAGGAGCGCCTATTTTGTGTTTGATAATATCAGTTTTTAAATTGCATTAACATTTCAAAAATTTCGCAAAAACTAAACGACTTATGTTTGCAATTGGCATAGTACGACATCAAAATAATGTTGGACGCAGTAAAAATGAACGGTTGGATCTAGTTGCAGCACCAGGTGTTTTTGTACTAAAATTAGGCGGTTCATTTAAGTTAAGACTGTATTGGAGTAGGTCTCGATGTTAATATGGAACAAAATCTAAGAGATGATCAATTTTCAGCATTCGAAGGTTTGGGAAAAAATGTGATTTCACTGGATTTTTGACAAGTTGACTGATCAGCTGTCTAACCATGGAGATGTTAGGTTCCAATAGGTTTTGAAAAACTAAACACCGTCAGCATGTTTGTTATTAAAGAAACAACGTTACCTCTTATCGAACTGATCGCTATTTTGAAAATTGTCTTTTAGAGTCGTACGTAGTGTCGGGAACTCTAAACTTTTGTATAAAACTTAGGCGCTTCAATGGAGAAATGATTACTATGATATAACTTGTACAGTGCTACTTGCACAATGCAAATATTTATTGTTTGCTTTCTGTAAAATTTTTAAGTGTTTTTGCAGTTTGAAGAATCTTGGTGTCAATAAACAGCTGTCAAAGTAATAGCAGTTTATGCTGTGGTAAATATTTGTGTTCATAGTTTCATGTTGCGAATTAACTTCCCATTTGCTGGCGCTCAATATCTTCTACACGTTCCGAATAGAATCGGTACGTTCGTGAAAAATAATTAAAAAAATTGACTTTGCATTAAAATGATTAAACCAAGAGCCAGGGTTGGGAAAAATCGATATTCGATATTCTTTACTTTTTGTTCATCGAATGCATTGGAGCCTTTACTTTTTTGAATGAGTATATATCGAATACGGCCTTGTCTTTACTTTTTTTTTTTTTCGGTGCAATTCGATATTCCATATTCGTTTTTTTTGCCCAGGTTACTTTATCTCACTTTAGAAAGTTTAAAATAATTGTCCGTATGCCATTACCTTGTTTTTGCTGATAATTTTTTTTTCTGTGCCAAAAAAAAAGATTTTTAATAGCAAAGTTACTTCGCATCAATAATGTCGTATGCTATGTCAGTCGTTTGTCTGTAAGTTACCGCATGAATGTGAGGACATCGCAAAAAATGCTTGGCGTACACCGCTAAATACTCAGTGTAATATCGATTACAATATTCTTTATTCTTTACTTTTTTCTACTACCATTGAAATCGATTATTTCTTTACTTTTTGATGAACTATCAAACATCGATTATTTCTTTACTTTTTTGGGTATCGATTCCCAACTCTGTCAAGAGCATTACATTTTTGGTCATTACCAGGACTTGCATCATAATGGACCAAACAAAACATGCATAAAAGTTATAATAGATCGTGTCAAATCTATGCGTCTGGTTCTTCGGTTAAACAAGCTGTTTTTTCAGATTGGCTTTACTCAGTTGGTGGTTGGGCGAAAGGTGTCGGAATAAAAAGTGCCGAAAAATATAATCTGCTTCAAGAAATGGGACAGAGGCAGCCTCATAAGTGGGAAAAAATTCCATCCATGAGATGTGGTCGGTATTACCACGCTGTGGTTTCAAATGAAGGTGAGTAGTGGGTTCGCTTGTAGCCTACTTTGAAATTGAGTGCATAGACATAAAAGTGATTATCTGTGTGCCCTGTTTTACATGCGCTAAACTCAATGGGATTTTGACTTTATTTTTGGTTTGTCGTTGGTTTTGATTTTACCAGCTGTATGTAAAGACCAATATCCTCTTGTCATGAGAAAGCGCGCTAATCTAAGCAGAAAATGAATTCAAACTGACAATGAAGTCTTGACTTTAGAAGTTTTCCGTTGGGTTTCTTCTTCGCTGCTTGTTTTAGAATATGCCGAGATATGGCAGTTAGTCATCTTCGAAAATGAGTAACTTCGAGACAAACATTGAAGGCGAAGCAATAACTTTGTACGCACTGTTGTCATAACAACGACAACCGTAAGCATTACCTCTCCGACTTGCACAGATGTTCACGCGTAGCCTTGTTTACTGAAATCAGAATTAAATCTTTATACTCGCGGTATTACGCCGAAGCGTGTAACGAGCAGTGGGGCCCATCTCCGCGACTGAGCGCCAGGGCAACACATCTCCGAAAAAACGTCGCAGCGGTGTCGAACCGTTGGCGACATTCGATTGCTTGGCTAAAAATTCTGGACCAATTATTTTAACTTGCAGACTTGCTTTTTGCGATTGGTGGCAAAGATGAAACTGGTGGTTTTCTGGATTCAATGGAGTGCTTTGATCCTTCCAAAAACGAGTGGATGGACTTTCCTGCTATGCACACAGCTAAATACTTCCTGGCTGCGGTTGTGGTGGAAAACACAATTTACGTCATAGGTAAATATTGTAAGCAGCGTTACGTCATATTGTAAACAATAGGCCTATCACTGATTAAAGAATCAGCATCTCTCATTACGCTATTATAATAATAAATATCTAAGGTAATTTTCAAATTATTCCATCATCCAATTTTAATCCGCTTTTTCCTCGTGTCCGAAGGTGGCCGGAGGCACCTCATTCCCTCAGCAATCGCTCTCACTCCCTCTCCATCTCGCACAATCTGTAGCCTCCTCCACTCTCAACCCAATCTTCTTCAAACTCTCTTCGACTTGCCAGTTCTTGCACTCAGCTAAAAATTTAAATAAAAAGTAACGAAGCACGAAGCTAAAAATTTTAACAGCATTTTAATATTGCATCTTTTGGTTCTAATGACTGTTGAACTTAAAATTCAACAGTAATTGAAGGAGACTGCGAAGTGAGCTTTCGCTCTTTGAGTCAGCAGCCAGCTGGTTTTCAGGTCAAAATTACTCGGCCCAGCCGTAAATTGAACCCTCCACGTAGAATGTGCAGCTTTTCTTCGGTAGCGCGAGGTCAAGTAGCTGACAAATGCTTTCATTTTGCAGGCGGTTGGGACACGCATGGAAAAGTTTTATCCACTGTTGAAAAATATGACGTCACCACTGGTACGAGTGGGACTTGGACGGAAGAAGCCAGTCTTAATGTCGCTAGAGGGCGCCACTCTGCCTGCGTAATACGAAACAAGATTTATGTTGCTGGAGGGTAAGATTTAGTTAAACGATTAAATGAAATTGGGAATGCTTTTCATGAAATGCTTTATTGGGTTTGCCTATATAATTGCCTTGAATCATTTTTATAACCGGAATTATTATGGAAAAACTAGGACCCAAGGTTTGTTTTAAACCAAAGTTCATCAAAGCTTTGTTTCAAACCAAAATAATTGAATCTTCATTTTAATAGCAATATTACGTTGAAGCGTGTGAGGAGTAACGGGGCTTGTCGCTGCAATGGCGAGCCGTTGGCGGCACTGTGTCCGACTTGGCCGGTCCGTAAATCGAACCCCAGGTCTCTCACAACGATCCAACTGCGATGTCGTCACCACTGCACCAACTAGCCGCCGATGTTTTGTTTCTACTCCAATATTTGAAGCAGTAACGCTTATGCACTTGAAAATACGCATTAAAGCAAGCTTCAAAAGTAAAAGATGCATTTGATGAAATGAAGTTTCCATAAGCTTAGTTTAAGCTGAGTGCAAGATCTGTTTTATTGGCATTTCAGTCGTTCCGATGTTGTTGAAGTGTTAGATCTAAATGACGAAGACAAATCGTGGAAAGTGGTGGCAAATTTTGATGAACTGAAGTCAATTTATGGAATGGTTGCATTGTAGCTACGCCGCAAACGAAGCACCAACGTGGCTAGCGAAATCTTACAAACCACAAGCGAAATATTTTGGCTTAAACTGACCCAAGTATTTACTTAGTAACATTGCCAAGGGTATCGCAGTCCATGAACCGGTTTTCGTTGTTATTGCTTCTCATCAGGTGAATGTAGTGAGAACCTTGTACAATGTACATGCATTCTGTAAATTGTAAGAAAAGTTGTTCTTGCAGCGCCCAGTAGTACTTCAATCGTAAAACGTAATGCTATTATCTCATTGCTACAGCATTTTAATATTGCATCTTTTGGTTCTTATGACTATGCAATAATCTCTGATTATTCTTCATCGTGAATATTTTCAATCATGTTTAGTATTCGTTTTTTTACTGTATGGTGCGTTTTTTGCCTAGATTAAAATTTGTGACGATACCTACTGTTATTTTTTTAGCTCCTTTTCTACCTGCGCGAGATAGCGTGAATCGATTTGTTGTCTTTTCCCTTTTCTTGTACCGTTGTTATTCCCTTCATCTTATCGTATTCTTTATCGCGTTAACGGCTCGGAAATAGAGGACACTACTACTAGTTTCGAAGTAGAAAATGTATGCGTTTTGTTGCCATCCTACTGTTTTTTTTTTTTTTTTTCATACTGTTTATATTTGATAATAAATGCATTCCAGTTCGTATTTTTGCAACAATTAGCTGTTTGTATTGCTGCGAATAACAGCGCCATCGTGAAGCAGAATAGAATATGCAGAACGTCAAGCGAAGAAGTAATGAGTGCTGATCTTTGATTTGACTCGAATCCATGTAACGTCGAAGCAGGCCCAGATTAAGGTCAAATGGGGCCCCTGTGCTAATGAATTTTATGGGGCCCTTACCAGCTTCCGTAAAACGTAATGATTTGTGGTTACGCTTGCAGAGGAAATCGAGCTTGGAGCCTTGTTTAGTAGTCTTACTTTACGTCCTTCTTTTTACAAAAAATAATTTGTTCTCCGAGAACGCGAAAAAATGTCCAAATGTTCTCCTTTTTGGCATTATGAATAGTAAAAACATGTCAAATCATTCTTGCATGAAAATTTTTGGGAAGTTTTCGTTCAAACTAGTGATGTAAAAAAACGGTTTTTTTTGCACTTGTTTCTTTTTTCCTCGTTTTTTTTTGTTCTTTTATGTTTTTTTTATTCATTTCTTGGAAAAATTAAAACAAGTTTGTTTCTAATATCAAGCTTAGCAAGCAGCATCGAATTGCGTTAACACATTGAACATGACTGTAGGTCGTATAGTGATATTGCTTCATTATAGTTTGTGGAGTAGTGCGTATCTAGCTTAAAGCTTACCATCTGGGTGTTAAAGAACAACTTTAACTCATATGCAGGTGGCCTTGAGGAGCTCAGAGGCCTTCACTTGCTCGGTGTCTAACCTTCTTTCTCGGTTCTCAAATCAGACATCCAAATTAAAATCAATATATTCAGGTATTTCAACGGTAAAAAAAATAACTTAAAAGGCAGCAGGCGACACCGAGAAGTAAAAATTAACCGAAGCTTTGTTGAATAAATGAAAATAAAAAATCGCCTGCGACACTCTCTTTGCAAAACGATAACTGAATCTTCAGTCCAGTTGTGACTTATCAGTGCCAACGCGAAAAAAAAGGTGCACGAACACGTGTTGGTATCAAACTAGCCAAAGGCAGGTGCAAAGTTACTTGAAGGACAATTATAGGCAGCAGCTTGGTGAGGTGAGGAGAATCGTTTATAAAACGTCGATCCAACTAGAAAAATAATATTGCGTTCAATTCTCAGGGCCGTCCTTACCTCAGGGGCGCCTAGAGAAATTTCGGGCCGAGGGACAAAAATTTCGTTTGGGCCCCTTGGTCAGTGGTGCTCCAAAATCAAGCGATGAGCAAAAGAAAAGATCATAGCGTCCACAGATGTTCAAATTTCGGCCCGAAATCAAAAAAACATTATCGCCTGTGGCAAAGCTAGAAACTTTAAAAGGAGGGGGTCATAATTTCCACATTTTTTTCAAGCGTATTTTTTTTCGGCAGAACAAATTTGAAGCTGATGGAGAAAAATAAAAGGGGGCATGCTCCTCCGGAAAAATTTTAAAAATTTACGCTGTAATGGCTATTTTAGTGCTTTTTGAATAATTTCAGGCAAATTTTGTTCGAATTTTTTGACCCTTATATTGAGTGCTTCGTCAAATATGACGCATTTTGTTCGCACATTTTCAATTATGCGTGCTTAAGGCGTAAGGCTTATTGCTATCAAAGAGGATCAAAATTATGGAAAAATTGTATACATCAAAAACATGTTTGAAAATGGCTGGGAGGATGCATACCCCTCATCCTACCCCCTTGATCCGCCCTGGCCATAAGCTACAGAAACCATTAAAAGAGTATGGCATATTTCAGTCACTTGGCATCATTGGTTTTGTTATTTTTTACTAAAAAGCAGAGTCAAAAGGGAGGGGGGTGCATAGCACAATTGCACCCCCTAAATACACTAGTGGCGTCCGTAGGCCGTAGTTTTGCATTCTATCTTGACAATTCTGAACCCAGGGGCCCCTCTGTGTCTCCGGGCCCCCGGGCGATGACCCCTTCTGCCACCCCTCTCGGCGTGCCTGCCTTACCTATCAAACTGAAGCATAAGAATAAAATTAAATTATGAGTGCTGTAACACTGGGCCTATTTTGCGTTTTGCACAGATCTGCCGTACTAAATTTTGAGTTTCCCCAAAATATAGCCCAACCACAACCTTGTGCTATTGAATGTTAAATCAGGTTAAATTAGGGTTTAGGCCTTCATTTGACCTACTTAGTTTGCTTGCGCTTTGAGCTATGGAAGAGCTAGGGTTAGGGTCAAAAACAACAAATGTAAACTAGGCCGGAGCCTATCTTCTCTACAAAAACTGGAAAAACTACAGACACTCATTAGATGAACGGGGAAGTACAGTGCATTAATGTGTACTATCGACCTTCGCTTATCCATAATTTTTTTAATCTACCGGTATCTATTGCGATTGTTCTTTTTTATTTCTTATTCTTTGCATTGTGAAATTAAAACTGGCAACACCTTTTTGATAATAAGTAATAACAAGCATGCAATCCATGATGGATTAAGGGGGCGGAAAGGTCGCTCCTTGTACTCCCCATTAGATCCATCACTACAAGAAGACTTAGAATGCACATCATGGAGGCCAATACTCATATTTAGTTTAGAATGGGACTCGAATTTGTTTTCAAAAACAAGCTATTTTTCAAAAACAAACAAGTTTTTTTTTTACCTATGTTTTTTTTTGTAAAAAAACACGTTTTTTTTAAAAAAACAAAGGCAAAAAAAAAACGATTTACATCACTAGTTCAAACTACTGCGTACGGACGTGATCTTTTTTTTTTTTTCTTTGCTCCTCACTTGATTTCGGGCGGAAAATTGGGCATCTACGGACGTGATGACCTTCAAAAAACATGTCCTCCTTTTGTGCAGTGAAAATATGGTGATCCTACAGTATACCAAACAATCAAAAGTAGGCTAAACTTCGTTTTGAGAAATGTATAAATCAATGAAATTAAAGCACTTAATTAGTGAACTCGATTGTTTTTTTTTTCGAGTTCAAGTTGGAGTTCAAAAAATTTTATTTTTCGAGTTCGGTAAAAATGATCGAGTTCGAGCGAGTTCGAGTTCGCAGCCCTGTTAGTATCAATACTAGACTTCAGCTTAAACTGCAGCCATGCTAGCACAAAACCTTACGATTTGGTCTCATCTGACTCTGCTTTTCTGTTAAAAATCGAGAATGTAAAGTTCAGCAAAAAACTACTTAATTTTGCTACCTAACCAATATGGCGATTGAAAGAGAAGATTGCGGTGACTGCTTTAGGTTACTTACGTGATGCTGCAAAAATAAAACCGGATGTGGTTGGTCTGAACTAGCCCCGTGCCGAAATAACTTCACCTGTCCACCTTCCACTAAGACAAATGATTCAATAGGACCCAAATATTGTTTTGTTACGAACCACAAAAGTAAACTTTCCTACAAACTATTTAAAGTTTTGAAAGTTGTATTGCAACTGTTACATTCTGCGCTAAATCGCGAACCATTCGACATAATTAATCTGGTTGGTGCATTGGGCTCCGAAGCAGACTTCGCGGGTTCGATGCTCAACTAGGTGATCTCCGTGATGCATGTACTTCACTACCACAAAAACCCTAAGCTGCAATTATGTGGCTTGAAATAAAAAAAAAAAAAAAAAAAAAAAGACAATTAATCTACTTGCCCCTCACCATGCGGAGTGATGAGGATAAATTGCAACCATCAACTCTGTGTTGGTGTTGCTTGCTCGCGTAGGTGAACGCACATGGGAAGATGTGCATTTCTCGGAGTGGAAGGTAGGACTGTCGATTTGAAGAACCACCAGCTAGTAGAAGTATGCACGTTACCGTGAACTGTGATTCAGTCGACTCACCACAACAGCAATATACTTTACTTTCGCATCTGTTTTGCTTAGATGAAAAAATAACAATCACCGCTAGCTCGTGACAAGCTTCAGCATATTAAAAAAATCAAATCTTCATTATGCTCGCGGTATTACGCCGAAGTGTGTAACGAGTAGCGGGTCCCATCTCCGCTAAGCGCAAGGGTAACACAGCACCGAAGACATGTCGCAGCGGTGGTGAAGCGCTGTCAACACTTGTTTGCTGAACTAAAAATTCTGGACCAATTATTTTAACTCGCAGACTTGCTTTTTGCGATTTGTGGCAAAGATAAAACTGGTGGTTTTCTGGATTTAATGGAGTGCTTTGATCCTTCCAAAAACGAGTGAACGGATTTCCTGCTTTGTACACAGCTAGATACTTCTTAGCAGCGGTTGTGGTGGAAAACACAATTTACGTCATAGGTAAACAGTGCTACGTCATATTGCAAGCAATAGGCCTATCACTGATGGAAGAATCAGCATTTCTCGTTACGCCGTTTGTTATGATAATAATAAATGATTGAGGTGACTTTCAAATTATAGAACCTAAACTTCAGCTGCAATTGAAGGAGACTGCGAAGTGAGCTTGCGCTCTTCGTGACGGCAGTCACCTGGTATTTAAATCAAGTGCTAGTGGCTTCAGCCATGAATGAAACCCGTTATGAAGAATTTGTAACAGTTATAATTTTACAGGCGGTTGGGACACACATGGAAAAATTTTATCCACTGTTGAAAAATATTACGTCAGCACTGGTGCGAGTGGGACTTGGATGGAAAAAGCCAGTTTCAATGTCGCCAGAGGGCGCCACTCTGCCTGCGTAATACGAAACAAGATAATTGTTGCTGAAGCAGGGGCTCCGAGAGAAATTTCGGACCTCGGGGCAAAAATTTCGTTTGGGCCCTTTGGTCAATGGTGCCCCAAAATCACATGACGAGCAAAAAAAAGGTCATAGCGTCCGCAAATGTTTGAATTTTGGCCCAAAATCAAGTGATGAGCAAAACAAAGAGTCATAGCGTCCGCAGATGTTCGAATTTTGGCCTGAAATCAAAAAAAGAACGTGATCGCGTCCGCAGGCCGTAGTTTGAGCTGATGAATTTTGCATTCTAAACCTGATAATTCTGAATCCCGGGCCCCCCTGTGTCCCGAGTCCCCGGACAGTAACCCCTTCTGCCCTCCTCTCGGCGGGCCTGTGCTGGAGGGTAAGATTTAGTTGAAGCGATTGAATAAAACTAGGCTTGCTTTAATCGGTTAAATTTACTTCTCCCATTGCCTTCAATCTTTTTCATAACCGAAAACATATTCTCCACAAGTAAACTAGGATCTTGAGAGCATCAAAATTTTGTCTCAAATGAAAATTTTCATTACACCCGCGGTATTACGCCAAAGCGTGTTAGCGAGTGGCAGAGCTCATCTCCGCTGCTTAGCGCCAGGACAACACTGCTCCGAAAAAACAACGCGGCGGTGGCTAGCCGTTGCGAAATTGTGTCCGATTTGTGCGGCCCGGGAATTGAATCCAGACCTCCTGTACCAAATCGATAGCGATGTCATTGCCACAGGGTTATCCAGCCGCTAATATTTTGTTTCTACAGCGATATTTGAAGCAGTAAAGCTCGGAAGCTCACATCAAGCTGGTTTCAAGAGTAACAGAGGTATTTGATCAAATGAAGTATTGACGTAATTTTAGTTAAGTGCGAGTTTTGCGAATCTTATCACTCACTGAAAGTCTGATGTTGCTCCTCCAGCGTCCGGCCCGATTGAAGCCCGACCCAACCTCAAAAATCTGAGCCCGATTGACATTTCCTGTTCCGAAGTCGTTGAAGTGTTAGATCTAGATGATGAGAACAAATCATGGGAAGTGGTGACAAATTTTGATGAATTGAAGTCACTTTGTGGAATGGTTGCTTTGTAATGACTAAGCTAATGAACTACTAACGTGGCTAGCAAAATCTCACTATCCACAAGCGAAATATTCTGGCTTAAACTATAAATTGTTAGAGAAGTTATGACTTCTGCCGCGCCCAGAGGTGCTTCAGACGTAAAAACAGCGTTTTATGATCCTGTTGGTACCGGCGTTTTGCTAATGCGCTATTGGGTAGTATGCAAAGATTTCTAGATTTTCTTCAATGATGATAACTTTAATCATTGTGTAGTATTCGATATATTGCTGTATAGCGCGTTTTTTAAGTAAGATTAAAACTTGCAACCATGCCTACTCTTCTTTTTTAACTCCTCTTCTCCCACCTGCATGCGATAACGTTAATTGTTTTTCGCTTCTTCACTTTTTTGTACCGTTGTTACATTTCCTTCATCTCATCGTATTGCTTATCATGTTGAAGAATCGGAAATAAAAGACATTAAACTTACTACTAGTTTCGAAGAAAAAAATGTATACGTTTTATTGGCTTCCAACCTTTGTTGTGCCTTTCGTACTGTTTATATGTGATAATAAATGAATTAAAAAAAATGGTATTTTTCCAACGGTTGGAGCTGTTTGTAATGCATCAAAAGTAGCTGCTCCATCGTCAAACAAAATAGAGCCTCAAGCAGAGAAGCAATGAATGCCGATATTGGATTGACCCCGCTTTGAACTAAACCCGGGCCTAAAATCAAATCTTCATTGAACTCACCGCGTCACGGCGAAGCGTGTAAACGAGTTGCGGGGTCCTTCTCCGCGGCTTAGCGCCTGGGAACAATGCTTTGAAGAAATGTCACTGCGAGTCGTTGGTGATACAGAGTCCGATTTGACCGACCCAGGAATATAACCCAAGACCTCCAGCACCGTTAGCGTTGTCTTTGCTCTAGCTGTCAACGACATATAAAAAATATTAGAACGCCAAACACGTTGGCCACAGACACTATCCAGACCGGTATAAAAAGATTCATCTATAACAATATTTTGGAGTTACGTTTAACACGTACGATTGCGAGGAAACCACAGTCGTTTGGAAGTATTAAAAAGATAGGTCCGGCGGAAGTTGAAGCAAGCACAAAAGCTCGTCTTTCAGAGAAAGTTAACTGGCATGGGTTCTGAGCCCATTCCCCCCTTTTAAATTTCTGGGCACGCCCCTGCTCCAGTACATGGCTTAAAAACAAAAAAACAAAAAAATTCGCGAAAGTGGAAATTTGGATGAAATCGAAACGGACCTTACAAACTAGATGTAAGCAGAAGTAGTTTTTAGCCACAAAATAACATGAAGGATAAAATAGAAGGGCTAGAAAAGAGGAAACAGCGACAAAACGATATAAGTTAAACCGCGTGTAACGACAATAAAAACACAGCATGTTTAAAAATCAGCACGACCGCTGCACCTAAATACAATATGTCTTTTTACTTTTGAAACACAGAACCCTCTACGACGCGCTACCGCAAGTGCAGCCCACAAATTCTTCGCATTGATTGTCTGGTACGGGTACTTTTTAGCAGATGATTGCTTTGTGTTTTTGTTAAGTTCTAAAATTAGTTTGAGCTTCACTTAGCAGTCTGACTGCTTTGCGTTTGATTTGAATATGCTCATCAATATTCGATGACAAGCCTCTTTGAAAAATCACTAAATATTTGAAGAATTTAAAATTTAGGTTTTAAGCCAGTAAGCCGACTATTAAAGCCATTAGACTTTAAGCGGCCAACCCATATTTCAAATTTCATTGGTTTTTTGAAACTTTTGAATGAATAATTAATTACACGTTACTAATGATTTTTGTAAATTCAATTACCCCAAGACCAATTTATTGTATAAATAACAAGGGTTGGGGCAATATAATTTTCCCTAGAGACTTTATTTATTGATGCAATAGGCTATAACATCTGTCATTCATGCTTAATTAATATGAGACTTAGATTATAACTGTGCTGCGTTATTGGACAAGATGCATTACGTCTATTGCCTGTGAGCATCAAGGTGCAACCAAATATACAATGCATTATGTAAATGACCAGTTTTTATTAATTATTCAGATTTAATAATGTCTTGGCTGAGCTATTCCTGGTCTAAATATAAAGTAAACCGACCACATTAAACTGTAGCATTATCAAGCCTAATTTTTGTGAAATTTCCCACTTGTGAAGTTCCAGTCACGAAAGTTCAAAATAAATGGGTTATACAGGACCACTTTTTATAATTGGAAAAAAAGTTTCGTTTGAGACTAAAGTTGCTCTAAGAAGCAGATTAGCTGAGAAATAATCGATAGAAAGGCACTACGGGGACACCTGATAAGGAGTGCATAAGAGCGCTATTATTATCAAAACAGAGGCCTTGACAGAAAATTGGCGAAAGTGCCAAACCTACCACTTCCATTGCTTTACCGCAGGATGTTTGCGCTTTTGAAACAAGAGGTATGGCTTTGATTCCCAAGGCGATATCATATGGAGTAGTGATGACAGAAAAGAAATATTTCTCATACAGTTTCTTATGTATATGAGTCTATGAGTATACTATTGGAGAGCTAAGAGCTAACTGTGCAGTCTGCATTTGAAAATGCTGCCAACCTGTGGCTCTAGAAATTGTACAAGCTTAGCTTATTTCTTACTGTGCATAAGCTTTGTGTATTGCTTTTGATTAAATGACGTTAAAGCGCTGCCTTTCATTTTCTGTTAATCAGAACTTCAAAAAAGAGAAAAGAACCTACGAAAAAATCGAACCGATACTAGAGCTTTTCAAACCAAAATCTTCATTATACTCTCGGAATTTTGCCGACGCATGTACCGGGTGGCGGGGCCCATCTCCGCGGCTCAGCGCCAGGACAACACAGCTCCGAAAAAATGTCGTAGCGGTATAGCGAGGACACGGTTTCTGATTTAACCCGCCCGGGAATCGAATCGTACACCTCTCACGTCGACAGCGATGTCGTTGTGGAGTTAGGAGTAAATTGAGAATTTATAGCAGCAGTAAATGAACAGCAAGAGAAGGTCAGGTGTTTCATAATTTCTTGAAGAAGATAATTATCTAAATCGTTTGTCGTTGAGCTGGCAAATTTACTTCTGATAAAAACAATTTTTACCAGTTTAGAGATGAAATAGCGCTTTTGTTTTTATGACTCACAATTTTGCGGTTTTCAAATTGACCATCAAATGGAATCAAATGACAAAAAAACAGTCAATGCGATCTTGTAATGAAGGAAAAAGCATTTTGCGGTTAAGCGCAATAATAAAAAAGCGCAAGAACAAGGATAGAGGTATAACTGAGCAGAAAATTGACTTGTTCTTTTGTAATTGAAGTTTATTGACTGAATAAGTTCAATTAGAGCATAAAAAAGCTACAGCAGCTTTTAATACCCAGTGGGCTGTCTATTAATGAGCCAGAGATACCACAGAAAAATGTTCCAAACAGCTCTAGATAAAGCAGCAGCAGACCAGCAGGGTATTAAACGTTAATACATTCCATAATGACTTCTTATTTTTTTCAATAATTTATGGGAAACTGCAATCGATTTCACCTGTTTTTGGTGAAGAAAGAGGTAATGCAGATAAAGTAGGAAAAAATCGTCAGAATCATTGCGGTTAATTTATAAGTTGTAATGTTTTCATATTATTTCGTTAGATAGTTCGTACGAGCTGTCGCATGAAGTCCATCGATTTTGTTTCGGGCAAGTAAACATTTCAGTGACAGAGTCGGCCGATGATATTGGTAAATATAGCTAAGACAACGTTTGAAATTTAAGTGTTCACTTTTTCGACCATTAAGTTTATTTACGACTTGAAAAAAGACATTGGTGCCGTTTTATGACTTCATAAAACGTAATTTAAACTCTCAAACCACTTAAGAGCGGTAAATTGCGAAGTGTATTGGCAAGACGATGAGTTCGACAACAGTTCTGGGTGTTATCACTCATTTTAACCGAACAGGGCAAGTTTGAAATCTGTATCATGAAGCATTTGCAGATTTAGAAGCATCATCATTAATTGAGCGATTGAATGGAAAAGCTGACTCGAGAAGTTAGAACACTAAGAATTTATTGCTCTTATAGACCATAACGTATATCTTCTTCTCTAGCAGTAGTTCTTGCGTCTTGCGAACCTGTCTAGTATTTAAAGCTCCTGTATTCCAAGCAGGTCAAAAAGTTCTGTATTATAGAGTCACCGCTGAAGAATATAATTAGATGAACAGCATGCCGAAACGAACCCCCTCCAATTTATTATGAAATCCATGGGAATTACGCTTTTTTTCATAACGGAACTGCAATGTTTCATCACATAACATTCTACGTCATAAAACCTAAGCGCTAGTCTTTCAAATGCCTTCAGTACCAATATTATTGCGCGTCGGACGTTGATTGATGATTTTTCCAAACCATTTGACGAATTAATCTCTGGGATTAGAAATTAAAAGCGAAACGACCAGAACGTATAAAAATGTGTTTTTAAAAAATATTGATTGAATGTAATCTACTCGTAAAGCAAAGAAATGAACGATTATTGTGTTTTTGCGGTCGAGTAATCGGACTAGCATACCATCAACGATGCGATGACAGAAATACTAGCAGCTAGCAGAAATAGTGCAAAGCAACAAACTTGGAGAATGCAGTGTTTTTCTGTGATAGGATTATCTACAGTCGTTTTACCGGCTTCAGGTTGCGATTTCAGTTAGTGTTTTACAGCAACGAATTGACAGCGCCTGAAAAAAAAATTAGAACAAGGAAATTACTCATTATAAGAAAAGAATGCCGAAATTTTCTGAAAGAGAAGAAAAAATTTTCCCGCATCAGGGTACAATTTTTCTAGTAAATTCAAGGTGATAATAACTTTTTTAAGGCTGATAGAGAAAGTGTACGAGGGAGGTCCTTCGTATGCCACTGTCCACTAGACTACTGTATTTTGTCATAGTCGAAAGCGAGTGACGGATCATTTTGAGAGACCGATAATCTAAGCTCTTTTCGAAAAACGCAAACTAGGTGTTTTCTCAATTTGAAGAATCTTGTTTGTGAAGAGGCAGTTTTTTCTGTACTATAGCATCCGGCATAGGAGCATCCGGCAATTTGAAGAATCTTGTTTGTGATGCAGTTGTTTTTTCTGTACTATAGCATCGGGCATAGGAAGTAGACGAACATGTTGCGAAATATTAAATGTTAGTAAATTATTTTCCTGCAACTTTTCAAGGATAAATCAAATCTTCATCATACTCACGGCATAACGCTGAAGCGTGTAATATGTGGCCGCGCCATCAGCACAGTGCCGAAGAAACATCGCAGCAGTAGGCAACACTATGTCAGAGCCAGGAAGCATAATTAAGTATTGTACCCAACACCAGCGGAACCAACATTCTTCTTTCATTCCATTATCTTGACCAACCCGATTGTTGAAAACATGTCATAAGCCAAGCCGCAACGAGAATCGAACCTAAACCTAGTGCAGCGTTTCTTCCTTTATGACTGCGCCTCGAGCCACTGCGCCGCGGGACAGTGGTTGCATTTTTGCACAAATTGGCGTATATAAACCCACGCTTTGTCAGAAAAAAGCAAGGTTCTGCTGGTGCTGGGTACATTACAAATAATGCAGCCGGGAATCGAGCCCAACCTCCCGCGTTCGTAGCGGTGTCGTTATCTCTGAGCCAACCGGCCGATTTGTGCATGAGTGCTTACGAATAGAGCGGCAGGCCATTAACAGGCAAGTGCGCGGGATGCAATTAAGTTGCGAATAGACTTGGATGCTGATAATGTACCGTAAAATGCATTTTACTAATCTTGGCAATTTGACAGATGTAATAGATGGTTCCTGCGGAAAAATATTAAAAATTAATGACTAAATGTTCGAAATGATACAGTTCGGATAGACTTGTTTGTTGGAAAATGCTACATGAGCTAATGCAAGATAGATTAGTTTGATTATGCCTACAAGAAAAATGCTTTTATGATTTGTTGTAAGGCACTAATTAGAGGTTGTGTACTATTTTTACCATGTAAAATGTGGCCTTTTTAAATGAAACAGACTCTAATGCAACTTGAATGATAATTACACGTTTTTTTGGCAAAAGTTACGTGAAAAAGTCTTATAATTAAAAAAAAGTTTGCTGGATGAGGCATTGCGTTTAAAGACAACATGGAGCAACCAAAAGCACCTAGATAAAAATTTAGATGAATTTCACACGTTCTTGTTATATAATCTACGTTTTAAGTAAATATACAGCGCACATTTAAGAACTGAGAGTGAACATTAGAAATATCTTTAGCGTTGGCTTATATTAATAGTCAGCTCCAAAAATAGAAAGCGAAAACGAAATGCAATTGAAATGACTATGAATTTAGAAAATTTCATTTTATTTATTTATTTTATCGATTGAATTATTTATTCAATGTTTATTAAATCGATTTAAAACCGACGTTAATGTTGCTAATTTTTTTGAAGATAATCGTTCGAAGTCGTATGCAAATATTAGCATTTACCTACAAAGAAACACCTTCTTTAGCTTAACCGCAGTTTCAAAATTCTACAGGCACTAAGTTAAGTAATTTAAGTACTTTATGCTTTGTGCATAGTATCTTCTGATGAGTTCGATACGAAACAGGGGCGGATCCCAAAATTTTTTAGGGGAGTCTAATTAATATGGAAAACTGTTTATCTTGCAATTTTATCGGTCTGCAAGCATCAAAAAACCAATATATTTAATATGTTTAACTAATGATTCATAGGTATTTCAAAAGTGTTTAAAACATTCTTATAAAACACCCCAATCTTTGTAATTTTTGGCTCACTGTAATTTCGCCTCCCCTAATTTTTCCGCTGACTACATCACTGGCTTGAGCTCTCTCCTGGATTCGCTGATGATGAAACCGATCTAGGTTTTTCGCTTTGAATTAATCTTACGGTAGTACAAAATCTGCATCATGTCTCAATGTTTCTTCATCGGAGCTATAGGGCTGTAACCGGCGCTTGGTGTATCGGTTAAGAGCGTCCACTTGGTAGCCGGTAGCCTGGGGTTTTATTCCCAGTCGGGTCATACTAAAGACTTTAAAAGTAGTATTCGCAGCTTTCGCGCCAGGCGCTCGGCACAAGCGGAAGGGCGAAGGGTTTTGTGTATGTGTTGTTCGTCATGTTATGTCCCTTAACAGCGTTCAATCATTCGTGATTGAAAATTGTAATGGGCCGACAATTGAAAATGGCCTAAACAATGTGTGCTTGCACCCGCTGTCCCGTACCTTTACCTTTACCTTTATAGGGCTGTAACGTCAAGATTTGGTGTCGGGTTTGTTATAAAATGATGACAGTGCAATTTTTAAACATTAAGGGTCCGTTTACCGGCCCTTACTAGGGTTACCATAATTGCAGAAGAAAAATTCCGGACAGTGCGTGACTACTTTTCATAAGACCAAATATATCCGCTACCATATTTTTGTCGCATCGAAATTTAACCTATCAAATTGTCACCTATCAAATTGGCAATGCAACATCAGAGCCGCAATTAGACCAAATGCTTTGGAGGGGTAAAAAATATTTTGGGGGGACTAAATTCAGCATGTATTATTAATGTGATTGCTGCTACTTATTATTCTTAGATACTTTTGGAAAGCGGCAACAGCAGATCCAGTTATTTTAAAGCAACATAAGGAACGAAAGCGGTTTTAGGGGGTCCGGGGCATGCTTTCTCAGAAATTTTAGGAAAAATTACGTGCGGTAATTGCAATTGCAGTGCTTTTTTGAACAATTTCTATACCATTTTTATTTAGATTTTTTGCCTCTAGTTTTGACTTCACCAAATGTAAATTATTGTAGCGAAGAAGCAGCGTAGGCAACTCCAAATGAATTTCTCATCTTTGGAAGATATATATACAATCAGTGGCGCAGCGAAAAATTTTGAAAGGGGGGGCCATCATTTCTACATTATTTTCAAGCGTGTTTTTTCGGCAGAACAAATTTGAAACTAACTGAGAAACAAGAAAAGCTTTATGGGGGTCCGAGGGCATACTCCCCAAAAAAATTTTGAAAATTCACATGCTGTAATGGCTATTTTAGTGCGTTTTCAATAATTTTCAAGCAAATTTGGTTTAAATTTTTTGACCTTAATTCTGAGTGCTTCGCCAAATACGATGTACTTTTGCGCACTTTTTCGATTATGTGTGGCTAAGGCGTGAGGCTAATTGTGATCGAAGAGGTTCGAAATCATGAAAAAATTGTACAGGCCTACATCAAAAACATTTTTGAAAATAGCTGGTGGGAGGATATATACCGCTCATCCTACCCCCCTGGATCCGTCCCTGACCATAAGCTACAGAAACCATCAAAAGAATCCGATATATTTCAGTCACTTGGCACCATTAGTTTTGTTCTTCTATTCTAAAAGGCAGGGTCAAAAGGAAGGCATGGCACAATGCCTTCCTCCCATAAATACACCCCTGTGTACAATGTTTAAAGTTAGACATAATTTACAGGGTTATAAAATTCCGGACCTTTGAGCATTTTTTAAAATTCTCTCCGGACGCAAAATTTAACCCCAAACAGCGGGCATGTCCAGAATTTTCCGGACGGTATGGCAACCCAAGCCCATACGCGATAGGCGACGAGCTATTAAGGTTATAGCGTGAGTGAATGCAGCAGGTTTTCGCGTGATCGCTGATCAGCAAAATAGGATTAACTGGGTGCGATAAAAATTGTCGCCTGTGGCATATTGGTAAACGCATCTCAAGTCTCATGAAGCAATCTTAAAACATTTTCTGAACGACTTTGTAATTATGAAAATACCAGTGCCCCTCGCACAATTAATGCCTCTCTTCTAATGTAGCCAGCCACTCTGTAGCTTTGAGTTAAATCCACTTTTTATAATTGGAGTATAAGCAACACGTTAAATATAAGTATGATGTTCTAAAGTCGCACATAAATTATTTCGCTCGTTCAAATCGCGCTTTGTAGCAGGCCGGTTGTCCTAGCAGTTAAAAACTCAGCGCACGGTGCGAGAGGTCTAGGGTTCGATTTCCGATAGGTCCAATTAGACACAGTGTCGCCAACGGCTCACCACTGCCACAGCGTTTCTTCGCAGCTTTGTTGCTTAGGCGCTACGCAGCGATGGGCCCCGCCACTGGTTACACACTTCGGCCTAATGCGGCGAGTGTAATGAAGGTTTAATTTTGTTGATTTATTTGTTATCCTACTTGCTCTAGCAGAGTTTAATGTACCACATAACTCTTTTAAAATGGCGGAAAGTGAGCATTTATGATTTCATAAGGCTCATTTTTCGGCTTTAAATGGAAGCATTGTTTGATTTACTGACTGCTATTCGAACCCTCGTCCCTCGGGACTTTTTCGATAGATCGAAGAAGATGCTTTGCTTTTACTATTGTTTCAGCAGCGCAGTAATATCGGTCAGCCATGTGATTAAGGTAGTTATTCCCAGCTGCATGTCGTTAAGGTCAGATGGCAGATTAATACAGCAACAGAATACAGTGTCAAGCTTCATAATTGCATCAAGTGGCCTTGTTAAAGGGCATTGTTTTATAAAAAACGTTGAGAGTTGAGTGGAAAATTGATCAGCTATTTTTACAAGGGTTTTTCTGATTTAACAGCTGCGTGTCTTTTTATTCTCACTTTTATTCCTAGAAAAAATTTTTTGTTGTGGAAACCTTAGTCCATTATGAGCACTTGCAACAACGGCCATATGTAAAGATCCACGGGAACCATAGCAAAGAAAAAATCTGAAAATGAAAACAAAATTTTATGTCTCATTAAAAAAATTAAAATAGTGCGATTAAACTTATTTCAAAGATTGAGTGAAAGATTGGCGAAAATATTTTTGAAGCTGCTGATGAAAATGTTTCTACAATTTACGTTTTATTACGCAGATTTTGTTTTCATTTCCCTGGTGTGAGAAAAGGTTGTTGTCAGCGGTTAGTCACGTTATATTTTAATGGAAGATATTTGATATATTTTTCAACGATAAATAACATTATTAACTAATAAAATGCAAAAATACTGGTTACTGACGTAGCATTACATGAACTATCCTGTAAAAACATCAAAGCCAATTTTTTGGCTGCGTTTAGATGTTTCGATAGCCTATCATTAAGGGTTCCGAACCAGAAAGTATCGTGGCCAAAAATGGCAAAAATTAGTTTCTACCTTTTAATATTTGGAACAACCATAAAGTTTGTACCGCCAAAATGTCCCTATTTCATGAAGAAACACACTTTTTGTAAAACCAGCAAGTCTTATGTCCATTCTTTTTTTTGCTAGAAAAGCTTATGCCCGAGAATTTCATTTCAAGAAAACATTGTCCTAAAAAATTTCGACTGATTTAAAAAAAACTTGGTCATACCATATAGGCCATACAGCGTAGATAGCCAAGTGAACTTTATGGGCTAAAAAGAATCGTTTGAAGTTAATAGACAGTCAGTCAGCTTCTCAGCTGTTTTGAAATTGCTGTGTCTTATCGTCATACTTGGCAAATTAATCAACAAAGTAAATATTTTGCTTCAAAACTATCATTTTACTAGCTGAATATAAATTAATTTGTTTCAGCAGGGCCGGTGCTAGAAACTGCGGGGCCCAATTAGAAATATGATGGCGGGGCCCCTACTCTTCATAGCAAAATGTATGGTGTAGGAATTTCACAAAAAACGTATATACAAACCAACGAATAGACATTTAATACTTGCTATAAAAAAAATTAAGGTGAAGTGGATGCTTTTATCGTTTTACTTTTAATATTATCAAGAAAGGCAAATCAGGCAATACATTACACTCTTTCAGAAAAAGACTTTTCTAGCTTTTTTATTAGGAAAATCATTCAAAATATTTTCCAAGTCAGAATCTTCAGCAATAGCTAACGGTAGCTCTCTACTCTAGACTAGTAAAAACCAAGCTTGCGCAATTAGAGAAGTTACTTTTAACTATATAACATTCAGTGGTGGGCAGTAACGAGTTACGATTACAATTGTTATATCCTGGTTATTGTTATATAGTATTGTTATATAGTATCTTCGTTACTGTAACGAGGTACTTTTGAGTAAATGTAACGGTAACGTCGTTACATTTGAAAAAAAGTAACAAATTGCGTAACGAAATTACTTTATTCGCGATATTTCAAAGTTACTAGTTACTCGTTACTTTTTCACAATGCACTTTATTGTTCGTGTTAAATGAAAATCTTAAAAAGTTAAGATAACAAAAATTAAACAAATGTCGTTTTTTCTGTGGACTTTCGGGAACGATTTAACTTTAAGCGAATGAGTATGGCTTGTAAACAAAAACTTGTTTGTGATTGACGGACAGAAAGACCAGACTCCAGCAGTCTGGCATCTTTAAAAAAATCTTTATTTGAAGCGACATGCAACTGCTGCTGTTGGAAGTGTAAAGTTTCACACTTTGCAACGAAACGAAAAAACAAAAAATACAACTAGTAAAAAAGCGATAGAGCGCCAGATTTCTTTGGTATCTTTTCATTTATGCGATGCGAAGATTTTTTTGAACCCCATTCTGAGTTGCCAGATGCGCTACCTTTTCGCCTAATAGGCCTATGTTGTTTTTTTTTAATTTCTTTGGCGGGCGAATTATGCTTTCCGCGGGCGTGAAAATTTTTAGGCGGGTTTCAAAAAATTGCTTCACCGATTTTTAAGATTCACAAGGCTGGATTGATGAAAAATATGTGATCAAGCTTAAGCAAATTTGTTTTTTCATCAGTTCAAAATGACTTGTGTTTGCATGCTGTTGTTTGTGTGTTTAAAATTTTTGGGAAGATTTTTTACAGCTCAGATGGCATAGTTGTAAAAGCGTCCGCCTCGGGAGCTGTAGACTTGGACTTGATATTGAGTCGGGTCAAACCAATGACTTTTAAATTGGTATTCACAGCTTCCCTGCTTGACGCTCAGCATTAAAGGGACAGTGTAAAGAACAAGCCGCAAGTGTACTAGTTGTGCTGTTGGAAAAGGCACTTAGCGGATTTCCCCAACTTGATGGGATAGACAGATGGCTGGCAACTCCTAAGCGAGCTCGTACAGCGCATTAATCGCTTTCTCGCAATAGGAGATCAAATATGCAACTAAATAAATACAAAAATATATACATCATAAGAAAACAGCTGCGTTATTCTAATAATTAGAAAAAGTGGGTTTTTAAATTGCTCTTGGGATTTTGTTGTAGTTTATTGCAAAGGCAACAATGTGGCGTTTAGTATTGTGAATACAAACGTAGCTACGGTATTTTCTTTTTGATTTTAGGCTTTGTTAGGTCAATAAGTGGAAACGTAATTATTTTTTGACAGAAGTATTTATTTTGGCAAAACAGCCAGTAGATGTGTATTTGTAATGCTTTTTAGGTTTGAATATTTTGGGTATAATTTTTTTTGTGTTTCGACTCATTTTGCTAGTTTTTATGTGACTTTTGGTTGTGTTGCTCAAAATCTGGCAACACTAAAGCCTTGCGCGACCGATTCTCAACAGAAAGAGTTCATCAAAAACGTAGTATCCAAATTTTTGAACATTTTCCAAAAAGGAGCCTTTTAATGTTCAGGTTTTTTCTGCTGCTAAATTAAGAGAAATTTTTATTAAATATAGCAATGCCCTACCATACAGCGCCGCTGTGGAAGGTCCTTTGGAAAAAACGTTTTGAAACTAAAACTTTCAGGCCTGACTGACTGGCATTTCGAAACGTTGATCTTTTATGAAGAATCGTTGCGGTGTGTTGATATTCAAATGGCTGATGCGTACTGGTTTTATCATTCGTAAGAATCGTAAATAATTTCAAAAAAACTCAAATCTTCATTGTAGGCCTACTCGCCGTATTATGTCGAAGCGTATAAGCAGCAGCGTGGCCCATCTTTAAGTTATCGCGTATAGGCAACATATGTTCAAACCCCAAAGAAACGTCGCAACGGTTGCGAGCCGTTGGCGACATTGTGCTTGATCTGACCGGCTCAGATTCCACCCACCGATAGCCACTGTCGCTGTATTGTAACATCAACCGGCAGGCTCGTTATTAACTTTTCGGTATTAAAATTCGTTCCTACTACCAGTGTTTTTTTTTAAGGAGTTTTGGGCATAGGTTTGAGTAACCAAAACGATCTCTCAAATTTCTTTTTTAAGCTGTCTAAATATAGGTACATTTACATCGTATTTAATAACAACAGTTTTTAATCTTTTAGAACTTATGATCGATCTCCGAAGTCGAATCTTAAAAAAACAACACTGTGTGTTATTTTGTATTTTTCAAATTCTTTTCAATCTTGGTTTACGCCAACCGGTCGGTTTTAGCGTAAACCAAGGTTGAAAACAACTTGAAAGTAACGTGTAACAAGTAACGAAAAGTTACAAGTTACATTTTCAAGAAGTAACGAGTAGCGGTGACTTGGTTGCAATTTTTTACAAGTAATTGTAACGGTAACTTCGTTACTTTAAGAGTAACGAGTGCCCACCACTGATAACATTGCAATTCTTGAAATAAACCAATTGCCGGACTGAAAAACCAGACTACCGTATGCCATAGTGTCTAGAATGTAACTAAGGTCTACATACTGGTCCAAGTTAAGTAACGATAGGTGATCCGTATTATCAAACGCGTTGAAGGTAGGGACTAAAGCCTACCCCCTACATATTTTTCAGCATCCCTCCTTTCCAAAGTTTTTAACTAAACCCCATTGCAGTTCAGCAATAATTCATAGCGAGATTTGTGAAAAAATTTAACAAAAAATTGCTTTAAATTTGTTCAAAAAGCACTAAAATTATAATTGCAGGACTAAATTTTGAAAAAAAATTTGGAAAAGCATGCAGTTGCACCTACAACCGTTTTTATTCCTCATTTTACCTCAAATTATCTCTCCTGTTAGCACTCGCCAAAAGAAACCGCGTCTATAAAAGTCTCAAAGATTTGGCGCCCCACTGAGAAAACTTCTGAATACGCCCCTGCTTCAAGCGACTTCCATTGCTACTGAAGTAAGCTATATTGCGCGTTGTTTGATGCTGCGATAACAATCGGGGGGAGGGGGTACTGCACTATTGACTTTGTTACCATAAATCTTAAGAGTTTTTCGAAGCTTCTAGTTTTATTAAATGGAGTATATTCGACAATATTTAACTTACGTGCCAGTTGCTGTTAGTGGAGAGCATGTTTTTAGGAGACACTAGAAATGGTCCATATTAAGCACTGGACCAACTTATGGCACTTTCCTCTATTTTGTGCCTCATAATACAGCAACGGACCCCCACTAGCGCGGGGCCCCTTGAAGGTGCGGGGCCCAATTTGATATAATCGGTCAAATCGACTTAAAACCGGCTCTGTGTTTCAGTTATAACCGCTCATAAATTTATAATTTTTTACAACTTATGACACGAATTTGTTACTGTCTGTTTTTGGCGTCAAATTCGTGAATGTGGCCAGCATAAACAACGGCTGGAAGCTGGTAGGATCCAAAACTACAGTATACAGTAACAACGGTGGAAAAGACATTAACGAGATAGTTTGTCGTGCTTATACGCTGGAAAAACGAAACAATGCTTGAAAAGCTAAGTTAGCATAATCAGTTTCGGTGGTAATCTGTTTCAGCAGTACTTTGTGCGGCTTAGTGAGGCTATGTTTATTGCAGCTTAGGCAAGCAGTTGGTAGAGCTTTGTATTGTATTGTATTGTATTTTTATTCGGCGTCAATCATAACAAATACGACAATCAAAAATAAAATAAAATGCGACGCCACAGAGTTAGCGAGAAGCCCAAGGGTGGCTTTTACTTGATAGCTCCACCTGGAACTTACAAGAGGAACTATCAATTCGCTGGAAAGACATTAGCAGTTACAGTTTTAAAGTTTGGCTGATATGATTATTCTTGATGCTTTTTTAGAAGAGTGCAATATGTCTGAGGCATCTGATTTGTTTGAAGATTCGGACGATTCACTTTTAGATCCAGATTATGTTGACGATGTGGTTGATGGCTTATTATCGTCAAATGATTTCGATTCTTACTTTACTGGCGGACAAGTTCACCACAAACGACGTTCACTTCGAACTCTAGCACATCTTGCCACTGCTGCACCAGATAATGGTAATGCTGTGTTAGAATTATGCAGTGGCGTACGCAGGATTATTCAATGGGAGGGATTTCAGTGACGTCACATTGTGATGACGTAAAATTCTACGTCATCACGATGTGACGTCACTGGCAGTGTCAATTTAGATTTTTAACGTTTATAATAATTTTTCATCAAACCGGGCTGTTGTAGCGTAGTTTTAAAGATGTCGCTATCCATGCGAAAGATTTGGGGTTCAATTCCTAGGCCGGTCAAATCGGACATAGTGTAAGTGTAGCCAACGGCTCCCACCGCTGTGACGTTTCTTCGGACCTGTGTTGCCCAAGCGCAAAGACGCGGGGTCGTACCCCGCCACTCGCTACCACGCTTCGGTACTGCAGCGAGTTTAATGAAACGAGTGCAGTACCAATGAAATGAGTAGGCTACCAATGAAACCGGTACCAATGAAGCGAAAGCGTCTTATATCTGATTGATTTCGAATCAGATAAGTGAAATTCAGATCGCTAACGCCTCGTAACTTCTCTTTGCATCACGAATCACTTCCGCACCACGATACATTCGATTAATTCAGATAAAAAGCATGCTGTCAGTTTAATCACGATTATTTAAAAAAATTGCTATTATTTTAGATAAAAAAAGTGCAGTAAACATTTGATTTAATTAAAAAAAAAAATTGAGAGCAGCCGCAGCTACTGCAGAGACATCGTGTTTAAGGAAACTCCTACTTACCAACTGCTTCACAGCAGCATCAATGACAAGAATGCAGTTCAAGCAAAACACATTAGAAAAGCTGGACTACCGGTATTGTTGCATGTTATGGCATCCGACGCATCGTAATGAAAGTTTCTCGAGGTTAAATTAGAAAGTTGAACAGAACAGAAAAACATAGCAATTTCGGTAAGCTCTGCACGAAGAAAAGTCGGTTTGTTTTAAAATTAAGAAAAGTTGTATTTTTTCTGCTATCGTCAAGGGGGGGTTGACTCCCGGCCCCCTCCTTTGCACACGCCACTGGGGCCCATCTCCGCGACTTAGCGCCTGGGGAACATAGAAACGTTGCAGCTGTGGCAAGCCATTGCAGACACTGTGCCGATTTGACCAGCTCGGGAATCAAGCCCCAGACCTTCCGCACCGATAGTCTGAGCGCTTGACCACTAAGCTAACGGCCGGTACCAGCCCAGAAATTGAACCGAAAATCTCCCGCGCCGATAGCGATGTCTTTGGTTAAACCAGTGGTTCCCAAACTTTTTTTCTTCATTACTCACTTTTGATGTGACTGATCCTCACTTACCTACAACAATCTATTACTAAAGTTTACCTCAGTTATATCAATCGGTGAGGTGTGCAAAAAATAGGTCTACACGTCTGCAGGTGTCCTGTTTTGTGAAAATGTCGGTAAAGAGCAAAAAACGTTCCTTCAAGCATATATTTTTGACAATGGTGTCACATAACCCACCGCAGAATCACATATTACCCCTCGGGGGTAATTTACCCCCAGGTTGGGAACCACTGGGTTAACCCCAACTGGCTGGTTTGGTTAACTCAAAGTTATGACATCGCAAGCGAAACATCCGCCTGCGTTGCTTCCATTCTCTTCTAAGAATACCTCCTGCGCTGGAACGTTGGGTTGTCCAGCCATGATAGCGCTTGAGAACAATGGCTCTATGACATCACAACACGACTCCAGCTTTAACAATACCCATTGACTTTGTCCCCCCTGGCATTTTGAGTTAGTCGTTGGTTCAAGCGTAGTCTACCAGAAAAGTTTGACTACCGAAATCGTTGCATCACAATGAAAGTTTCTTGAGATTAATAAGTATGTTGGATAGGACAGAAAAACACGACAGCATTTTCGGCAAACTTTGTATAAAAAAAGGCGGATCATTCCAAAAAGAGTGGTTTTTATTTTTTTTCAATCGTCAATGGGAGGGGGGGTTGACCCCAACCCCAAGACATGGAGAAAAGAAAATCAAACCCCAAGGCAAGGAGAAAAAATTAGCGAAAACAAGCAAGAAGCAGGGGCGAACAGCTGCATATCGATTCCACAGGAAAAGACAAAGCAAAAAGAAATCCGCAAAGCTATGAATGGCAAAAATGCAGATTTAGATGCTCTTAACATTTCACAGAGGAACTGAGAAGTGCTGTCTGTAAAGATTATTGGGAATTAGGAGACCATAAACAGCAAACGGATTTTTTACTGACTAGAATTAATATTCTGGATGCTAAACGTGAGAGAGCCCGAGGAGAAAGAAAACGACTGCGAAAGAATGCTGCTGTTTATACATTCATTTAGAAGCTGCAGCTACAGCAGAGACAAGCGGTTGCTTTTTTCAAGTTTTTTTATGCCTCATAGCCTCAGTTTTAATTGTAAACTAACAAGATAAGATGAGCCTAAGAAGGAGAAGCATCTCTTTGCAAATGTTGAAAGGCTTGCTTTTCCTCCCCCTTCCCGCTCCTCTATCAATGGACTATCGTCTAGCGTATATTTTCGTAAAATCAATCACGTATTACTTCGAAGTATGAATATATGTCTAATAGAGAACGCTGTTTCCGAACAATCAGTTTGAGCCAGAAAAGCTTATGTCCATTTTTCGTCGCAAAATGGGGGTCGATGACGTCATAGTGCAAGCCTTATGCTGCTAGAATGTTTTGGTGTATCAAAGTAAGGTTACTTCCAAACAACATTACTTTACAACTGTTTTCTATTTTGCTAGCGAAAATTTAAATGACAAAAAATCTTTAAATCAGTTTTTCTCAAAATGATATTTTCCGACATACGACTTTCTGGTTCTGAACCCTCTGTTTCGGGGGTTCTTATCCGGGGGTAAATTTACCCCCATTTTACTTATCGAGGGAATAAGTTTTCTGAATTAAAGACTAAAGAAAACTTTAATTTTCAGAATTAAAAAAGCGATAGTGGTACACTGGGGATAAATTATACTTTTATTTTTTCGGCAAGGGGTAAACGAAACAAAAAAGGTTAAAAACCCTTGCTCTATTAGATTCATACATCATAGACAAAGATACTGGAAGTAGGCGAATATACATGAATAACTGAAGTAATTTTCCGGCAGGCTGGCATAGTGGTAAAGACACCGCTATCGGCATGGTAGGTTTGGGGCTCAAATCCCAGACTGGTAAAATCTCCAACGGATCGCTGTGGCTGTGAGTTTGTGACTTGTTGCACGCTTCGGCACAATAAATTAAATTATAATGTTTAACTGAATTTATCATAAATCATTGAACTGAAAAACTTAGAGATGGAGAATGCAAATTTTTCGTATTAGGATCGAAAATGGACAACCCCCTTTAATCTTGCTTATGCAACTTTTTTTAGATTGTTGTATTTGTTGTGCAGACTTTATTGTGTTGATAAATTTGATTATTATTTAAAAAGAATGGGGTTTGCCGTCCATATATTTCTTGGCTTTGTATTCTTTGCTGTTTGTTGTCTTGGTGTATTTGGGAATGGAATCGTATTAATTGTGCTACTCCGTGAGCCAGGACCGTGGTCTGTATCCACTACATATTTATTTAACTTGGCAGTGGCTGATTTGCTTTTTGTGTCTTTTCTGCCATTTTGGGGACACTATCAATTTAATGAGTTAACATGGGTATTCGGAGCGGGAATGTGCAAATTTTCCGGAGCCTTAACTTACATCAACATGTACGCTAGTATCTTCTTTTTAACTGCAATGAGCCTAGATCGATGGGCAGCTATTGTACGAGCAACGAAACCGAATCGCTGCAGAAGATCTGGAGTAGTTCGTTGGATTTGCGTTGGAATCTGGGTCGCTAGTGTTAGTCTCTGTATTCCGAGCTTTCTGTATCGAACTCTGCGGCCCAAACATTATTTTTTTGAAGCTGAATCAAGCAATTCGTCTACCACTCCTGCTACAGAAGCTCAAAATGTCAACAAAACCACGGAACTAGGGCCATACAGCTGCGCTCTGTACATTCCTGACACCAATTTAAATAAACTTAAAATAATGGGAGCTTTAGAACTTCTTCGAACAATAATTGGGTTTTTACTTCCTTTTACTATTATCTGTAGTTGTTACATTAGTATTTTGATTACAGTAAAACGAAAAGTAATTGGCGCTAAGCATAAGAAAGATCGAGTTGCAAAATTGGCAGCCACTATAATCGCAGCATTTTTTGTTTGCTGGATGCCATATCATTGCTTAAACGTTTACTCAGCATTGGGAGGATGGTTGAGTCTGTTTCCAGTCAATGGTCCTTTTTATGTGGCTGTCAAACCCTTTTTTGTAAGTTTGGCGTATACCAACAGCTGCATCAACCCTCTGTTGTACGCGTTTACTACTGGGAATTTTCAAGATAGTATGAAAGCACTTTTCTTTGGACATCACGCAAATCGCAGAGCAGAAAATCATCGAACAACAATCAAAGAAGAAAAGCACTGCAAAACACAAGTGACTGGCTTCAATACACCAAGAAATAGTCCGATCATAGAACGTGGATTCAATTCTCCGGTAGCAGCTGATTCCAATCAGGTAAACTTTTGGCAATAATAAGTTTGGTTTACAATTTTTGTGTTCAACGATGTTGTGAGTATTGTTTCCCCGAGGGATTTCGGGACGGCAAATTTCCTCAAGAATTTGAAATTTTCTAAATTTACCAGAATCCCAGAAACCCCAAGGAATTTGCGACTTCCAGGAAACTTTTTAATTTTTTGTGTCCCGGAAGTTAAAAGTCCGGAATAAAAGCGAACTGTACGTAGCAACTGTAAATGTTGGCTAATCAAAAGTGTGAAATGTAGTAAGAGCTTACCAGCCGGTTGGTGTAGTGTTAAAGACGTCGTTAATGGAGCGGAAGACCTGGGGTTCGATTCCCGGGCAGGTCATATCGGATGCAGGGTCGCCTACGGCTCGCCACCGCTGCGACGTTTCTTCGGAGCTGTATTGCTTTGGCACTGAGCCTCGGAGACGGTCCCGCCACTCTTTATACGCTTCGGCGTAGCGCGAAAATAATGAAGCTTTGATTTCTCGTAAAGCGAGGTTCTTCCAACTGATGCGTGTTAAAATATCATCGGCTGGCCAAAAAACGGCTTCAATGGGAAGTTTTTGTTTAACCAGTCATTTTGCGACCATCGACGTAAGTCAAAACGAATCCACAAGGAGGCGGTTTTAAAAATTTATAAGGGACTGAGAATGGAAAAAATAATTTTTTGCCGTTTTCTACAACTAAAAACAAAATTGTAATAATTGTATAACTGAAAAAAATTTTGGCGAGGTTTTAGTCCCTGCAAAAAATGCAAGTCCATTTATTTACTTTATTGCATTTTTGTTTCCTTGAGCGTGACAAGAGTAGCGTACTGGGCGTGAATTGGCGCTTTTTCGATAGCATTTGTGTTTTCTATCGCAAAGATAACTTTGAATCGATAAGGGAACTTAAATTTTTAGATACGTCATAAGAAGCTATTTAAGTAGTTGCAGTTGTGTTTTGCTGATATAAAAAATCAATTTTTTGTAAATTGAGAAGGCTCAGACGCTGTGATCGAAATTCTGAAGTGACGTGTAATTATTTTAGCAATAAATTTGTAAAATAAGAAGAAAAGGCGATAACCATCAAAGAAACTTGATACTTCGGTGAATTTCAAGATGGCCTATCAGCAGTGGCTTGGCCAAGCAGAAACTTTAGGGGTAAGAGGCAAACTAGACTATCTCTAAAAAAGGTCTCTGATGGTCGATGTCTAAAAAAAGGTTTCTTGTAGAGATGACAATAAACTGCCTCCTGTTCCCCCGTTCGGTCAAGATGGACGTAAATCTTCACATTATTTCGGGAGGTTATTTGCCTCCTTTGCCTTCATTCTCTACGCCCTTGAAGATCAGGCTATAAAGCTGTCTCTGTAACTTATGCGACATACACACCTGTAATCTTGCGTGCCAACAATGTTTCATAAACAATGCAAATATGTCAAAATATAGGTGCAATCTTAAAAGTTCAATTTCGCGTAACTAAACAAAAAATCTCAAGAGTCGGTCTCATTGGGTAGATGTATATGTATTCCTACAATTTCAAAGGTTGATAAGTGAGTGAAATGATCTACTAAAATTTAGTCAAACGCATTGACCTCAGAAAGAGAAAAGAGGCCATACTTGCCATAACTTCAAAATAAAGTATTGCAAAATTTTTGAAAATATTTTTTGCGGTTCAATATGAAATATAGCTTCGGCAGAACTATATTTGGCTTCACGAAGAAAGTTTTACCGGCCTTTTTGGGTGACTGTCGCCGAATTGTCGTCCAACGCCCCATTTTTCTCTCGATTTCTTTACATAGCAATAAACATAAGAAAGTCACAACCAGCGAATAGAATCCTACGTCACAATTATGAAAGATCACAGCAGATTCTCGACGGGCAGCAAGTTAAAGAACAGAAAACCTAACGTGACCGACTCACCGTATTACTGAAAAACAACTCAACTCCAAACCACTGTACGAGTCAAAGTATTAGTTGCATTACAAATGTTCACAATTTGTACAATGCAGCGCAGGAGCGGATTCGGAAATTTGTTAAAATGGAAAATCGAATTTGGAATCGAAAAAATGCTCATCTTGCTCGTCTAGTAGAGTCGAAGTATTCTAATGTATTATTATCAAAAAAATCAAATCTTGATTGTACTCGAGGGATTACGCCGAAGCGTGTAACGAGTATAGCGGGGCCCGTCTCCGCGGCTTAGCCCCCCGGCAAAACAGCTGTGAAGAAACATTGCAGCGTCGACGAACTGTTGGCGATACTGGGTCCAATTTGACCGGCCGGGGAATTGAACCTCAGATCTGCCGTACCGCCAGCCGTGTCTTTAATCATTACGATAACTGGGCGGTCTGCATTGATAAGCATAACTAACTTTGCAGGGAGCGTGAGTCCAATTATTTCCGACCAATGATAGGATAAAGCCTACATGCACTTCATAATTTTTCATCATCATTCTTCTTTATTCCCATTACCAAGCATTCAATGACAAACTGCACCACAAAACATCACTTCATGGTCATTCAACACTAATAGACTCATAACATTGCATGAAGTTGCCCACTAAAATCGCTAATGGGCTAATATCACCGTTTCACGTTTAAAAAACATCATTGTATGACGTGTATAACTGTTTGCACTGACAGTATTATAGCATTTGATGACGCCCTGAGCTTGTAACACTAATGGGCTGATTACCGTATAAAAAAAACACTTTAAACTATGAGCTTTGATAGAATATGTTCAAGTGTTTTCACGCGGTTGCATTTCTCATGCTTGGAGTACAACAATTTATTGTCAGCGACATGGCCCAGCGGTACCGTGCGCAGGTGACAGATCCTACGTGATGGGATCGATTCGCGGCTGGAGCCGATCGCATTTGACGTACGTAACGGGTGGCTGCTCACTCGAAGAGCGCAAGCTCGCTTCGCAGTCTCCCTCAATTGTTGTTGAATATTCAGTTCAATATAATTTGAAACTAACCTCAGTTCATAGATGGGCAAGCTAATGCAAAACGTTAGCTTCGTTAACCACTACTTTTTTTACACAGTTATGCGCCTCCGTTAACGTTATTCGTCAAATTCAGCTCCAATTAACGGAAGTTAATTAAATTCGTTAAATCGTTAATTTTAAACGGTTCATCTTTTTAAAAAAGCTTAAATTTTTTAGTATCAATGTTTGCGTAAGCATTTAAGCAATTTTTCTGCTCACAAACAATATGTTTTGTTGTTTTTATCTCGCTTTTTGACCTCATTGGTCGTATTTTCCTAGTTTATCGATGTCAAGCTTAACCATCAATAAGAGAAATAAATGTTTACAAAAATTTAACGGAAGTTATCAAGTTCTAACGGAAGTTGATTTAGTCCGCTAATTTCAAAAAGAAATTTAACGAATTAACTAGTTAATGAAAAAGTTAGCTTCATTATTAACGAATCAACGATTAACGAAATTGTGCCCACCTCTGCCTCAGTTATTTATATTTTTTATTTATCCAAATGAAAAAGCAACATATAAACATGTACTGGCAGGCTAGCGTAGTGGATAAAGACATCGCTATTGGCGAGGGAGGTCTTAGGTTCGTATCCCGGGTCGGTCAAATCGGACATGTCGCCAACGGTTCTACACCGCTGCGATGTTTCTTCGGAGCTGTGTTGCCCTGGCACTATGCCGTGGAGATGGGCCTCGCCACTCGTTTCACGCTGCGACGTAATACTGGAAGTATAATGAAAGTTTGATTTTTGATATATGCTGGTACTAATGATTTCCGATCGTATATTATCACTTTCGATTGAAAAATACTCATTTTTGCAGAATTCTATTAAATACGTGAACCGTCCGATGAAAGAAATCCGCAGAGATCCGCTGGTTCGCGAGGATGGAAGTTCCGAGCACTCAGAAGAAAATTGCAGCAATCCATTGCTAAGTTAAAAAAATTGGCGATTTGCAAAATGTGCTTTTAGTGGGAATTTTTGTTGCCAAAGACTTTTTTGAAACAAAACTGTGGATTCGCCTAGTAAAGTGATTCAACTCGAGACTTGAAAACTACCTGAGTATTTAAACATTTTTTTGCTGCAAACCTTGCATAATTTCAAACCATTCACTGGCCTACAACCAGTGGTGGAATTCAGCCGGTTGGCACCGGTTGTATTGAACCGTCTCAGGGAATTTTATTAGAACAGCGAACCGGTTAGCATTGCTGCTTATATTTGTACTATTAGTTGAAACAGAACTGGCTGATAATATATAACTTCTGTAATAGAACCGGCTGACGAAAAATTTGAATCCCATCACTGTCTACAGCTAAGGTCCAAATGCAAAGACGTCAAAGTATGAGCAGAGATAGTGAAATGAGGATTATGATTGACTATACTCTCCGTCATTGTAGGAAACATTGATCACCAAGAAATAGCCAGTGTACCGTTAGATAAATTGTGTGTCGTTAAAAAGACTGTAAAACAAGCCAATGCTTAACTGGATTAACCTGAATGATTTGTCTACACGTGTTTATGAATAGTGTTGTGTTTGGCATATTTACTATGTTTTCCCGTGTTTTCTTTCAGTCGATGACATACATTTCGCTGTTTCTACCACTTAGATCTCATCAGTGAGTTGTTGTGATCAACAAAAACTAAGTCACTATGGACTATTAGGCCAGTTGCAATAACCGTAGTCTAGTGATGAAGCCTTGCAAATCGAAACAGGTTTTTCTGCACATTTGCGTGTATTTTATTACTTTTTGTATCAGTGTTATCATAGTGAGTAGTTAAAGTTTTAAATATTTCGTGATTGTGGTACAATGCAAATGTAGGTGTAGGTTTTTGTTATCTGAACTGCTTTTTTTCATTTATTTGTAAAAAAAACAAAACTAAAACCTCCACAGACGATTTCGCTATATAAGACACCTCATAAAATCCAATTTTAGGGCAAAGCAGTCTGTAGAGAAGCAGTTCTTAATCTTTCTCATCCCTGGCACCCATAATCATACAACCACAAAGAGTATGGTCATAGGACTTCTTGTTTGCTCAACTAGCAAAAAAAGTGCCTATTCGATACGATTGGTATTCCTTCTGCTTCTAAAAACTCCCAGATTTTTCATGGGGGACCCCGTTAGCAACCAGTACTGTAGAGGTTTTAGATTTGCTTTTAATGTAAATAAATGCTGAATGTTACAACTAGAGTGTGATGAAAATCTTGTTTCTGTAACAGCCGGTTCTCCACAATAAATACACTGCAACATTTCAACATAGAAAAGGCTCAAATGGAAAAAGTAAGTTACACTGAGCGATATAAATCCAGTTCCTCGGCAGCGTAAAAATTCCTTTTTGGGTTCTTTTGACTGAGCTTAAGACGGTTCCTCATCAAAAAACCGAAAATATTCGTAGTTTGAAAAGAAAACTGAGTAAGGAGACTGCAAAGTGAGCTTCTGTCTCCAAGTCAACAGCCAAATAGAATGCGCGTCAAATGTGAGTAACTCCAGTCATCAATCGAACCCGGCAATAGTACCTTCATTCCACTCGCGCTGCCATTTCTATCAATAATCTGACTGCTACTTGCAACTCCGACTAATAGCCTAATAATGTTTTGATGGGCAATAAATTTAAATTTGTTAGCAATTAGCTTGCTTTAGTTAAATATCTTGTTTTAGTAGGATAAGTGCATAGGCCTATTGCAATGTAGCTGCATACATTTGATAACACATTAAAAACATGGACAGAAGGATTATCATACTTTTTCATTTAATAGGTTGTCTGTTCATTTTTCTTTGAAATATTTCGTGCGAGTAAAAAGATATGTGGCAGTTTGTGAATCATGATTTCTCCCTTGTTTTAGTGATGCTTAACAATAATAATAGGCCAGCAACTACACATATTTATGTTGTACAGACTCACAGTGGAATTTATCATATTTTAATCGATAAGGCTTTATCATATTTTAATCGATTTTAATATTTTAATTATTGTAAAGGTTCAATTAAAAACTTTGAATAAAAAGCATAGTAAACTGCATTCTCAAGCAATATCTTATTGCTTTTGCCAATCAACAAACTTTTTGGTATCTTGTGTCGATGCGATTATGCATTGTTTACTTCGAACGTTGCAGTTTTAGTCAACATTTAATAAAGCAATAAGATGGAGTCATATTATGCCCATAGCAGCGCAGTTGCGATCTCTGTAGTCCAGGGATAGGGAACCTGCGACACTTCCGCGCCGGAACTTTGCGACTGTACACCGGTAGAATAGTGAACATCAATTAAAAACTTTTTGGTCTGCTTCGCGTTCAACAACACGCTATATTTGTGGTGTAAAAACGGCGCAAAACTCTCTGACTTTACCGTAAAAAATAATTTCCCGTGAAGGTTTGATAAATTTGCGAAAATTTAAGAAGTAAAAGTAAATGTGGCCTGTTGAAAATATTACACAATCGATTCGGCCCGCTGTGCTTTGCCGGTTCCTTACCCCTGCGTTAGTCGGAGAAACAGTGATTCGATGTTTAGGAAATCACAAATGTCTGTCAAACAAGGTCAAACCGCTAATTCTCTCGCAAGAATCCCATTTCGGCAGCTTGAGCTGTAGATCTCACTTTCTCCTTCACAATCCAACATTCATGACCGAAATCCAAAAGTTTCCTGTAGTCCTAAAATGAATTTAATTGAACTTGAACCATAGAGAAAGCATTACATTTTACTTTGATATTCACTTGCTCTTCCATGCATTAAAACATCTTGCTGTGGGGTCCACAACGTTTTCACACGCGAATCATTTTTTGCGCAAAATTAAAAAACGTGCGAACTTTTTTATACAAGAATAAAAAACAGGAACTGAAACCCTATTTGTCTCATGTATTTCCCTCCGCAATAACACAATGCATTATTACAACTTCCTGTATAGCATTGTATGTGATAAATCAAGGTGAGAAAACGATAGTGTTCTATCCAAGCTAATAAAGTAAAAAAATCGCAAATGCTGCTGAAACGTCATTAGATACCACGTGTATTGAGAAATTACATGTTGTAAATAGGCAACAAAACCCCTTGGTGCATTTTTCTCAAGCAAGACAAGTCCTTCACTCTATGCGATATGAAAAAACGAAAAACAAAAACGAATAACAATCTATTGCGACTTCAATAATGACGCAATAAAACTTGTTTTTTGAAGGATAAACCTGTCATAATAAAAAACAGAAAGCATCAGATGCATTTGCTGTGCAAGTTTACACACATCTTTATCAGAACACGGAATCATAACTTGTATAGTTACAGGGATTTACAATTCATTTCGGTCCGTGGACCCCCATACCTATTCAAATACCTCCGTGGACCCTCCAAAAGGTGATATGTCACCAGCGATGTAGCCAGCAATTTTGATTGGGAGAGGGGGGCAAATTTCATCGTCCGAGTTGCGTAGGAATTGATACTTGAAATTCTCTTTTACTATCAGTGGCGCACCTAGGTTTTGGCAAAGAGAAAGCCAAAACAGGGGTGTGGGGGCGGAATCCCCAGCCGCAAACAGATTTTTACTGTTTTCGCACAAAAACGTTCATTTTAGCAGACTTTTTTATCGAAAAAGGACATACGGGTACATTGACTCGACTGGTCTGCCATTTGCCTGGTTGTTGGCATTCAATTCATTTGTTATTCAAATGACGTTCGTAGCGCAATCGTGTTCTAGTCCAGATCAAGGCCTGTCAATCATATTAACTTGTCTAGATGTAGCCTTAAAGGGAGTCGGGGGCATAAAAATAAATTTCGATTTATTATCCAAAATTTGGGGTATCACGACAAATTTCGGTATCTTTTCCTAACCTCCATTTTTTGTGATGTTACAGTAGTATTCTAAATACGGCTTTTACAAAAGTTATGATCAGTATCTGTTTAAGTTGTTACTCAGGCCCCTCCAAATTTTTTGGATTCACGACGCCTCTGGGCGGGTTTCCTGTGCTCTCCTTCTGGCTACGCCCCTGTAGGTCACCACTGCAGAAAAATCAAAATTGGTGCGAGCGCAAAAAAGTCTGCGCTGCAGAAAAACCCTCAAAAAATATTTAAAAAAACTTGCATGAGCACAAACAACAAATTCAAGTAGCAGGACGTGGATTTCTTCAGCAGGACTCGTGGACCTCTTCAACAGAACGCCATGAACCCCTAGGGGTCCATGGACCCCCAGTTGAGAATCACTGACCTAAACGGAGCAAATAGCTTCTGTTTCTATAAAAATGTTGACAGAAAAATAAAAACGAATTTTTCAAACAACAAAATGGAAATACAAAAACCCATACGAAAAATAATTTTGTCTGACGTCATCACACAGATTCTTGGTATGACGTCAGAACAGAACATATTTATTTCGTCTCACAGTAACAAACACGATTCAAGTAGGTACTGTAAATACATTACACAAGTTATTTGCGTAAGCTTGCGACCGGGAAGTTGTGAAGGACCGTGAGGTCATCGAGTCAAGCAACCACCCCATGTCGGCATAAAGAATATTGAAATTTGGAATGAAATGTGTCTTGTCAAACTATTTGGTGACTCAGTTGAATTTGTGCGATCCAGATTAATCTTAGTTAAACAGCACCGTGGCCTGCTGGTCGCAAACTAGTCAGCGCATTTCTCAACTAGCTGCATTTGCCTGGTGGGGTAATGATTTTATTGGTGATCGTATTTAGACAAAAGATATTCTTTAAATTTTACTTTGAATTCTTTAAATTTTAGAGATTTAATTTCTTTTGGAATTGCATTCCATACTTTAACTCCCTGATACTTGATGGATCTTTGTAGTCTGTTGGTAGGATACCGGGGAATATGTAAGCGTAATTCGTCAATTGATTGTCTGATGGTTCGTTGAGTCGTCTCGCAAACTTTGGTAAAATAGTTTAGGAATGGGGTAGGTACTTCTTTTCGGAGACAGCAGTAAACAAATTTGGCAGTTTCGCATGCATACAAATAGTCTAATTGCAGGACTTTGTATTCTTTGTAAAGTGGCAAAGCGTTATCACGGTAATGAGCTCCGGAAATAACTCTCAATGCTTTATTTTGCAAGGTTTTTAACTTTGTTAAAAAGGAGGAAAAGGTGCCCCCTCCAAATTATACCATATGTAAGGAGCGGGTGGATCAGGGCATGGTATAGTTGTAGCAAGGTTTTTCGGGAAAGCACGTGTTTCAGTTTGCACAATATTTCGACAGACCGTCATTGTGTTATATCGTAACACTTTTCTCAACTTGATTGCAGAACGCAACTTGAATGAAATACAGCAAGCGAACAACATGACAACACAGTAGGGTATCGTAAAGTCATGAAATGATTTGATTGTGCTCGTGCACATTGCGCTACAATTTAAGCGCTGTTTCTACTCATGCGAAAAACTTGAAAAATGTCGTGGTTTTCACAGTTTTTAACTTTCACAAAAATGTCCTTACCTTAGAAGAATGATCAACTTGCCATCGTGTTCAATCTTGATTTTAGAAATTATTTTTTAAAGTCTTCGATAATTTTTGCAAATCAAGCACATCATACCATTTAGAAGTAGCAATTATTTTGTTCAACAAGTTCTCACCTTCTCCAGCCAAATGCAAGCCTTGTTGCTTACGTCCAATCCGAACCAAACAATGTGAGATGTACCAAATGCACACTGCATGCTCAATAGTGTAGTAAAGTTTGTTCCTTAGAAGATGTTTTCTACAATCTCTAAATGTACTTAATGCCTCACGATGCATTTTCATTACTAATTTACACTTTCCTTTCATGAAATAGATCCTGTGTAATAGGTGATCAAACAAGTTTGATCTGAGGGCAGTTTCACTTTCTCTCAAAACTAACGAGTAGTTTTTTAATTGAAGTAAACAATGCAACTTACTCGTTTTCATACCAGGAAAAAAAGCTTGTTTTTCAGGTCGAAATCTTATAAAAGTTTTGAACTTGTTTCACAAGTTTAAAACTTTTTTGAACTTGTTTCACAAGTTTAAAACTTTTTGTTCATTACCTGTTAGATTAAGCGCCCATAAATAACAATGAAAAATCGTATAGTCATCACAATTTATAACTTCTCGATGAACAAAATGGAGATCGCACATGCGAATGACTTCGCGACGCAAACCCAGTTGATTCATTACTGCTAATCTTAATGGAAATTCATGTCGCTCTAAAACTTCATCAAATTTTTCGATTTTAATGTTTCGCATAAACATTCCCTGCAAAAACAAAAGCTGCTACCAAGCATTTTACCAAATACTTTTGACCGACTGCTATGGTCAACTCTTTCATCTTTTCTCGACCTCCGATTTCAGTTTCCTTGTAAATGTCATCATCTTGTCTTTTCCTGCACATATAATGTGACAACTTGATATGACAAGCAACAGCCAACGCATGTGATATTCGATTAGCTGCACTTTTACTGATTGTATTTAAACGTAGCAGTTCGGCAATATCTTGAAAAGTGGAACTTTTGTCTACATTATGCAAGCGACTTAATGCTCCTATAAACGATGTTATACTCCTGTACATCGCGCGTTTGATATTGATGGATTTGACAAATGAAAATGACTTAAGATTTTTATGTAAAATGAAACTTTCTAAATCCTCGTCGAGTTGTTTCATTAACAGTGAAGTGTCAGAGTTTTGTTGTATAACTGTTTTTGCTTCATTGCTAAACGCTTCGTGCACTGCTTCATCTCCTGCGACGAAACGGGTTTTGGTCAAAACTTCACTCAGTTTGTATCCATTTTTGAGATCCTGTTCAGTTTCAAAAGATATCTCACCACTTCATTGATAGGTTTGATTAATTCGGTGGTGAATGGTTTGTTTTTAGTTTCCTTGGTTCGTCCAAGAGGAAATTTACATGCGTGGGGCATCATCCCGTCACAGGAGATGCCCCGAGGGGTGATTGCATCGTGAAACCAATCAGCTTCCGAACCATCATTCAAACCAGGAATCCAAATACTTGGGAGAATGGTTTCTTGCAGATTGACTATAACCACATGAAATATGACCGAATACCAGCGAAAGTATTCCGTGAAATCAATCTGTTTGTTTTCATTTGATGGTTTTCCAGCTCAGGACATGTTCAAAATCGGAGTATGGTGAGACCTCTTTCTTTGCCAACGAACCCATAGCAACCAAGGCATATTTACACGGGGGAGGTCCCATTATTTCGATGCATTGTCTGGAAACAGGCGCCATGATGCGTTTATAGTCTTCTGACAAATCATTTTGCAGCGATGACACCTTGTTCACATTTTCTTGTTCCTTCATGAATCGATCAGAGTCTTGTGTTTTGTTTGGAATTCTCTTGATTTTTGTAAGTTGTGTTTTCACGTTTGTTCTCATGTTTTCAATTAGTTTTGCTATATCTTTCGAAATTTTCACTTAACATTTTTTGTGCTTGGCACCCGCATAATCCAGCACATGACTGCACAGATGACGAAGATCATCTTGAAATATATGGTTGTCAGGTTGTCTAACAATTGCAGCATTTATTAAAGCAGCACTTTGTATTAGACTAATTTTATCGTTTTTTTTTTGTTTTGTAAAGTAAACCCAACTGATGGAATATCACAGCTGATGCATCGGGATTATTTTCCCTGCCTTTGCAATCACAAAATTGGCGCAATTCGTCTATTAACTACTTTTGTTTTACTGCAAAAATTTTCAAGCAAATAGAATGTGAGACTGAATATTAGCTATTCTGGTTGTTCGAGATTTTGTCAGAATGATGAAACGATTGTTAATCTTGAAACCAGCTTCTCTTTATAAGACCTTTCAATCAGCTATATCTTTTTTCTACTTTTGACATTTCAGTAGTGGAAGCTATAGGAAAAGAAAGTAGCAAAAATACCAAATGCACTTGCGACAGAGTAATGCAATCTATCCGTCGTGGCAGCGATGGCGGAAGCATTTCTAAAGTGGGGGAGACCAAAAGCAATGACCAGATTTTCTTCGCCTACTACTACCCATATTCAGTTTGTCTACATGTGACGTGTTCAATTTATATGGACTTCAGACCCACGTTTCTTGCTTCTAGTTTCTGCATCACAATTAAATTTTTAATTGTGATGCAGAACCTGAATCAAAGCCCACGTGAATTGGACACGTGGACAGGGTAATTGTGTAGCTAAAGTTTATTGTTTTAATAACCCCAAAAGCTACTGTAAATACCATATTATTATTATTATTGGCATATTTATCCTTCTATTTCGAGAAAGCGACGCTGCGCTGTACGAGCTCGCTTAGGAGTCGCCGGCCATCTGTCTACCACACTAAGATGGGGAAATTCCGCTAAGTGCCTTTCCCAACGGCACAACAAGTAAACTTGCCGGCTTTCTCCACACTGTCCCTTAAATGCTGAACGTCAAGCAGGAAAGCTATGAAAAGCAGTTTTAAAGTCATTGGTTTGACCCGATTCGGAATCGAATCCCAAGTCTACCGATCCAGAAGCAGACGCTCTATACCACTCAGTCATCTGATCGGTTAAGTCCGTAAAGCTTCTATTTCAGCGCCTCTATAGGGGAAGGATTGAAAAACAGAGCGCACCCTCTGATTGAACACCTCCTGCAATACCGCTACAGGGAAAGGAGTTAAAAATCACGAGGACGGCCACACAGAGACGTGTTACTTGATTTTCCTCATTAAATTTTTGATTACTTATCAGTAACTCTGTCACAGTAGACGTTTTTTTTTCTTTAAAGGTTAGATGTTAACTCTGTTTTAAGTTGTTTTTTTTTCATTAATTTAACTTATCTTCCCAAAATTCTTACAAGCTAGTCAAAAATATAGCACCATCCTCTAACTGAATACCACCTCTAATAGAACGACGCCACAATAGAATAAGAGAAGGGTTTAAAAAAAAGAGCGCTGTGCCCGTGTGGCAGAGGTTTCACGGTATGTCACGAACGGTTATGGAAACTTTTTTGTATGCGGAAACAACGAGAGCAGTAAGCTTTTTTGGAGCATACGAAAAGGTGAAGTTGGAATGATCAATCACTCAACTCCAATTAACGCTATTTCTTACACCGATAAGGTGATGCGTACAGAAGTATATAGTAAAACTTCATAAATCGCATCGCCACACGTAAAACTAGAATGGAAGCGCTTAAATTGCTTTAGCGAATTTGTTCGCAAAAAAATTACTAGGGTTTAGCACCGCATAGCAAAACATTGAACAAAGCGAATTAGAAACTTTAAATTCATTCAAAAAAACTTAAAAACTAGGCTGTAGGTGTTTAATAAATGATTCCGATTTGCCAACTAAACATTTCAGATATTTTCAAATATTACTAAAAACTAGGCTGTAAATATTTTGCTCAGTCCGCCGCTTTTATTTTATGACAGCTGCTTATTTCATCGATTTTCAAGATTAGTTGTTAACGTCAAAATAAGGTCTGAAAAAAGCAAAGTTCCCACATCCACGAGAATTAATTAGCCCCGTCCCTCGCATTATAAAAAATTACACAGCAAATAGGCTACAGTAAGCTATATTTAGGAGCATTAAGATGGGTTTTCGAACTCAACTTCAATAAAAAGATAATAGCCACTATAGGGGAAGGATTGAATAGATATTAGCCAGTATATTTGCAATCATACTCACAAACGCTTCAGTAAAAACTTATACCATCATCAGTGTGAAACTACGGAAACAACGAGAGCAGTAAGCTTTTTTGGAGCATACGAAAAGGTGAAGTTAAGATGATCAATGAAACCAGTAGTTTCACACTGATGATGGTATAAGTTTTTACTGAAACGTTTGTGAGTACGATTGCAAATATACTGGCTATTATCTTTTTATTGAAGTTAAGCTATATTTCTTTTGAGTGACTGTCTGCAAAGTCAGTGCAGAAGCGTGCCCAGAAATTTGTAAAGGGGGGGAGGCGCAATTTCCTGTTTCCGTTTCCACTGAAAATATCGGTACAGACCAAAAAAAAGGTTTTCACGTCTTCTGACGTTCAATTTACCCCCAAAAATCAAGTGAAGATAAAAAAAAAAGGTCATCGCGTCCTCAGATGTCCTTTTTCCACTGTTCCGTTGACTGTTGATGTATATCAGCTTATATTTCAGCAGGGGAGGGGGGCGGACCCAGCGTCCATCCGGGGTACGTCCCTGGTAAACAATAGATTGGTGGAGGGGCTTAGTTTTGAGGTTAGTTGCTATGGTTTACCATAAATGACACAGACACTTACGACAACTACTCTACCTCGCCTCGTCTCAAAACGAGGGTTTACAGTAAAATACTTTTTCCATGCCATAAGCTTAGATCAGTGATTTTAAATCTTTTCTGAGCCGTGACCCCTTGACTGTACCTCTAAACGTCCGTGGCCCCTATATATAGTGTATAAGTTTGAAAGTCTTGGTCTGTTATAATTTATTAATGATTTCTACCATCATGGCTCCCTTGAGAACACTCTGTGCTCTACTGTGGTTCCTTTAGGGGGCCAAAGACCACGGTTAAGCAGTTAAGAACCCCTGGCTTAGATGCTACCAATCGCTGGTTTGCCTTTGTATGTAAGATGTTCAATTTAATATTTACAAGCCCCAAGCAAACTTTTTTACCACAAGAAGATTACGCTTTTTCTGTTCTTCCCACCCCACAAACAAAATTTTAAAAAAATCTCTGGATTTAAGCTCTTTCCTAGGTTTCAATTTCGATAGTTATTAAGTTTCAAATACATTTATGCAGAGGTATTGTTGTAGAAATAAACGCGTAAATTAGGCAATAATTTTCAAAAACATAAGTTTCAACGGTGCAAAATGGAAATGAAAAACGAGGTGAAAACCTTTCGTACGTGGAGATCACATTCGTACGAGGAGATCACATTCGTACGTAGACTGTGATTTCCCAAAAAAAGAAAAAGAGGTCTTAAGCTTGTTTTCCAATCAGCTTGCGGCCCGCGGCTTCAACAGTTTTTCCACATCTGGCCCTTCGTGTGAAAAATTTGCCCATCCCTGCTTAAGAAGCTTTTCTAATAGGGGTTATAATTTGTTCTTGATATGCATTTCAAAAAATTGTGAAGATCTAGTTTTTTCTTCAGTCTTTCTTCTTTTGGGTAATGGGATAAGTCTTACACCAGTGACGAAGGTCTTAAGACCGGTCTTGGTCTTAAGACCACTTTTTTAAGGTCTTGGTCTTGGCCAAGACGGTCTTGGTCTTGACCATTTAGTTTGGTCTTAAGACCGAAAGAACTAAGAAGCATGTAGTAAAAGTTTAAGTGATCCTGCACAGCTAGAAAAATCATCCAACAGCGTGTATGTGATTGTGTTGTTCTTACTTCTTTTAATAATCTGTGTATATTTTGCCCGTTTTTTGTTGTTACAAAAAAATAGCGATTAGTGATAAACTGTTAATTCTCATCCCATTTTTATGGTCTTGGTCTTGAAAAAAATCAAAGGTCTTGGTCTTCACAAAGACGGTCGTGGTCTTGAAAAATTTACAAGGTCTTGGTCTTGGTCTTGCAGGTGATGGTCTTGACTACATCACTGTCTTACACACGCAAATATAATTGCGATTGAATACTGTCTTATTGCTCAGTAACTAACGTTTCGGCAACACTGACTCCGCAGTCATCATCCAAGTTTGTCGGTCATAACAGTGAGCGTCGGGGGCGTAAGCAAAAACTTTTTAAAAGATTCCTGTCAAAGAACTTTCATACAATCTCACGTTAAGGCATCATTTTTCCACAAGAACCTGAGAGACAACGAATTTTAACGTGCGTCGTAGGAGGCTTTAGAAGAAGCGCGCATATATAGAAGCCTCCCAGCGTATGCCGCAGCAAGTTTTACCCCAACTTCAGGTTTAACTTTACCCGATCCCTTCCGGATGTTCTTTTTTCCAAATCAGGCTTTCACTTCAAACTTATATGTGATATCAGAGTTATTGGGCATCATGACTCATGTATGGTACGATCACACCAACTGAGACCTATGGACATTGTGCACTGCGCAAGTTTATCTTATTATGACATCACATCCAACTTCGCTGAATGATGTGAATTCATTTCCTTGCCCAATTATGACGTCACAATATCGCAGTTAAGCGCGACACTGCATCTCATTTGTGCCAAATTGAATAAGTTTTTCAATGAACCATAACTTCAATCTTTAATTAGAAAATTCCGATAAAAGGAAAAATTTATATTAATTTTTCCAGTACTGTATGTTTGCACAGAATACGATGCGTTTTTTCGTACGCAAAGTGATGGAGGTTACGAAACAGTTAAGAGGTTATGACGTAAAGCAACGTCAGTTTTGCGGCATTCTAGAAGACAATCGTAAGGTCCTTGGCAAAACAACCAATAAATGGCAAAATTTTGGGGGTTCGAATTGTGTGAAAAGATATTTCCGTTAACTGCCTTCGTAAAAAATGGGATAACATTTGAGATTTAATGTCTGTTTATGCTGAATGCGATTTTAATTCGATTTATTGTACGAAATTTCATCCTATTTTTGACGAAAGCAGTTTACGAAAATATTCTACACAATTCGAACCCAAAGAATTTTTCTTTCTATCAGTGGTGTTGCAAATCACCTCGTGACCTCACGATTGTTTTCTAGAATGCCGCGCAAAGTGACATTGCTTTACTTCATAACCTCTAACTGTTTCGTGGTCTACGTCACTTTACATAATGAAAAATTGTATCGTATTCTGTGTAAACACACGTTAAAACTGTAAGCCTTACACTGCAAGGTAGGCCTATGGTAAGCATTCTTTCCATGTTTAAAAAATTCGTGGTTTCAATGGTAAGTTACATTGCAGAGTTTTTGGGTTGATGCGATTGAAAATGTAATGCGCAACCGCCAATAGTCCACCACTCAATCCTCAAGTTCATGATGCACTACTGTACGTAGTAGCAAGGCGTCGAACCGAACCGGAGCGTAAACCAAAAACTCGTATTAACCGCTTTCTTTCATTGACCTCAAGTCGCATTGACGGTTTCAAATTCTTGAACCTAAACCGACCTTAAATCTTTAAATTTTTGTTTCTGCGAACCCGAACCAAACCTGAACCCGATAATTTTTGTATTCGTATTTTGCTGCATATTTATCCTTCTGCGAGAAAGCGATCAATGGGCTATACGAGCTCGCTTAGAAGTTGCTAGCTATCTGTCTACCACACCAAGATGGGGCCGGGGGAATCCCACTAAGTGCCTTTCCCAACGGCACAACAAGTAAATTTGCCTGCTTTTTTTTCTTTTTTGCGCTGCTTTTTTTGGGAAGTTTTGCGTTGCCTTTTTTGGCTAATATATGCAATAATTTGTCTTATATATTATATAGGCAATTTCCCATATGTTTTGCGCTGCTTTTTTCGGCAAATTTATGCAATAATTTGTCTTATATATCATGTAGGAAATTCGCTATATGTTTTGCGCTGCCTTTTTTGGCTAATTTATTCAAAAATTGGTCTTAAATATGATAGGAAATTTCATATATTTTTCGTTAGTTTTTTCGGTTATTTTAAACCACATATTTGTCCCATGTATATATAGGAAATTCACTTTTAATTTCTGAATCCTTTGGCCCTACTCCAAATACCTTCAGGTCAGACGATTCTGGTTTGCTGTTGTCTAATTTCATAGTTTACGATTGGTGAAAAACAGAATTAGTCTGCCAATTATAAAAATCTATTTAAGGAGATATATTTCGCTATAACAGCATCATCAGTCCTTATTCAAACAGAATCTAGTGAAAACTTTGCGCTTACTCAAATCCGAAATCTATTTGAATAAGGACTAATGATGCTGTTATAGCGAAATATATCTCCTTAAATAGATTTTTATAATTGGCAGACTAATTCTGTTTTTCACCAATCGTAAACTATATATAGGAAATATCCTATATAATATATTAGACAAAATGTTGCTTAAATTGGCCGAAAAACATGTGGAAAAACTTAAATTACTTTTTTTTCCTAACGGCGTCTCATACGTGTAACAAATGTTTTTTAAAATTCGACAAACAGTGAAAATTTGTACAAAGGCGTAGCAATGCATTGCAATTTTCTCTGTCTTGATTTTTTCCTTTTTTGCTGTAGATGACTTGATTGGTTGATTCAGTCACGTGATCGTTTACGTTTATATTAGACGTTCAAGCAACGTTGCATCATCACTTTGCTCTTTGCCCTGATAAAAGCAGGAGATTTATTCAGCTAAAACGTTTCCATTTTCGAAGATCGTGCTACCACATATATACATATTTTTTTTTGTGTCATAAAATTAAAAAATAGTACTTTAGATGTACCGGTAGTAATAATAATTTTTAGGTCTATGCTATTGCTGGAATGTGTTCTGGTGTTACAGAAAGTTTTGCAATCAATTCATTTTAAAGAGTTAAAGCACAATTGCAGACGGAAAAAATATTTAATTAAAAGACGTGAGTATAATATTGCCATGGTTCTATTAATGCACAGTAAGCACTAGTAGATGCTCGCCTACCCTTTCCCCTAGAAAAAATGATTTTACGGCGAAACTTGGATTTGGATCAGACTTGGAGATTTCGGATTTGGGTTAGCGCAAAGTTTTCACTAGGATTATGATTAATACAATTACTCGCCTGCCCGAAACATTGTATTGCTGTGCAGTGGCGGGCTTAAGGTTTTGCGGGCCCCAGGCAAGAAACAACATGCGGGCCCCTTTCAGCAGTGCCGGAAAAAAGACCATATTCTATTGTACGGTAGCATTGTTTAGGTTAAACAATATACACTTTCATTGACGGAGTGTGGTGTACTCGACTCGCACCTAAAACAATATCAAGTTACATGAAACCACGGCAGTTGTGATAAGCAATAAATAACCCGAGACACGAGCAATGGCTACGATAAGCATCAAGCAACAGTGGCAATGAGAAGCCATGTCATGAAAAGCGTGGCTGTGAAAAGCATCAAGCAACAATAGCAACGGTAGTTCAGAAGCAATCTGTGTAATTTTTTTTGTTGATGCAAATTCTATTTAATTATAACTCATATTGCGCGTATTTTGCTAATGTGCGGGTTCCTAAATTTGCGGGCCCGAGGTGGTCGCCTGTTTCGCCTGCCCCATAGGCCACTCCTGTTGATGTGTTTGCAACGCCTAGTGCCTACCTTCAATGCGTAAGAGTTGCTGCTCTTGTATAACAAAATATTTGGGTGTATTTCGGACTAGCGATTGGTTTTTTAGAGCGTGAATGTCCTTTGACGATGATCATGTTTTATTGCTAATCGAGAATGCATTTGTAGTTTTTTCATTCAGGATGTTGTTGGATTCAGCGTATCTCAATAGAATTTGGTGTCACATATTTTCCTTCAATTTTGTTCGTGTAATGTCTATTCACAACGCAGGAAATGTTTTTCATGATGCGCTCCGCTATTTTTAAAACGTTGCAAGATTTTCGAGGCACGCTATCAACTGGTTAAAGCGATTGTTCGTTACCATGCCGTGGTGTTGGGTTCCATGCCGAGCTTGGTATTGCGAGTTAGTTTTGTTTTTTGCGAAAGGCATTTAAGAAGACTCCTTTTGCGAGACCCAGCTGACCGCCTTTTGTTGCGGCCAAATTTAACTTAAAATTCTTGATGATAGTTCCAACACGATGTTTTTTTAGAAAAAGGTTAAACATTTCCTGAAGGTCCTACATGGTGAAACAGTCTGTAGAGAGGTTTATGTCTTATTTTTAATGCAATTAAGTTTTATCGTAGATAAGACGTTTTTTTAGATTTTAATGATATGCTTGCACTATGAGATAATGGGCGACTTTTAATTATTTGTACTATAGCTGAAACAAAAGCTGAATATCATAATATTGTTTACAGCAACAATCAACGTTGACCAGAGCTCGTGAAGTAATTAAATTAGATGGATTTGGAAGAATGGAATTAACAGAGGTTTAACTGCTACCATAGGAAAGCAGGCAGTTTGGAGTGGGACTTAATTTGGATTGTATTGTTCACTAAAGCAATACATACCCGAAACAAAGGTAAATGTATTTTAGAAAGACAAAATCAAATCTATACTGTGCTCGCGGTATTTCGCAGAAGCGTCTCACCACTGGCGGGGCCTATCTACGCGGCTTAATGCCTGGGCAACACAACTTCAAACTCCAAAGAATAATTGTGGCGGTGGCGAGCCGTTGGTGTTGATGGGTCCGATTTGACTGGCCCGGAAATCGAACCCCAAACTTTCCGCACTGACAGCGGTTTTTTTAACCGCCATGCCAACTGTCCGGTAGCGGTTATTTTTTTTTGTAAATATTGCTTGCTGACAACTTGGCGCCCATGACGTTGCTCGGTTAGTTCTAATATAATCGACTTAAATGAGCTCAAAATGTAAACAGATGTAAGACTCCGATAGAAATAGTACGGCTTTGCACTTCGAGATTTGGAGTCCTGTCTCGTCATACATCATGGCTTGTTGCAGTAATAATGCCTAAAAGTTGGTTCTTTTTTATTAAATTTGGTTCCTGTGACCAGAATCAGCTTCGCAATCTCGCTCCAAAAAATCTCGTCTCTCCGAAGAATCAGCGTTATATTTTGCAATTTTTATTTTTCACCGGTGTTTTGTTTATGCTGGTGTAATTTTGCATGCAGCTTTGCTTGCTGGTTTTAAAAAAATTACGTTTTTCGGTCTTCGAAGGGTCAGGCCGTCAGACCGCGTACAAACTTCTTCTTGGTTTGTTCTCTGAATCAATGGTGTCGATTTTGAATATTCCCTGTAATGTGGCAAAAAGTCGTATACAAGGACCTCAACCTGTATTCCCGGTCAAATCAAATACTATGAGACTGTCTGACCCTCGTACCATGCGCACCAGCGACGTGGACGATATACAAAGAAGGGTAAGTTTGTGCTTATAGACTATATCTTTCAAAGCAGTGGTTCTCAAACTGGGAACCACCGTTCTCATAGGGCCCGCGAAGCAGTTTCAGGGGGACCTTAAAGAGGTTGCGGATTTGCGGATTTCTGATAAATCATCCCACTGAATGTGTTTGATCGGACATCTGCGGACACGATAACCTTTTTTTGCTCTTCACTTGATTTTGCGTGAAAATTTATGCTTAAAAATAAAGGACCGTGAGTGATAAAAAAATCTTTGGGGGCCCCAAAGTCGAAATTTTAAAAAAAGTTTGAGAACCACTGTTTTAAAGGGTCACTTCATGCACATTCCTTTTCCCACTACCCTTAAAATAGTTTTGTCTAAAGTTGACTTTTTTTCGCCAAAAAATGGCCAAGTGCTCTCGATTAACCATTTCAACTTTATTGTTTGTCTTTATTTGTATCTTGTTTTTATCTCCTAAGCAGAAATAAATGGGCAATGTATCTTGGAAAACACAACCGCGAAAATTTGGTGCCAGTCGATCGGCAACCTTGCGACCATCGCCTTGGGTAAATGATTAAGCTTCAACTCAAGCGCTAAATACCTTACTAACTCAAGAAGCTAACATTTACTATGGGATTTTTTTGAAAATCAAATTATTTTGTTTGTAGGTGGTGCCATTATGATGTTCGTTTATGAGTCTTTATCCTCTTATTTGGCTCAAAGATTCCCCAAAACAAGTTGAGGTGTGGCTTCATCTGTGACTTTCTGAAGTCTGGCTGATTGCAATTCATGCTGTACTGAGATCAGTATGATTATCGTTTTAAGTAATTAATGTTTTGATAGGAAGCGTATTATGCAATTTTATACGGTGCTTATATAAGTTATTAATTTCCTACCAGGCTGATGGTGTTAGTTTTTATTGAGATCTTGCTGGTACATTTATTGATATTTTCGATGTGTTACGACTTTTTTGTGTAGGCGTTTTTTTGTTCTTTGTGTAATTACGATGTCACCCTTTCATAACTTACAGTCAACCGTACGTTCATATAGTGCAGTAACGTTTCTGCAATGTCAGATGATAGTTGCAGTATAGTAGTTTTTGCAATTTTTTTTACTTTAGGACACCATTTTGTTTTAGTTGACTCGGCAGAGAAATGCATGGTCTAAAAGTGTTGTTTCACAGAAACTTTGTATCATTCCTATGAGCTTGAAGTTTTGAATTCAAAGCATCAATCTAATTCCAAGATTTTTTCATGCAGCAACGCAAAAGCAAGTTTGCTGAAAACTTGCAGCTTTGGAAAAGTTACTTAAAGGGCAAAACTCTGGAAAAGTTGCTTAAAGGGTCACCTGTGTGAGATGAGCAAGTTACGAACATATTTCCTGCCAAGATTTTACTTACGAGTTTGATACTCTTGTGCCAGAAGAAAGTTTCGTTTTCCCTTCTGGGTATCGGCCAAATGATTCAAAGGTTACCAGTCGTGCAGTAGGCCTAACCTTTGATAAAATAATTAAAGTGCAAAATTCAAAAATGTTCTTTTTTCAGAATCAGACGTGCGTGCATTTACGAATGCGTTTTCACTTAAAAAAAAAGCATAATGAATAAAGTATAGGAACTTCTAGTCAATGTTGAAACTGCTTCGAAAAATGGAAAATACAAAGCTTCAGTCTTTTGTTAAGCAAGCTCTTTTCCAAATTACTAAGTTCTCGGCTAGACAAGCTATGAAATTTTGGGGTATTTTGCTCACATTGTTCAATATTTAAACCCAATATCTCTAATTTTCCTGGATGTAGGTCAGTGTATAGCTTGAATTTTTTTCCTTCTGATCAAAAAATTTTTTCACATAAATTGCCGAAACAAGTCCTATCTTTCTGAATATATCTTGGCCTAATTGTGCTGGTTGACTTTTAAATTTGGTTATTTGAATTTTATGGCTCTTGATTTCTGCACTGACTAACTTTCTCTTTAACGTTTGACGTTACTTGAATAATGTGGCATTTTGCTTTGAAGAAACTGCTCTCTTTAAGGTGGTAATTAATCGCTTTGTCAAATCATAGTTGATATTTTAGGTGTTTTTCAAGCTTAATGGTAATTTGCTTTTGGTGAAATAGCCACTGGGTAACCGTATGTTAAACGAAGTAACAAGTCCTCCCTCTAGAAATATCTAATCTGTTTAGACCACTGCCAAGTATTCATTACCAAATTACTAGATTTGTTTCAATGAAAAATCTCTATGTTGGAAAATTTTCTACTGTAAAATGTCAAATAAATTTCTAGGAGCCAAAATTTAGAATTCAGTAACTTTGGAATTGAGAGGTGAGCCTTTTAAGAAATTCAAAAGCAATTACAAAAAGTTTCTGCTTGAGTGGTATCTAACTTCATAAAAATGTTTAGTATCTTGCGTGATTTGTTCTTCCTTTTTTGTATATTTTTTTTTTATTTCTTATTCATCTCGTACGAGCTACTCCCCAAGACTGACTTGCGTCTTTTCATCTAGGTGGCTGCTCGACTCTAAAACCTTCATCGGTCCCTTCGCAGTCTCCTGTGTATTCCTTGTGTTCATGCACGAAAAATGCATGGCCTAAAAGTGCTTGTACAGGGAATTCAATCAATTTATTTATTGTAACTTGAGCTCGCATTGTGCTCAAGTTACGATAAATGAATTGATTGAAGTCCCGAAAGAGCGCCGCTAATATCTGGTTTGTTGATTTGATATCACATGTTTACTGATGCAAATAATGTCGTCGTCGCACGTTCCGTGCGCCAGAGCGTTTGCATCTAATTGTGGCATGTCTATTCATGCATTTCTTGTTTATCATGCGTAGATTTGTGTGCCACTTTTTGAACGATATTTTCCCCGCGCTTCACCGGGGAGGAATAGTAAAGCCGATCACCTATCGTGTCGTGATGGGCGACTAAAGGGTAGCTCAACATTTCTTTCATTCACGATCACGAAGTTGTTTTTATAGGGCAACGTGACTTTGTAAACAGTTTTAAATTGTTAAAACTTACTGTCTGTTTTTGCCTGCCATTATACCAATTTCATGTTTTTTCAGCCTGTTGTTTTTTTAACATTTCTGTTAGAAAATGCTTTGCAGCATTACTGAAAATTAACTTGCGTCATCGAAAATATATGTCGCAAATGGCAGAACTATTTGATCGTTGCTTAGCCGTGGCATCATTTTTTTTTGAGAATCCGGAAGCTTTTCTGGCATAGTATTTTTGAAATGCTCGAATCCCGAGTTGCAGCAGTAGGGGCAGATTATGACTATTTTTGATTATTGCTTGAGTATCAAAAGCAACTTTTTCTTGTATCGAAAATTCCTAAAAATTCTCTTCTTTTTTTTGATTATTGCTTGAGATGAAAACTTTAAAAATGCTCAGTGTTTGTTTCAGATAATTTACTAAATGTTTATTCTTTTCTTTTTTGATCAGTGATATGGGGCGCCTTTTGTAAACACTGATTTGTGCGACGATTTTTTGTTTATTTAAATAAATAATCACTTTAAACAAATGATCAAAGATAAATGTACAAAAATAAATATACAAAAACAAATAATCAAACTTTTTTGCTTATTTATTAAATAGTCACTTTATAATAAATATAGTCAAAAAAGTTTGTCTATTTATTTTTGACTGTTTATATTTGTCTTTTTATTTTTGTGCAATCATTTTCTATCTATGTTATAAATTTTCAAAAATAAACAGTCAAAAAAAAATTACGCACAAAACAGTGAAAAATAAATAAACAACAAATGTTGACGATTTATTTCACGTCCATAAAATGAAGCATGGTGGATGCTGATTGGATAAAAAATTGTTTAGTCATTTTCTTTGCCCAGTAATGCTGGTAGTGTGGAATGGAGTCTGTATTTGGTAAAAAGGTAGGCAAGCCGGGCTGTTCTTCAGCTGTTAGTGGGTTTAGTTGCGCGTCTCATCATTAACAATAGGAAATAGGGGAGTCAGTATCGTCATTGACAATTGTAAGACAGTTCAAGAAAAAAAGAGGAGCAACCGAGGCAAAAACGTTTCAGAGTTTTCTCATGAAGCAAAGTAGTATAACTGCACTGCTGCATAAGACTGGAGTTGTTTAACCAGTTAACAGCTTGTGCTTTCAATGCAAAGTGTTTAGGCATGTTCTCCAATTTTATAAGCTTACAATTTTAAGTGTGTAGCTTGTTTTCCAGTTTTATCAGCTAGCAATTTGACCCTGAGCTAGGGTCGAAGGCTAAAATTTAGTATAAACACTTAGTTTATGTACTGTTTTCCCTATAGACTGCCTTTACACTTGTCACATTCTGTCTAAAAACGAATTCTAACCCATAACACTCGCCTCCAACCGAACCTGGGGGCTTATACTAGACGTTACCCGACCCTACATCAGGGTCAAATTGTAAGCTGAAAAAACTGGAAAACATACCTAAACACTTTGCATAGAAAAGCACAAGCTGTTAACTGGTTAAACAACTCCAGTCTTATGCAGCAGCGCAGTTATACTACTTTGCTTCATGAGAAAACTCTGAAACGTTTTTGCCTCGGTTGCTCCTCTTTTTTTCTTGAACTGTCTTACAATTGTCAATGACGATACTGACTCCCCTATTTCCTATTATTAATGATGAGACGCGCAACTAAACCCACTAACAGCTGAAGAACAGCCCGGCTTGCCTACCTTTTTACCAAATACAGACTCCATTCCACACTACCAGCATTCCCGGGCAAAGAAAATGACTAAACAATTTTTTATCCAATCAGCATCCACCATACTTCATTTTATGGACGTGAAATAAATCGTCAACATTTGTTGTTTATTTATTTTTCACTGTTTTGTGCGTAATTTTTTTTGACTGTTTATTTTTGAAAATTTATAACATAGATAGAAAATGATTGCACAAAAATAAAAAGACAAATATAAACAGTCAAAAATAAATAGACAAACTTTTTTGACTATATTTATTACAAAGTGACTATTTAATAAATAAACAAAAAAGTTTGATTATTTGTTTTTGTATATTTATTTTTGTACATTTATCTTTGATCATTTGTTTAAAGTGATTATTTATTTAAATAAACAAAAAATCGTCGCACAAATCAGTGTTTACAAACGGCGCCCCATACAGTGAAGTTTGCAATGCGTTATCTAGTTGCCGGCACCACCGAAAACGTCTGGTTGTGCAACGAGTGAAATTTCAGCAAAACTGACTGCAATGTGTCGCTAATCCAATGCAAGCGACTGCCTATCAGATCAAAATGTGCATTTCCAATGTACGTTGTGAAAAATTTCATTCCGATTCTTTTTTCACCGGCCCACTCGCAGTACGTCTGCAGAGTTTTTGTGCGGTACATTTTTGAAAGTATGATCTTCTTCCACGCATTGCACGTGTAAGGTTTAAGTTCACGTTGATCTTAAGCGAGTTGAATCAGAATTTCTTTGTTACGCCTTTCGAGGTTTCGTTGAGCTAGTAGGCTTAAAAAGTTACGGTCAGTTTTCGCTGCCATTATACCAATTTCATGTTTTAGCCTGTTGTTTTTTCAACATTTCTGTTAGAAAAAGCTTTGCAGCATTACTGAAAATTAACTTGCGTTATCGAAAATATATGTCGCAAATGGCAGAACTATTTGATCGTTGCTTTGCCGTTGCATCATTATTTTTTGAGACTTGAGGATCTGGAAGCTTTTCTGGCATAGTATTTCTGAAATGTTCGAATCCCCAGTTGCAGCAGTAGTGGCAGATTATGACTATTTTTGATTATTGCTTGAGATCTGAGCTTTATCAAAAGCAACATTTTCTTTTGATTATTCCTAAAAATTCTCTTCTTTTTTTTTGATTATTGCTTGAGATGAAAGCTTTAAAAATGCTCAATGTTTGTTTCAGATAATTTACGAAACATTTTTTCTTTTCTTTGTCAGTGAAGTTTGCAATGCGTTAACTAGTTGCCGGCACCACCAAAAACGTCCGGTTGTGCAACGAGTGAAATTTCAGCAAAACTAACTGCTAAGTGTCGCTAATCCAATGCAAGCGACTGCCTATCAGATCAACGTGTGCATTTCTAATGCATGTTGTTAAAAATTTCATTCCGATTCTTTTTTCTCTGGCTCACTCGCAGTACGTTAGCTGACTTTTTGGGCGGTACATTTTTCTAAGTATGATCTTCTTCCACGCATTGCATCTGTGAGGTTTCAGTTCACGTTAATCTTAAGGGAGTTGAATCAGAATTTCCTTGTTACGCCTTTCGAGGTTTCGTTGAGCTAGTAGGCTTGTAGCTTGACGCAATCTTGATCTACTCGACAGAGCAGTTGTTTTGGTCGATAAATGAATTGATCAAGGTCCCGAAAGAGCGCCGCTAATATCTGGTTTGTTGATTTGATATCAAATTTTACTAATGCCAATATTGTCGTCGTCGCACGCGCCCTGCGGCAGATTGTTAGCATCTAATTGTGGCATGTCTATTCATGCATTTCTTGTTTATCATGCGTAGATTTGTGTGCCACTTTTCGAACGTTATTTTCCCCGCGATTTACCGGGTAGGAATAGTGAAGCCGATCACCTATTGTGTCGTGAAAGGCGACTAAAGGGTAGCTCAACATTTCTTTCATTCACGATCACGAAGTTGTTTACAGGGTAACGTGACTTCGTAAACAATTTACAAAACATTAAATTGCTAAAACTTACTGTCAGTTTTTGCTGCCATTATACCAATTTCATGTTTTAGCCCAGGGGTGTCCGACTCAAACCCGCTAACACGCCAATTTTTGTTTTATGATTTTTTCGCGTGCCAACGCTTGGTAAACTATCATCAGTTTAATACTTTTTTTTATTTTTAAAACCATGTTGCTTACAAAGAACTAAACGTTCACAAAAATACGAAAGTAACGGTTGCAGCAATTTGACTTTCATCAACAAGATGATTAACGAAAATCCTTTTTTGCAAGCATTTGTTCTGAGCTAACTGGCAAAATGGAGCTTCAATGGCGCAAAGCAAAACGCATTATTGTGTCTAATTTGTGTCAGTGTGTTAGCTGACTTCACCATTTAGATTTAATAAGTTTCATGACAGAAAATCCCTGTTCAAACAGGTTTGGGTTTGGAAATTAAGAAGACCAAAAACGAGTGTTTTTTAAAAGAACTAGAAATGTTTCTTCCTGCTACCGAAAATATAACTAAAGATAATGCAGAATCAATCTAAAAAGTGCGTAGACGCTTTCGAGCAGGTTCACCTTCATAAAACGTTTCAAACTTTCGTAATTCAAATTTTTTCGCACAAAAATATTATATTTATGGCAGAACATTCGCGGCTCACCTGAAGGACCATCGCGGCCCATTAACGGGCTGCGGCTCATCGGTTAAAAAAGGCTGTTCTAAAGTAGATCATATTTTGTAGCTGACGCAAAACTAGTCTGTGGTCTAGCAGCTTTTCACCTCATATACGTCTTGAATCAGGATAGACGAGCAAAACTGTGATAATCGGAGACTAGTTTTATTAGTACGATACCGCAGCAATAAACTATAGGCCTATAACGATACTTAAAGTGGCATTGTAGCATGTTCATGAAACATGGCAAAAGCTCGCGTGCCACTTTAAATGTTGTCGCGTGCCACGTGTTGGACACCCCTGTTTTATCCTGTTGTTTTTTCAACATTTCTGTTAGAAAAAGCTTTGCAGCGTTACTGAAAATTAACTTGCGTCATCGAAAATATGTGTCGCAAATGACAGAACTTTTTGATCGTTGCTTAGCCGTTGCATCATTTTTTTTTGAGAATTGAGGATCCGGAAGCTTTTCTGGCATAGTATTTTTGAAATGCTCGAATCCCGAGTTGCAGCAGTAGTGGCAGATTATGTCTATTTTTGATTATTGCTTGAGATCTGAGCTTTATCAAAAGCAACATTTTCTTTTGATAAAATCTACAAATTTTCTTCTTTTTTTTGATTATTGCTTGAGATGAAAGCTTTAAATATGCTCAATGTTTGTTTCAGATAATTTACGAAATATTTTTTCATTTCTTTTTTGATCAGTGAAGTTTGCAATGAGTTAACTAGTTGCCGGCACCACCGAAAACGTCCGGTTGTGCAACGAGTGAAATTTCATGCAAAACTGACTGCTAAGTGTCGCTAATTCAATGCAAGCGACTGCCTATCAGATCAACATGTGCATTTCCAATGTACGTTGTGAAAAATTTCATTTCAATTCTTATTTCACCGGCCCACTCGCAGTACGTTTGCAAAGTTTTTGGCGGCACATTTTTCTAAGTATGATCTTCTTCCACGCATTGCATCTGTGAGGTTTCAGTTCACGTTAATCTTAAGGGAGTTGAATCAGAATTTCCTTGTTACGCCTTTCGAGGTTTCGTTGAGCTAGTAGGCTTGTAGCTTGACGCAATCTTGATCTACTACTCGACAGAGCAGTTATTTTATTCGATAAATGAATTGATCAAGGTCCCGAAAGAGCGCCGCTAATATCTGGTTTGTTGATTTGATGTCACATGTTTACTGATGAAAATAATGTCGTCGTCGCACGCGCCCTGCGGCAGATTGTTAGCATCTAATTGTGGCATGTCTATTCATGCATTTCTTGTTTATCATGCGTAGATTTGTGTGCCACTTTTCGAACGTTATTTTCCCCGCGATTTACCGGGTAGGAATAGTGAAGCCGATCACCTATCGTGTCGTGAAAGGCGACTAAAGGGTAGCTCAACATTTCTTTCATTCACGATCACGAAGTTGTTTATAGGGCAACGTGACTTCGTAAACAATTTACAAAACATTAAATTGCTAAAACTTACTGTTAGTTTTTGCTGCCATTATACCAATTTCATGTTTTAGCCCAGGGGTGTCCTACTCAAACCCGCTAACGCGCCAATTTTTGTTTTATGATTTTTTCGCGTGCCAACGCTTAGTAAACTATCATCAGTTCAATACTTTTTTCTATTTTTAAAACCATGTTGCTCACAAAGAACTAAACGTTCACAAAAATACGAAAGTAACGGTTGCAGCAATTTGACTTTTATCAACAAGATGATTAACGAAAATCCTTTTTTGCAAGCATTTGTTCTGAGCTAGCTGGTAAAATGGAGCTTCAATGGCGCAAAGCAAAACGCATTATTGTATCTAATTAGTGTCAGTGTGTTTACTGTGTTAGCTGACTTCACCATTTAGATTTATTAAGTTTCATGACAGAAAACCCCTGTTGACACAGGTTTGGGTTTCCAAATTAAGATGACCAAAAACGAGTGTTTTTTAAAAGAACTGGATATGTTTCTTCCTGCTACCGAAAATATAACTAAAGATAATGCACAATCTAGAAAGTGCGTGGACGCTTTCGAGCAGGTTCACCTTCATAAAACGTTTCAAACTTTCGTAATTCAAATTTTTTCGCACAAAAATATTATATTTATGGCAGAACATTCGCGGCTCACCTGAAGGACCATCGCGGCCCATTAACGGGCCGCGGCTCATCGGTTAAAAAAGGCTGTTTTAAAGTAGATCATATTTTGTAGCTGATGCAAAACTAGTCTGTGGTCTAGCAGCTTCTCATCTCATATACGTCTTGAATCAGGATAGACGAGCAAAACTGTGATAATCGGAGACTAGTTTTATTAGTGCGATACCGCAGCAATAAACTATAGGCCTATAACGACACTTAAAATGGCATTGTAGCATGTTCATGAAACATAGCAAAAGCTCGCGTGCCATTTTCAATGTCGTCGCGTGCCACATTTGGCACGCGTGCCACGTGTTGGACATTCCTGTTTTATCCTGTTGTTTTTTCAACATTTCTGTTAAAAAAGGTTTTGCAGCATTACTGAAAATTAACTTGCGTCATCGAAAATATGTGTCGCAAATGGCAGAACTATTTGATCGTTGCTTAGCCGTTGCATCATTATTTTTTGAGGATCCGGAAGCTTTTCTGGCATAGTATGTTTAAAATGCTCGAATCCCGAGTTGCAGCAGTAGTGGCAGATTATGACTATTTTTGATTATTGCTTGAGATCTGAGCTTTATCAAAAGCAACATTTTCTTTTGATAAAATCTAAAAATTCTCTTCTTTTTTTTTGATGATTGCTTGAGATGAAAGCTTTAAATATGCTCAATGTTTGTTTCAGATAATTTACGAAATATTTTTTCATTTCTTTTTTGATCAGTGAAGTTTGCAATGAGTTAACTAGTTGCCGGCACCACCGAAAACGTCCGGTTGTGCAACGAGTGAAATTTCAGCAAAACTGACTGCAATGTGTCGCTAATCCAATGCAAGCGACTGCCTATCAGATCAACATGTGCATTTCCAATGTACGTTGTGAAAAAATTTCATTTCAATTCTTATTTCACCGGCCCACTCGCAGTACGTTTGCAAAGTTTTTGGGCGGTACATTTTTCTAAGTATGATTTTCTTCCACGCATTGCATCTGTGAGGTTTCAGTTCACGTTAATCTTAAGGGAGTTGAATCAGAATCTCCTTGTTACGCTTTTCGAGATTTCGTTGAGCTAGTAGGCTTGTAGCTTGACGCAATCTTGATCTACTACTCGACAGAGCAGTTGTTTTGGTCGATAAATGAATTGATCAAGGTCCCGAAAGAGCGCCGCTAATATCTGGTTTGTTGATTTGATGTCACATGTTTACTGATGAAAATAATGTCGTCGTCGCACGCTCTGTGCGGCAGATCGTTTGCATCTAATTGTGGCATGTCCATTCATGCGTTTCTAGTTTATCATACGTAGATTCGTGTGCCACTTTTCGAACGTTATTTTCCTCGCGATTTACCGGGTAGGAATAGTGAAGCCGATCACCTATCGTGTCGTGAAAGGCGACTAAAGGGTAGCTCAACATTTCTTTCATTCACGATCACGAAGTTGTTTACAGGGCAACGTGACTTCGTAAACAATTTACAAAACATTAAATTGCCAAAACTTACTGTTAGTTTTTGCTGCCATTATACCAATTTCATGGTTTTTTAGCCGGTTGTTTTTTCAACATTTCTGTTAGAAAAAGCTTTGCAGCGTCACTGAAAATTAACTTACGTCATCGAAAATATATGTCGCAAAGGGCAGAAATATTTATCAAAAGCAACATTTTCTTTTGATAATTTCTAAACACTCTCTTTTTTTATTATTGCTTGAGATAAAAGCTTTAAAAATGCTCAATGTTTGTTTCAGATAATTTACTAAATATTTTCTCTTTTTATGGGGCGCCGTTTGGAAAAATACTATTCGTTTTGTGAACCATGTTTTTTGAGCATATTTAGACCATAGTTTGTCCGATATGTATATTGGAAATGTCCTACTTATTTATCGGACAAAATGTACTCTAAGTCGGACCAAAATACACGCGCAAAATAATTCGGACAAAATCGTTTTTTCGAGCTTATTTGGACTATAATTAGTCCGATATATACATCGGAAATATCCGACTTATATATCGGACAAATTGTGCTGTAAGTCGGACCAAAAAACACACGCAAAACAAGTCGGATATTTCGGACTTATGTATCGGACAAATTCGCCGTTTGGAAAAAAACTACACGTTTTGTGAACCATGTCTTTTGAGCTTAATTAAACCATAATTTGTCCGATATGCATGGGGCGCCATTTGGAAAAAACTATACGTTTTGTGAACCATGTTTTTTGAGCTTGTTTAGACTCAAAAAGCATGGTTCACCAAACGTATAGTTTTTTTCCAAACGGCGAATTTGTCCGATATATAAGTCCGAAATATCCGACTTGTTTTGCTTGTGTTTTTTGGTCCGACTTACAGCACAATTTGTCCGATATATAAGTCGGATGTTTCCGATGTATATATCGGACTAATTATAGTCCAAATAAGCTCGAAAAACAGGGGTCACAAAATCGTTTTTTTCCAAAAGGCGTGTGGCGCGCCGTTCGGAAAAAACGATTTTGTCCGACTTATTTTGCGCGTGTATTTTGGTCCGACTTAGAGTACATTTTGTCCGATATATAAGTAGGACATTTCCAATATACATATCGGACAAACTATGGTCTAAATAAGCTCAAAAAACATGGTTCACAAAACGAATAGTTTTTTTCCAAACGGCGCCCCATATCTTTTTTTCTTTGATCAGTGAAGTTTGCAATGCGTTAACTAGTTGCCGGCACCACCGAAAACGTCCGGTTGTGTAACGAGTGAAATTTCATGCAAGCCTGACTGCAAAGTGTCGCTAATTCAATGCAAGCGACTGCCTATGAGATCAACATGTGCATTTCCAATGTACGTTGTGAAAAATTTCATTTCAATTCTTATTTTACCGGCCCACTCGCAGTACGTTAGCCGACTTTTTTGGCGGCACATTTTTCTAAGTATGATCTTCTTCCACGCATTGCATCTGTGAGGTTTCAGTTCACGTTAATCTTAAGGGAGTTGAATCAGAATTTCCTTGTTACGCCTTTCGAGATTCTTGTTAGAACCTCCTTTTCTTGAAAATTTTAGATTTTAGAAAATCTAAAATTTTCAAGAAAAGAGAGCAGTTTTCACGGACTCTGCTGTGGCATTAATCAAAGCGAAGAAAGGATTTTTAAACTGCACCAAGATTTTATGGACACCGTGTATTTTTTTTATAGTGCCAACTCACTAGCTTTGAACACGGTGAGGAAACAATCATTTGTCGCGATAATTTATCGGCGATAGCAAAATGTGTTACAAAAGCGATATCGGTAATCGATAAATCAAAACTATTTTGAGCGATAACGAATCGGTTATAAATAATCGCCGATAAATTTACTCGATAAATGCCCATCTCTGCCATTTGGATTGAATAAGAAATTATTTGTTAGAGGTTAGATACCTTGAAAGTGAAGCTGAAATTGGCTAGAGGAGGAAGGTAAAGCTTTTGGCACATTTTTTCTCAGGCTATTTTTGTCCCGTTGTGCTGTGTTCCGAAAGTCGAATTTTTTTTGTTATCGACTTGATTCTTTTTATTTTGCAACCTATTCGCTCGACTTGAAAAATGATTTTCTACCACAACATTCGCACGACTTTTCTGAGTTTCCAAAAATTAACATTTTTTTGCATTCTTGCCCAGTTTCGACGTTTTGGATAAACGATTCGATGATGAGACGTCTTTGGTTTTCAAAAAATGTATCAGCAATTTAACAAGCTGTTCATAGCCTAAATTGTTTGTATAAAGAAGTTTTTTTAAATAAATGTTTGTTTATTGGCCGAATAATTTTTTTTCTTTTCATTAGAAAGATGCGAACTGTCGCAAAAATCATTTTTAGTGATACTTTTCAGAAACAATTTGGCGTTTGATTTTGAAGTTATTAGCCTACTGCAGACACAAATATCGCCATCCGTGACGAGTTAGTTACATAGAAATCGATTTTGTTGGAGTTTTCGTTAGCACACCCGATCTCACACAAGAAAACTGACATCGTTAAGTTTCGGATAGAAGCAAAATTTTAAGTTATTTAACTGTAGCCTAAATCGAGGTAAAAACACCGTTTTTACATTATTTTTGAGAAGATGTTCGTAATAGACTGTAAATTATTTAAAGATTTTGAGATGTATTTTGTATAGGCATCCATTTGTTTATGTGAACTGCACACTCAGCATACGCTTGATTCGATTGCACTGCCTATTTTTAGTCATAATTATTTTGCTATTTTGTTTCGTGTGGGCTTATTGCAATAACTGGTATCTGTTAAAAAAATCATGTTTTTTGGAATGTTTATAGCTTAGATTGTTTAGAATTGGTTTCTAATGACCTGAGCGCGTTGTTTTTGAATAAAGAGTTGCAATACTAATATGTTGTATTTTTCGTTGGTGGATTTGTATTGAGAGCATAATTAAATTTGGGGTCTGCATTGTTTTTAATTGTGTCAACATCCTCGTAAATTTCGTTGACCGAATGTAGATAGCATCTGGCTTTAAAGTCCAGTGGCGCAACCAGGATGTTCGTAAGGGTGGGCTGATACATTTTTGTGATTACTTTATCAGTTCATTGTAGCTGGTAATTTTCTGGTATTACGTCTGGCTGTCTCGCGTGATGACGCAGGCCTCCTCTATTTCAACAAGGAATAACCACGGCTAGTTTTTTGCTTAAATCAATATATATCTGTGGGTTAAGTCAGAAGAAAGCTTAGCGGTATGTCCGAAACCAGTTACACTAGAGACAAGCGATGTTTTTGTTGAAACTGAAAATTTAGTTTATAAACTATCCCAAAGCGGCACACCAATGTCTTTTGACATTTTTTCAACCAAAGATAAGCCTATCTTGCTATCTATTTCATACGATTTGTGATGGAAATCGCATTGTCGCGTTGTCGCGTAGCGGTAAACGCACCTTGACAAGTTAGTCGCAATACCAAGCACGTTATATCTAATTAAAATTCGTCACTTGCAAGTTTGATGTCAATAAGCAACATATCTGGTGAAAAAAATATAAAATTAATGTTTTCCGATTTTCATGTAAGTTTTTATCAAAAATTTGTAAGGCGTGAAAAAGTTTTAAAACTAGCAACAGGTTGAGCAAATCTTTAGAAAGTAGGGAATTGAAGTTTGCTTGATATTGCGGAAAGATACTGGGTGCAGGACCATGCTGGAGTGTTGAGCACGAGACAGTTTTTTTGATAATCGCGGGTGGGGGCATTTTGAGCCATTATGCGTACTGTTACATTATGAGCCACTGACTCAAGTTCTCCTAATCACTCTCTGATCACGAACTTTCGCAACATACACTTCATCATTAAGACATTAATATAATATGTTATGTAAGTCAATATTCTATTCCAAACAGAGTCGTATGCAGAAATTTCCTAAGGTGACTGCGTAAAGGAGCTTTTTCACTATACGAAACGATTTATCTGGGAAAATTTAAGCGATAACCTTTTTTAAGGTTTATCAAAGGAGGCGTGAAAAAGGGACCGCGCATAATCGCCCCCTGCAGCGTACACCACTGCTTGTAACGAAGTTGGCAGCCATGCATTTTCATACCAAATAGGTTTCTTCTAAATTTAAGAATTAAATATTGCTGTCGCAGCTCTGAAAAAATGACCCTGAAGAAACTTCATCACTGCCAACCCTCAATCCAGGATTGCCATGGTGGGAAGACCCGTAAATTTGTAGAGGCCCCACAATATTGTTGTATTAGACTCAGATTTAGAGGCGAAAAATTTTTAAGAAAATTTCTTCAAAAAGTTGATGAAAAAGCACTGTAATTGCAATTAGCCTACATGGGCGCAGACATTTGGGCGCGAGGGCATTTGGGAGCAGCGCCATATGGGCGCGAGGACATTTGGCTGGAGTTTCCCGCTCCAAGAATTGTGGGATAGGTGTGGAAGAGTGCATGGGGTGAATGTGAAGGGTGTGGGGAAGTGTAATTTGGGGTGTGGGAAGAGGTGAGGAGAGATGTGGGGAAATGCATCTGTTCTAGTAGCCTAATACGTTGAAACCAATCTAATTCTGAGCATTGTACTATGATTACGATAAATGCACCATTTAAATTAACCCTTTGTAAACCCCTATTATCACTTTTTACAGGGAAAACTGCTGCGCCACTCACTGAAAACCTGCATTAACATATGGTGACTCCCGACTATCTACCATTGCATCACCCGAAAATGGATGGTGACGTTTGGATTATCGTAACTTGGAAGAAAAAAAAAAAAAAGAAGAGAGAAAAATGAAAAAAAAAACATTAATATTTGTATAGCTTGGTAGATATTTTTTGAAGTAATTGAGGTTTGAAAAGCTTAAATGTTCAAAAAAACTTAATGTTCAAAAAAAAAAAAGGGTATTATTATATGGAGTAATTTGTGATACCGGTAGCTTCTTTTCGTCGCAATCACGTCGGGGTCACCAAATGAAGCACATGATCTGACTCCTAAAGTGTGTGACGATTACTAAATGTAGCACACGATCTGAGGGGCACCACATGTAACAGTCGGGGTTTCAAACTAACTACGTTCTGACTCCTCGAACATGTAACGTCCTTCATGGTTTATTACGATACAGCAAAAGCATTACTAACTGCGGCAGCGCATACAAAGCAACAGAGAGATTAACAAGTCAAAAATTCACATATATAAGTATATATCAGTTTGTTTTCTGCCCAGCATGCAAGAGCGGAGAACGATATAAACTATAACGAATGGTAAACAATCATTTAATGGAGCTATCGTTCAATGTACTTATATAGCGAACAAATTGCAGGCTATAGACCTAGTGACCAAGTTTTAAAGTCGAATGCAGTAGTCATGCGTGGTATATCGGTAGTGAATAATTTTATGCGGTGAATAATTAGGAATTACAATTACGCAAACTATTGCAAGTACGTAAAGCAATGCGATTGGGCAAATAAAGTGTTTTTGCAAAGTCACATCAATATCACTACAATTCCAAAGTGTAATGCCTAGTTATTGCTTTTTCTTTCAGCTGTTATAATTACAATTCAGATTTATTAACTGATCAAGCAGACTAAAAGACTGTGTCACATTGATTTTTGATTTAGCATATTTACAGCGATAGTTTAAAAGACGTGCTTATAAAAGTAAACTGTTCCATCCTTTGAGAAGATACTTATTACTTAGTACACTGCAACCGTTGCGAGTTGCGACCAAAACAGATTATTGTTTAGGAGTTCAAAAAGATGTTACTGTAGTAATTTCGATGTAGTCGCTTCCTTTAAACTGCGTTTCTGTATCTGCTCCTGCAATGCAGGAGCAGATATCAATATACTCATAAAAAATTACCTGAGCACTTTATTAACTATTTCGTTTACATGTCCAAAATACACTCCTATTCGACCCGAAATAATGTGACAAATCAAATCGCTTTACCTCAATTCTCCACTAGTCGTTCGCAAAAATCGTTTAAATTTATAGGAGCAAAACTATGAAATGAAATCATACTCAATAAAGCAACTTTCCCACCCAAAATTTAAAACTGAGTATAAACATTTTTTGTTAAGCAAATATGTATAAAGAAAACCATCCATCGTAAAACTTTGTCACCGTTTGACATCGAACTATTACCAGACTACCTTTCATTTTATTCAAATTATAGCGGCACACCTGTCTGGATATTTCAGCCATGTTTACAATAACTTAATTCCTTAATCAGCAGAGACTGTTGCTTGACTCGCAGACCAACTTTTCACGGTCCCTTCGCAGCTGCCTGTGGTTGTGTAGCTTTTGAATTTTGTGCATTGTGTAATTGTGTTGTTCTTTAGACTTCGAATTGTGTGCTAGCAGCAACAAAAATATAACCATTCATTCATTGCATTAACAGAATTTTCCAAGATTGTGACAGTGGCGTAGCGAGAAATTTTAAAAGGAGGTCCATAACTTTCACATTTGTTTCAAGCGTATTTTTTTCGGCAGAACATATTTGAAGCTGATTGAGAAACAAGAATAGCTCTAGGGATCCGGGGCATGCTCTCCCGGACAAATTTTAAAAATTAACATTAATTTTTTTACATTAGTCTGGCAGCCGCGGAGGTATACAACTTCTCCCATTGAGCTGGTTACAACTTCCCACATTGACCCTCAAATGACGTCATACATACTTCTTTTTCTGATATTTATTTCGAAGTGCTCAATACTTTGTCATTGATAATCTGGTTTTGTTATTGTCATAACAAGAATTACGTAGCGTTGTTTCCTGAATCTTGTTCTTTGCCGCTGTGCCTATGAAGCAATGATGCAATTTTATTAGCTGGGCAGTGCCGCTCCTGTACACGCAACTGCCTTTGGCCCCTCAGACCTTCCGTAGAAAAAAATCTAAACGGTTTCAAGCAAAAATGATGTACGTAGTACGCACTGTAGCTCAAAAAAGAACTAAATCGCTTACATTTGAATATCGTTTTACTAGTTTCACAGAAAGCATTCCTTTAACTTCCTTACAACAATCGTGCCTTAACTGCCTTCGGTATTTTTAGTTTAACACATATCTCTTACATTCGAGGCCATCTTTTGTTATTATAGAACCAGGAGGGGATGTAGGGTATGCTGCGTATGCATCTCCCCCACAAGCCATTTTCAACAATGTTTTGGATGAATAAAATATTTCCACAATTTCGAACCTCTCATAACAATATGCCGTAGTCGCCTTAAGCATGCATAATCGAAACTGTGCGAACGAAATGCATCATTGGTGAAGCATTCAAAGTTAGGGGCCAAAAACGTTCCTCAAAAATTGTTTTAAAAGCACTAAAATGGCCATTACAGTATGCAAGTTTTCAAAGTTTTTCCGGGGGAGCACGCCCCGCGGACTCTCCTAGGATCGTTTTTGGTACCTGGTATTTAGGTTGCTTAAAATTCACTCTGCCGAAAAAAACTGCGCTTAAAAACGCGACGACGATTGGTGCCCCCTCCCTGAATAAATTTCTGAATACACCCCTGACATAAACATTTTCAAAAAGCTTATTTACGCTCGTTTCTGGGTCTAAACGTCTTTAAAGTTAGTTAACATTCAACCTAATTCAAAATTACATCCCCCCACCAAAACTTTTTGGATCCGGTCCTGTAGCCTATTCAAACGTATGGTCAAATGTGACGTCATTCTCAAAACCCATCCCATTGCAAAGTCCTAGCTACGCATAGTGACTGCATCCACGTTCATTTAGAATATACAAGGTCAAAATTGCTTGTTAATTGAAAAGAACAGTAGGCTGCAATTAAAAAAAGCAAAATGTAGCAATACCAGTGACGTAGCCAGCCTAAAGTTTCGGGGGGGGGGGGGGGGGGGGGGGTGGTGGTAAAACTTCGTAGGCTTGTCCAGTGGTGCACCCAGAATTCAGCAGGGGGGGCACCAGAGGCTAAGGGGGTGGGGGCAGAGCCCCCAGCCGCCACGGATTTTCAGTTTTTTTTACAAGAAAAGCATTCATTTAGCGTAGTTTTTATGTTGAAAAAGGACGCGCGGGTACCCCCGAGTTAGGACCGGTTTAAAGCCGATTTAACCGATTTTGTCAAATTGGGCCCCGGACCTTAAGGGGCCCCGCACAAGTGAGGTTCCTTTTCTGTATTATGAGATACAAAATTAGGGAAAGTACCAAAAGTTAAACCGGTGCATAACAAAGTCCGTATGCGAAGTTATACGGACTTTGGTGCATAATTAATTATGGATCATTCTGTTTTCTCTCAAATTAAATAAAAAATCTGCAGCTGTTAAAACCAAGCATTGGCTAGAAAAAAAAATTGCACATTTGTTTAATTGCGTGGGTTTGCTGTTTAAAAGAAATTGAAGAAAATATCTGTACTCTAAAAATGGTTTTAAGAAGAAGTTCATTTTATTTTTAGCTGTATCTTTTTAACGTCTATTTAAGAAAGCATGCTCTCCACTAAAAGCAATTGACACATGAGTTAAATTGTCGAATGTACACTATTTTATAAAACCAAAAGCTTTGAGAAACTCTCAAGATTCATTGCAACAAAGTCAATGGCACAGTGGAAACAGCACATCGAGTTAAGTCAGCGACGTGCCCTAGCGGTACCGCGCGCAGGTGACAGATCCTGAGTGACGGGTTCGATTCGCGACTGGAGCCGATCGCATTTGACATATATACCGAGTGGCTGCTGACTCGAAGAGCGCAAGCTCACTTCGCAGTCTCCCTCAATTACTGTTGAATTTTCAGTTCAACGTAATTTGACATTTGAAAAATAGTTAATTAGAAGCATATTATGGACAAAAACGGCTTCAAGGGTTAGGGTATATGCATCCCCGGAAATTTTTAAATTTTTATGCAGTAATCACAATTTGGATGCTTTTTTGAAAACTTTTTAGGGTAATTTTTGCATATTTTTTGCCTTTAATTTGACATCTTCACCAAATATGAAACTTTTTGTAGGCACATTTGCGATAACGGTACTGAAAGCGTATACAGGCCTATCAGAAGGAGTTCAAATAAAAAAAAAATGTATCGCAAATTATTGCGCTGTGGCATAACTTTCAAGACAGCGGCTCTTGAACATAATTTTAAACTGTCTATGTTTTGTTAAAACAGTTTCGGTTGAACTTTGCCCATTGTTTGCGATAAAAATTATTAAATATGGAAATTGCGTTTGTCAACAACACAACAAGCAACGAAGCGTCTTCCACTGCTTTTCTTTTGTCTTCCAACTCGTAAAACGACATGAGATAGTGACATAACACTTGCACAGCTATCTCATGTGCAATCGCATCTTGGAGTTCAGATCAATGTCAGCTAAGTTCCCGTTAATGAAGCAGACTGTAGCAGAAACGTTTTTGTAATTTACAAAATTGATCCAATATTTGCCCCCTCCCCAAGTCGGCTGTTCTCCCTAGTCAGCTCTTTAATTACCTTAATATTACCTTAAATTGTTTATATTTAATATTACCTTAAATTGTTTTACAGCAAGTGTTAAATGTCTATCTTTTTTGGCTTGCATGTAGCCGTCTATGATTTTTTTTATTTTTAATATAAACATCCATACATTTTAGTATGAAAAGTAGGGGCCCGCCATCAGATTTCTAATTGGGCCCCGCAGCTTCTCGCACCGGCCCTGCCCCGAGTGGTTTTAATCTGCCCCTGCTTGCGTTTAGAGATGGGCAAGATCACGACTTTTAGTGATCTTGAAGATCAAGATCAAGATCGTGATCTTAAGATCGTGATCTTAAGATCAAGATCACTTGATCACTTCTAAGATCACTTATCATACACCGATGTAAATAAATATTGATTGACAAGTAAATAATAAACGGTTGCCAGAACTTTTGTCACGTGGAACCTTCGTCACAGAACTTTCGTCACGTGGAACTCTCGTCACATGGAACTTTTGTCACACCATAGTTCGACGAAGCCAACCGGACTCCCGGGTGTTTCTGGTTTTATGTTGGGCATACTTTATGATCAATTCCGATGTTGCCACTTTGTCACTTAACCCTGACCTAAGATAATCCGAACTAAACCCTATCCGAACCTAACTCTAACCGAAGCGAACCTAACCCTAACCAGTGGCGTAACCAAGGGGGGTTAGGTTCGGTTAGGGGGGCAGGGGTAGGGGGCAATTACCCCCCTGTAAAATGTCTTGCCCCCTCTGTAAAATTGTACATGATAGTTATATTTTTTGCGTTTTCCTCAAAGCTTACCAGATCAATCAAGTTACGGAAGAAAAAATTTTTGATTTCCTCTGTGTAACAGTGTGTAAACTATGCGAGCGCAGATTTCCCGCTGTAAAAGTGATAAAAATAGTGGTAGTCGCCACTGCCGCGCTGCGGGCAGTTGTCAACGTTGTTTTGTTGTGAATTTATTTAATTACCGCTGCATCTTGAAGTCTTGTTAGTCGTGTTTTGTAATGAACCGCGAAAACTTTATGCAGGCTTTCTTTCATCAGTTAATGTGCATTCTTTCTGTCTTCAATTTTGTCACGACTTTAAATTTTCACGTGATCCGTCATGTTATCATGTCTTTTGATAAAAAGCCATAATCGGTCTGAAATTGCCTTACTTTCCTTTCAATACAATTCTACAATTATTACAACAACAATTATTACAACAATAGCAGATTCAGTCAGAACGGTATTAACGATTGCAATCCAAGCCAGCGCGTTATATTATGACGTCATTACTTATGATGTCATTACGCTATTGCCCCCGCCCCCCCCTTGAATAAGGCTTGCCCCTATGTTGCCTCCCCTGTAAAATGAACCTGGTTACGCCACTGACCCTAACGGAACATAACCCTAACCGAACCTAACCGAACCCTAACCGAACCCCAACCGAACCCTAACCCTAACCGAACCTAACCCTAACCGAACCTAACCCTAACCGAACCTAACCCTAACCGAACCTAACCCTAACCGAACCTAACCCTAACCGAACCTAACCCTAACCGAACCTAACCCTAACCGAACCTAACCCTAACCGAACCTAACCCTAACCGAACCTAACCCTAACCGAACCTAACCCTAACCGAACCTAACCCTAACCGAACCTAACCCTAACCGAACCTAACCCTAACCGAACCTAACCCTAACCGAACCTAACCCTAACCGAACCTAACCCTAACCGAACCTAACCCTAACCGAACCTAACCCTAACCGAACCTAACCCTAACCGAACCTAACCCTAACCGAACCTAACCCTAACCGAACCTAACCCTAACCGAACCTAACCCTAACCGAACCTAACCCTAACCGAACCTAACCCTAACCGAACCTAACCCTAACCGAACCTAACCCTAACCGAACCTAACCCTAACCGAACCTAACCCTAACCGAACCTAACCCTAACCGAACCTAACCCTAACCGAACCTAACCCTAACCGAACCTAACCCTAACCGAACCTAACCCTAACCGAACCTAACCCTAACCGAACCTAACCCTAACCGAACCTAACCCTAACCGAACCTAACCCTAACCGAACCTAAACCCTAACCAAACCCTAATCGAACGTTCGAAGCCCGAACCTAACCCTAACCAAACAGTCCGAACCTAACCCTAACCGAACGTAGATGTATGCAATTATAGTGTGACGAAGGTTCCGCGTGATAATCGGAATCGACCCAAAAATATGACCGGAAAGCGAAAGCAAACTACCGGGACGTCGCAGGACTCGTCGATGTATAGTGTGACGAAAGTTCCGTGACGAAAGTTTCAAGTGACGAAAGTTCTGGCAACCATAATAGCCAATGTAATTGCTTAGCTTTGATCTAACGTATAAAGCAGTAAACCAATCGCTCCTCACCTGTACATGAACATAATCTTCAAGATCACGTATTTCGAGTGATCTTGATCTTCAAAATCAAGATCACCATCTGCTGTAATCATTTCCATTGAAGGTAGACAGCAGTCTCACGTATAGACATAGCCATCATATTTTATTGGCAGTTTCGTATTACCATTTATTAAATGGAATGGAACAGAAATTAAGGAGTCTACTCCGCACGTCCTAGGCAACAGTAAGTGGCATGATGGTCATAGATTCTACACTTAGGGAAGCAGGTTAATTTGTTTATTTACAACTTTTCATGAAATGTTTTTCGTGAAAAAGAAGTACTAAAAATCCAAGTGTCTGTCTTGCAGCTCAATGGAATAAGGAGTTCGGCTTTGATTGCAAAAGTGTGTAGGTCGTAATGGCTGTTTTAACTCCATTAATTTGTTAATTTCAGGATCACCGGTACTGTAGCATATATACTAGGTTATGCATTGCAGCATAGTGAAACTGTGGCAATGGATGGAAAAATGTTTTTCATGTAAATAGAACTTCAGTTCAATCATGTTTTTGTAACCTCAAAATGTCGTAATGTGCTACTAATCAGGGTTGTCAGTCAGGGACATGTTGTAGGCCTACACAAAAAAAATAAAATAATCAGTAACAAGATTAATTCATCGTTTAAAAAACACTGTAAAAAGTAAAACTTTCAATTATCATAATGTGTTAAATTATGTTCATGTACAAGTGGGAAGCGATAGGTTTACTGCTTTATAGGTTAGATCAAAGCTAGGCGATTACATTGGTTATTATTAACTTGTCAACCAATATCTATTTACTACGCTCTATGATAAGTGACCTTGGAAGTGATCTTGATCTTAAGATCACGATCTTGATCTTCAAGATCACATTGTTACGATGATCTTGATCTTTCCCATCTCTGACTAGTGGTAACTGAAAATTTTTCGAGGGTGGAGGGCATTTGTCCCTTTTGTCTGGGCATGATGCTCACTAACAGAGAGAAAATATCTGTTACTTTTTATCTGATACTTAGTAATCATTTTTTTTTCTGAGTAATCATTATACGGATTCGAATCAAGCGATTACAAACACGCCGCAAGCAAATATTTTTTCTCTTTTGTCTGCCAACCAAGCTTGAAGGAATTTGTTGACTTGTCATTCACAAGGAAATGAAAGTAGGCAAGAGGAGCCGTTTTCTCGCTTGGTTTATTGGTTGGTTTAAGTCAGTTCGCTTGCGCTTCTGAGTTGACGTTTTGGGTAAAATTTCGATTTGAAACGAAATTTGGTCTTCGAAAGTGCTGTCGGCTTGTAATCTGTAGTTATGCAACACAGTACAAAAACTAAACGTGGCATAGGCTACTGTTATACATGGACTCGTCACAAGGCTCTTTTTACTAAACATTCATAAATCTCACGTGGCATAGTATTGAGATTAAGGGATGGTATAGTAACGCTATTTTTTATTAAATTTCGTTGGGACGATCAAAAGCGGCATTGTATCGAGAGTGGCATAGTAGCAGAGTGGTATAGTATCGAGACTTGACAGTAGCGCAAACACTATCTTCTATTACCTTCATCGCGATTCAACCACAGTATTTATGGTTCCGCTGCTTTCGCGGTGAAATGAAAAGCAACAAAAAATGCGACATAAACCGGTTCAAACCAGTATTTTCATTTCGCTTGGTTTTCATTTCGAGTATCATGTATTGTAGATAACAAACAATTAAACGAAGACAATTTGGAATCGTTATTTTGACCAAACGAATCTGTTCCTATCTGTTACTTCTTGTTAACCGTTACTTTTTAACGAATGATTACTATTCGCCCATCTCTATTCTCTACATTAAACGGATGTAGATTTGAGTACAAGTTACTGTCATTTTTCATATTACTTACAAAAAATCCAATGAGCATATAGGCTATACTAACAATCAATAGGTCTGCAGTTGCTGGTATTTTTCGTGTTTATGTCTCTCTGTGATTGAGGCAGTTAAAACTACCGCATTTCTATTACTATCCCAGGCTGGCAACTTTGATCGGTCACCCGAAAAGCCTATTGTTACGTTTTTTGTTCTGAAGAAGCGGTAGCGAGTACATTAGCGCCGCTACTTTTTTTTTATCAAGTAGCGGTGACGGTAGCGCGCTACAAATCTAGTAGAGTAGCGATAGCGTCGCTACTATTTCGGGTTAGTAGCGGTAGCGTCGCTACTTATGTAGTAGCGGGTGCCACAGGTGTAGCCAAGGAGGCCACGGAGGCCATGCCCCCCCCAATCCATACTGGACAAAAAGAAGGATCTTGGTAATTATGATAAGTAGGCTTGCCATTTCCTGATTGTTTTCTTGCTGGGCTTTTAATAAGTAAGCTTACAAAGGGAAAATACAATACAACTTTGCTTTTTTGCGTTGGCCAGAGTTATGATGGCGCAGCCGAAATAGCCAGCGAATGGTCAGGCGTCTCTTCAGTTGTTCAAAACGAATCTCAGGTGGCATATTATTTTAACTGTGTTATGCATTGCTTAAATTTAAGCGCTTCTGCAGCTGTTAAAGTTTTAGGGATCCTACTAAACACCGCAGAGGACGACAAAGGACCTCAAATTGATGTACTAAACATTGCAAAGTGCGGCAAAGGACCCTAAAACCCTAATCTAACCCAACCTAATCCTAACCCTAATTTAAGGTTCTTTGTCGTTCTTTGTTATGCATATTCCAAGTCCTTTGTTGTTCTTTGCGGTGTTCAGAAGATCAATTTAAGGTCCTTTGTCGTAGGCCTACTTTGCGGTGTTTAGTACATCAATTTGACGTCCTTTGTCGTCCTTTGCGGTGTTTAGTAGGACCGAAGTTTCGGCAATACAAAATGCTGAAAACGTTGTACGAAAAGTGGTTAAAATGTTTACGGCCAGTGCGAAAAAAACAGCATTGATGAAGTGTGGCATTTTGTTACGTCACTATGATGCCAAATGGTCAAAAGAACGACGTTCGTTGCGAGTATATACTCGTGGAGCTCCGGAGCCTTATAGTTACAGATTCCGATTGATGTATAAGCCAACTATTCGTGATTACTTTTGTGCTTAATTGTGGTACGTAAGATGCCACAGAAGTACTGCATCAGAGAAGATGTTACTAGTCAATGAGAAGCAAAACGTTATTTATCTTATAGGCTTATGTGAAACCCGGTTTGCAGAACGCAATGTATCGATACCGGCATTGGTGGCGGAAGCGGGGTGTTCCTTCCATATGCCTCCATTTCGGCATTTAAACAATGCCCAAATGTCCTCCATTTCGGCATTTTGAATAGTGAAGACATGCCAAAATATGGGCCTACTTAGATTAACCTAAGCAGTTCAAACTACAGCCTGCAGACGTGGTGACTTTTTTTCGCTCTTCACTTGATTTTGGGCGAAAAATTGGGCTTTTGGGCCACCCTCCCACTTTAGAAATGCTTCCGCCATCGCCGGATGCCGGTGATGCACTCAAAATTAGGGGTAAAAAATTCAATGTAGCTTGCCCGAAAACTGTTCAAAATGCACTAAAATGGCCATTACAGTCAGTGAATTTTCAAAAAATTGCCGGGGGAGCATTTCCCCCGGACCTCTAGAGCCTTTTTTGTTCCTCAACTTGCTTTAAATTAATTTTGCCGAAAAAAACTACGCTTGAAAAAATGACGAAATTTGGTGCCTCCTTAAACAATTTCTGATTACGTTTCAGATGAGCATTTTCAAAAGGTTTATTTACGCTTTTTTCCGCGTCTAGACGTCTGCCTTTTTTGTAAGCATTTAACCTAATTTACAATTGCAGCATCCCCAACCAAACTTTTCTGGATTCACTCCTGGCCTGAGTAAGCACGCATTAATCAAAAATGTGCGAACAAAATGCATGATATTCGGTAAAGTACTCCGAATGAGGGGCAAAAAGTTTGATCAAAATTTGTTCAAAAAGCACTAAAAAGGCCATTACACCATGTAGGCTAAAATTTCAAAAATTTTCCGGGAGAGCATGCCCCCGGACCCCCTAGAGTCGTTTTTTTCTCAATTTGCTTCAAATTCACTCTGCCGGAAAAACATAGGCTACGCTTAGGCTATAAAAGATGTTGCAATTTGGTGCCCTCCCTGAAAAAAATTTAAAAGCGCCTCTGACATGAACTATTGACGCTCTATTCCGGGTCTAAGCGTTTGACGTCTTTGTATTAGCTAACACTTAACCTAATTCAAATCTACATCCCCCCACAAAAATTTTCTGGATCCGTTTCTACTGTTGGGTAAAATTTTTTTAACTTTAGCGCCCCCACAATTGAAAATCCTGGCTACGCCTATGGTGGGCGCCCACCTCTGCTTGTTGGCCAAGCTTTGTTTTGGAAATTTTTTACGCCTCTAGTGACAATGTGACATGTTATATCTGTGATTGCATATTAATAAATGCTATGTATTTTGGCGACCAAAAGCGTGGGGACATAAGATATTATGTCCCCCCCCTTTAAAAAGTAGGGGACATGTCACCCCGTCTTCTCTTTAAACTCGGTCTATGGCTTGAAGGTGTAATGAGAAAAAGTGTTTATTTTTACGGGACGGGCGCACGCAAATCAAAGTCCGTAATCCGTGTAACTTCGTGTACGGACTTTGATGCAAATTGCAAATAGCCACTGCTTAGAGCTTATTATGACGTTGCATGTTGTCTATTGTAGTAAGCTGCTCGGTGGAGACTGGAGAGCCATTGCGTTATTTTTAAGTAAAAGTTAGAACGCAGTTGTTCGGGTTACTCAGTGTTTGGTGTAGTCTTATCTGTGTATATAATTTGAATAATGTGATTTGAACAGTGAATGTAGTCTGTAAAGCTTGGGTTTTGCAGTTTGAATACGGTATACCAGATGACTGATGCTGTGACGCGATGCTGGATGTGTTAAGTGAAGCTGTTTAGTTTGTTACAGTATACTGGTACCGGTATATAGATATGTTAAGTCAAAGGGTCACCTGGTCACACTAGTCGACTCTGGCTTGGTACCGGTAATAGAAAAGTATTGGTACAGTATTAAGCAAAAGCACACCTGACACAGGTGTATATACAGAAGCAACGACTTTCTTGAGTTCAAGCTAAAGATTTAGCAGTATTCTAATATTTTCTGAATTCTTCTATGTAGTCTGCTCCTCCTCAGCTCCTGGTAGTTTCTGTGTCAAACCTGGTTTCACTTTCAGACTTTCTCTGGATGTATCAACTGTATGAATATCAAAATATTCTTTTTCCACAGTTCAATAATGGTGCAATAAACTTGGCTGCTATCCAATAGCCTAAAACTTGCCCTGGTTAAGCTGCCCTCACTAGTCTAAATAATAGTAATTCAACTTCCACTCGTTCAAACGTACAGCAACAACAGACATTCTATCTTCTGATCATGGCAAGTAATTTATCTGAAGTTAATGATACTGGTACTACAAAACAATCCATTCCTGTGCAGCAACAGCAGTTGAAGAAAAATGTTTCATTGAAAAGAATGTCCCAACAGTTTGCTTCTGGTGGAATTGCAGGTAAGATTTTGATGATTATGGGCTTGTCAGTGTGAAGGAAATGCTGCTATTTCTAAATTTGACTTAATGATATGACGAATTAAATACTGTTGTCACACCACCACATCAGCAGTTGTATTGTGTGTTATACAAGTATGCAATCATGCACTATGCAAGTACATAATCCATTACTGTATACCATACTAAGGTAGTCAAGAGTCTTACATTGTGCCAGCACAAAACAAAACAGTTTTGTTTCTAAGATTAGTCTATGTTGTTTTTAAAATCAACGTACTGATGCTACAATAATTTGCTGTAACTGCTTACAACTGAAAACATGTTGATGGAAAAGGATTTGGCTTTGTGAATCAAAAAAAAAAGGATAGTGTCTATTTTGCCGTTGACGGCAAAATAGCTTTTAGGTCTATTTTGCCATAAGTGACGTCGTGGGTTTTTAAGCGCCGTTTTGTGCTCGATTACCACGACTTCTCAATAGTTCAGTGGATAAAGCGCTGCACTAGTTTTGGGTTTGCTTCTTGTCGCGGCTTTGGTTTGTTTTGCTTCGGTGGCTTCGTGTAACCTGGGGTTAACAATGGGGTTCCTGAGGACAGTAGCATAGAATAAGATGTAATCGTGTGACATGGAGTTATGTAGCTGCTGCAAAATAGACCTAAAAGCTGTTATGCCGTTAATGGTAAAATAGACACTGCCAAAAAAAAATTGTATAGGCTACTGGTAGCACAGCATTTCTTATCGCACCTCTGTTTTATTCAGGTCTTGTTGAAATTTGTATCATGCATCCACTAGATGTTGTCAAAACAAGGTAACTGTTCATTGTCTATTTTCTTTGAATTTAACTTGAGTGTTTTTTTTCGAAAGTTTGTGGTCTAGCTCATTTGACTATGTCTTTTAAGACTTTTCAATTTTTATTCGACTAGTTTGGAGGTATTTATCAAGTGATTGGGTGTTCCAAAACTACTGTTGCCTACTTCATTTTTTATATAGACGAAAAATTCTGATTCTGATCATACTTCGACTCTTCAAAAGCATTTAAAATTAATGAATTTGTTAAATACTTTTGCTTACATTTTTAGATTTCAACTGCAAAGTTTAGTGCAAAATTCGGTTCATTATCGATCTCTAGGTCATTGCATTACTACCATGTATCGCACTGAGGGGTAAGTAACTTTTACTGAATACCAGTACATTTGTTTTTTTTGTCATTTTTGTTGAGATGTTTGCCAATATTCAAAGTTTGTAGTGCTTTTTTTTCCAAAAAACATTTTGTGCAAAATAAATGGTTTAAATTTGAGCATACTGTGCAGATCTAGTTGGAAGCTGTTAAGTGTTTAACTGACTGATGTAGACTCACTTATCATTATGGGGTTGGTGGGGTAGCTGCTCAGGTTGGAGCTTCTGAGCATCTTGATCCTCTGTGACAAAGGGTAGATACTGCAGTGGGATGCTAAAGCGAGACCTATTTTGATCTTGGCGTAACATTGCCATTGAGATTTGATGCTAATTTTGTGAAAGTGTAGTTTTTTCAGACAAGCAAAAGTCAGTTTCGTCTCGCAACATCTATTTTCATATAAATTATCTATTTTATTGCAAACTGATTGTTTTGCAGATTTTTCTCATTTTATAAAGGTATTTTTCCTCCTATATTGGCAGAAACACCTAAACGAGCTACAAAGGTAAATGCATTTATGATTATGCTTGCTGTGGGCAGCTAAGGGCTAGAAGGGATTTTAACAGTCATTCCTGGTTATATACAGGGTGATCCGAAAGTAACTCCCTATTGTAAAATAAAAATGGTTTGTTTTTGAAGTGTAATTTCTTCAACTATTAAACATGAGAAAAAAGTGCATTGCCTGGGCTTCCATTTAAAATTCAATATCTTTTTATTTGTTTATTTAAATGTGGTTGAATTTTTTAAAAATTATTATTCATCACAATTAGTATATTAATTTACAAAACATGATTTAACTTTATTTCAAATTTAAGTTTTTTTATTTCTTTGACGTTTCGAGGTACTACTCATCCCATTGTCATAAGTAAAATGAGCAGAACAGCAAATTACAGCATGGCATTCAAATAATATTTTTTGAATGCTAAGTGAAAGTTTTTTGATGTAACAATAGTTAATGCGCGATTTTATTTGAATGCTATGCTGTAATTTGCTTTTCTGCTCATTTTACTTCTGACAATGGGATGAGTAGTATCTCGAAACGTCAAGGAAATAAAAAATGTATTCGGTTATTCTGGCTACGTGTTTTTTACTCATAATACCAAACAGTTCAGCGTTACTCCACTTTTCAAAATCTGGAAAAAATAAATACCGTAGAAAGCGCCATGGAGCTCTATTTTTCAATTCTTCTCGTATAGTGGCGTTCAATTACAGGGTGGCGCTCTATTTTTCAACTAGCTGGTCAGATTTTTTTAGAAAGATAAATTTTTTTAATGAAAAGAAAAATCATCTGACAAATAGTTAAAAAAGGACATGAGTGCAGGTTTATTACTGGTGAGTGATCATAAATTCGCTGGAGAAAATCAAATGAGCATAATACGAATGTCTTTGGAGTGGCGCTTAATTAGACGTTTAGAGGGTGGCGCTCTAACGTTCTATTAGAGGTGGCGATTCAATAAAGGTTTTACGGTATTTGGAGATGTTTAAGCCTTCTTGGAGTTTGAAATTACTTTTTGCAAACTAGTCAATTTGGAGAAAAACTAGTTTGAGAAGTACGAGGAAAAAATTACATCATAGTGACTGTATTATTTGAGGTTTAGGAACCAGTTTAGTTTAAATTGTGAATAATTTAGTAGCTAACAAGAATCTGTAAAAGAAACGGTATTCATGTTACTAAAAAGTATATAGCAAAAGATTTTCTGAAGTTGGGTGAAATATTTTCCAAAATTTTCGAATTTTGCACACTGTTCATAGCAGCCCGCAATTTTGTATTTTCTTTAAGCACAATGTTTATGAATGCCGAAGAAGTCAGAGAAACTGTAGTACGGTGTTCATTTATTTAATACATATTTTCATATTCACATTGATATTTGAAATTGAAAGGTATACAATTTTTTTGGGAAATTTGATCAGGCATACCACGGAAAAAAACGTTTAAGAGCACTGCTCTAGAGTATTATACAGTATCACATCAACAAATGTAAATTAATAATTTTTGTTTCAGTTTTTCTTTTTTGAACGTTACCAGGACTTGTTCAGTCATGGAGGGCAAAAAACACCATTTGTAAGTAGGTTTTTTTGCTTCTTGCTCAATGTATTTATAAAACTAAATATCACAGCGTGTTACAATGTAATATTTTGCAAATTGTTTTGTAATGCATGGAAAAGGAAACTATCAAAGAATATATCAAAATTGTAGAAGTTGCGTAATTTGTAATGGTAATTTTTGACTGTGTACAAAAAAAGTATTAATGAAATATTTTGTGTTATATATATATATCACCTGTAATTTTTATTCTTGACAACTTTTAGGTTTATTCCTTGGCTGGATTGTGTTCTGGCATTACTGAAGGTTTTGTAATCAATCCATTTGAAAGAGTTAAAGTACAATTACAGTCAGAAAAAAATATCAAATTAAAAGACGTAAGTAGCTTATTTCTGGCACAAACATTTTGATGTGTTTAAAAACTTATCGAAATTTAGTGGTAAACATTCGCGAAATTGCTTAAGGTAGTAAAAGTCAGTAAATGATGGAAAATCACTAATCAAAATCATCCGTAAGCACTGGTGCTATTAATACTAGGGTTCTAAAATGTACAATTTACAGCAACAATCCACATTAACAAAAGCTCGAGAGATCATTAAAGCAGATGGATATGGTAGAATGGGTATAAACAGAGGTCTGACTGCTACCTTAGGACGGCACGGAGTTTGGAACATGGTGTATTTTGGGTTGTATCATTCAATGAAGGAGTACATACCAGAAACAGAAGTGAGTCTGGAACGTTGCAAAATTTTAAGTAGTTTGCTGGATTAATTCATCTTTTAGATTGCAAATTGTTGCTATGGAAGTTTAATTTGTGTGGTTTCTGCAACAACTGCTTTGCGACAATAGAAAATAAAATCTATAGAATTTCGAAAATCTGTGCTAGATAAAATTTTTTGTCGTACGTTTAGATGGAGAAATAAAATCAAACTGAATTCCTTTTATCGCAACTAAACTTAGAGGCGATTTTGATTCTGCCGACTCCAAAACAGTATGAGTATATGCTAAGTAGTAGGTACATCACTGTGCAAGTGACCGCGACCGTTTTGTAGGTGGCAATACATTGTGATAATGACAGCAGAAACGTCATAGTGGAAATGTTCAATTGGGATTGTTGTAATGATTTGAATTTTTGATTTAAAATCAAATCAAATCTTCATTATACTCGCCATATTACGACGAAACGTGTAACGAGTTGCGGGGCCCATCTCCGCGGCTTAGCGCCAGGGCAACACAGCTCCGAAGAAACGTCGCAACGGTGGCGAGTCGTTGGCGACACTGTGTCGATTTGAACGGCCGGGAATCGAACCCAAGACCTCCCGCACCGATAGCGAGCGCTTAGCAACTGAGCCGATGCTGAGCTCAGCAACTGAGCTGTTGCTAAGCGCTCGCTATCGGTGCGGAAGGTCTTGGGTTCGATTCCCGGGCCGGTCAAATCGGCACAGTGTCGCCAACGACTCGCCACCGTTGCGACGTTTCTTCGGAGCTATGCTGCCTCGGCGCTGAGCCGCGGAGATGGGCCCCGCAACTCGTTACACGCTTCGGCGTAATACGGCGAGTATAATGAAGATTTGATGTTTGATTTATGTTCAAGTTATTCATAATCCTATCTATTTAAAATCGCATTGGCCTTTTTATGGCTCAAAGTCTCTTGTCTGTCGATTAAGCAAGTAAAAAAATATCGACAAGAAAAATCATCACCGCCATTCAATTATTGTTTGAATATCAGCGATAATTTTGTTTGCTTGTATTTTATATAAAACGTTGATAATATGCTATGTAAGTTTTATCACTCGGATGATTCATTTGTGGTAGACTTTGGTCCTTTAAGCGTGATTAGCCAAGGTCTATCAGCTCAGTGTGACTAATAAATCTGTGCTTTGCTTTTTGCACATCTTTAGCACTTGCTTATTGTGCATGTTAAGAAACTGCTTAACGCGCAGAAATTATATTTCCAGCTGATAAGCTTAGGTATGCGAGAAGTAACGACTTAAATCTCATTTTTTTCAATGTCGGCAGATATTTAGGACCTTGTTTGCATTGGTTCTAGCCTGTTGTGATCGCTATTTATTTGCTTTTCGACCCGCGTAGCACTATCCATTATCATAGTATTGACGGCAAATGGCATAAGCTCTCGAACAGCTGTTTTCTTCGCGTTTGCGTGCGGGGCCGAGGATCCATTCTTTTACCACCCCGGAAGCTTCCCGTTATAGTCACCATTCGCGAGGAACTGTATAGTTTCTGTTTCCGAGATTCGCCTCGAGGAGGCTGATGACATGAATCTCATCTATTTTCCCATCACTGTGAACGAGAGCTTGGCAAGGTGGCTGTTTGATACGTGCCCAGCCATTTAGAATGATGCTACTTCGCGATGCAACATCGCATCCACACGAAGAAAAAGCTGTTTACTGAATTGTTTTGTAGCATGTCTGTACTTTGTTTTCGGCAGTTCTCACGCATCCGAGATACAAAGTTGTGTTTAAAAGTGTGAAAAGGTCAAGAACAAAAATATAACTAAAAATGCCTCAAACGGCTCATTTTAACGTTGGCGTGGCCTCACCTACTTAATCTTCAGCAAAATTTCAATGTCTTTCAGTCTTCGAAGGGTCAGACTGCTTACAAACTCCTTCTTGGCTTATTCTCTGGAACAATGGCTTCGATTATAAATATTCCGTATGACGTGGCAAAAAGTCGTATACAAGGACCTCAACCTATTCCCGGTCAAATCAAATACTACCATGCGCACCATGCAATGTGGATGATATATAAAGAAGAAGGGTAAGTTGTCGAAAAATACACTTTTGATACACTTCTATGCATCACATACTGTCCACGACTTGTTGACTTCTGTATGCATCGCATATTGTGTTTCAGGTCTTCGTTGGACGTATTTTTATGAAGAGTTTTGGACTAATTTTTGTGCGTGTTCAAGAAATATTCTGTTCTTGCAAAAAAATTTATATATACTATACTTCAAAAAATTCATCGTATTTTTCCTACATTTTTTGCAGATTTCTAGCTCTTTATAAAGGCTTAGTGCCCAAACTCATGCGACTTGGACCAAGTAAGTAATCAGATTTCTTTTCTGCATCATTATGATTTAGGATAGTACTTTCAGTGTTAATTATTGTTCTGCATGATTTTTTGAAACTCAATTATTTTTAGGTGGTGCTATTATGATGTTTGTTTATGAATCTCTATCCTCATACTTGGCTCAAAGATTCCCTTAAGAAGTGTTTTGCATAATATTCTAAAAGTGTACGATATTGTTGCTTTTCATACTCTGCTGATGTTTTTCTTCATTTATTTCCGCCGAGCTCGTTTTCAACCGAATGACTTTATGGTGTTGCGTTGCTGGAGTTAAATTTTGTAAGCTTTTGCGAAAATGATATGTGTACTTAAATTGATAACATAGATCAGTACTTGATTGTTTGCCGTGTTCTGTTTCTAATAACCGTTGAAGTTTTTATGACGTGTATGCATTTTTCAATCCTAATGTGCCAATCTCGTTTAACGTTTTTATAATTTTATTGCTCTCATCATCTCGTTCTTACCGCTGCCTTTAATTGCTTGGAATAACTGCAATTGCTTTCAAGGATGCTGCTGCGCTTTTGACGTGTTTCAGAACCTCATACAATTCTCAAGCTTTTATGCATTTTTTTATTTTATTTTTGCTTTGAAATTATTTTGGCGAAATTAAAGAGCTGTAACAAAGTAACATGTTTTACTAAGATTTTGTGCTAGCAAATGCTTTTCATGTTTTAATCTTTGAGTTTTACGTAATCAAATGTGTATTGTCAGTGTGGACTCGTTTTAGATTAATAATGCATTCTTTACAGATTCAGGAAAAAAGTGTTTATAATGTGATTTTTGTTTCTGAAAACGCGTTATTTTTGCTGCCTGTTCGTACTAAGTCTGTTGAACGATTGTGGTACATTTACGTAGGCTAAGCCTTATTGCAATTTGTGCAATGTAGCTGCAAGTGCAATTAATTTTACGGTATATAATTGTGTGTTCATGTGCTAATTGGCGGCCTATTAGAGTGAGTGTAGCTTTTTGCCAAAGTTTAGTGCATGTGCTTGTGGTCCATATAAAAACGTTTGCGATTTTACTGTTGGAGTAGACTTCTTTTGTAAGCTCCGCTTTAACGATATACGCCTTTAAAGTTTTTGCTGAATCAAATTAACCAGTGTTGAATGTCAACTTCGATAATGCATTAAATAACTACCTACTGTACACTTGAAAATGTGATTTTTGCATTGTTTTAACTGTTCTTATGAAGCGACTAAGCGAGTATTAAGTTGCAGATAATATGTGTGGCTATTTGACATCAAAAAAAAGTATTAAAAAATTCCCGAGCGGAAATGAGTGCTGACGCAATTCCGTTGTTAGAAGAATTCCCTGGTTTCCCGTAACTAAGATTTTTTTGGAAAGTTTCAGCATTTGCAGTTTGTAAGTGGCACTTGCTCGTTGGCTTAACTGCGGGTGAATATTTCGTTTCGTTAAAGAGTAATGGAGGCGTGATTACGAATATGGGAATTTTTAGACACGTTTTTATGACGCGTCATTTTTGATCGTTTTCAAGAAGTCAAAAGGGATGTTTCTAAAAAACCTGTAACAGCAGTGAAAGTGTATTTTGAAAAACATTAACGATACTGTTCACGATCGAAAGCGACACAAATGTCATAACCCCAAATTTTACGTTGGCAATATGTTAACTTTCATGGATTGTGTACAATATGGACATTCCCCGAATATATAGTTGAAGCTCTGTTTTGAACTTGGTATACTCCTTAGCCACTCCAATAAACATTCATGGTGAAAAGGTTGACCGCATCGTTTATCGTTGCATATCTAAAATGTAAGTAAAATTTTAATTGCATTTTGTAGCTTGCGATTTTCTGATGCATCGTGTTTAAACATCTAGGCTTATGCTGAAGGGATTCTTTTAAAACTTCATTTAAATCTTGTCATTTTGAGCATTGACCGGCCGGTTTGCTCAGTTGCTAAGCGCACGCTATCGGTACGGGAGGTCTGAGTTCGATTCCCGGGCCGGTCAAATCAACGGCACGCCACCGTTGCGACGTTTCTTCGGAGCTGTGTTGCCCAGGCGCCAAGCCGCGGAGATAGGCCCCGCCATTCGTTACACGCTTCGGCGTAATATGGCGAGTATAGTGAAGATTTTATTTGATATTACGCATAAATTTTCTCGCTTTAAGATTAGCAGTGTAACACTAACCCAACGTTGCTGGTTCTAGCTTTAATGTCATTAAACTAGCCTACTGCAAAAGTCGTTACAGAGTCGGCAGCGTGGCGCAGTGTTACGACGACCGTTACGACAAATTTAGGCTGTTACGACCAGTGGTGTAAAAAGTAGTCCAGAAATCTAGTCAAAGAAAAGTACTGTTACTGATGGCGGAAACTACTTGAAGTAGAGTAGAAAGTAGGGGATATAAACAGTAACCAAGTGAAAGTACCAGCAATTTGAAGCTACTTAAATAAAAAGTAGCGTTTGTAGAAGCAAGGCCATAAAGTTGAGCTTTGACAAAAGATAATTTGCTCTACTTCCAAACTTGGCATATATTTTGTCGATGCTTAAGTATATTGAGGATAATTAGCACATTTATTTGACGAAAATAAAAAAGTGAAGAGTGTCAAATCTGCAAAATGCAATCTCATTGTCCACGCCAAACGCAAACAACAAAAGACCACTTAATATCACGAAATTGTAATACTTATATAATAAAATAAAACGATACACCTAATACTAATGTTACCGATTTTATTATCAAGCATAGACTTACCATACGTCCCGGTTTAGCCGGGACAGTCCCGGTTTTAACGCCATGTCCCGGCGTCCCGACCGGTCCGTCAAAATGTCCCAGTTATTCAGACCATAATTCGTGCGATATATATAGGGCGCCTTTTGAAAAAAACTATGCGTTTTGTGAACCATGCTTTTGGAATCTAAAGCTCAAAAAATACGGTTCACAAAACGTGTAGTTTTTTCCAAACGGCGAATCAGTCCGATATATAAGTCGGAAACATCCGACTTATTTTGCGTGTGTTTATTGTTTAATGGTCCGACTAAGAGTAGGCTACAATTTTTCCGACATATAAATAGGATATTTTTGATGAAGGCCTGTATTGGACAAGCTGTATGGTCTAAATCAGCTCAAAAAACATGGATCACAAAACGAAGTTTTTTTTCATACGGCGCTCCCCATAGAATAGGCCGAATAAAGTATTAGAAACACGACAAAGTTTAGCTTTCTGGATCGCCTTCGTGAATTTCAGTTTATTTCTAAGCTTTTCTGATAGTTATAAGTTTGGTAGAGAGATCTTTAATATTTGTATGGTAAAAACAGCTAATAATCGCAAAATAACATACGGAAAACAAAATAAGCTGAACGCTTTCAGAAAAATAGATTGTCCTTCATCAGAGGATGATCAAAAATGAGAAGTCAACGCAGGGAAACTAATATGAATGAGAAACAATACAGCAGGGATTATGACATATCAGGGCCGGCGCCAAGGGAAGTCAGGGGGGCCTGCCTCTCCCCAATCGAAATGCTTGGCCTTCTTAATCAACAAGCTTACTCTTTTGAAGACAGCGGCTTTTGTGTTTAAGTTTAAACTTTGCCCCACCTCACCTGATAAACGCTTGGGTCCCCAAAGTCGACTGCTCTGCTGCCGGCTATGTGACATATTTTAAGGCTTCACAAAAATAATGAAGTATGAACGATCAAAAGGGTCACGGGGGACAAAGTTTTAACACGTGATTTAAATCGGGGTAGTTACTATTTTTACGAAACAACAGCAATCCAGAAACGCATATGTATTATAAAAAATGAAAATAAAACGAAATTGTTGAAAGTGTTAACATACTATCAGTACAAAAGAACACCCATTGGCATACAGATGCTTTTTTAAATTAAACAAACAAGTTGCCAGTGGCGCACCCAGGATTTGACAAAGGAAAAGGGCGGCACAACCGATGGGGTCTGGATAGGGGGACCCTCAGTCGCCAGAGGCTAAGGGGTAAGGGGGCCAACGATTTTTACGGTTTTCACATAAAAACATTCATTTTAGCACACTTTTTTATGGAAAAAGGGCATCGCAGTGAATGGAGTCTCTATGAACAACGCAAAAATATTTTCGCAGCTTATGTCTAAAAGCAGAAGCTTGGCTAAAATAAGTGAAAGGAGGTTGCAACCATTATTAGTTTGAGAAATTATAGACTGAAAGTTACGGGACCAAAGGGGGGAGGGCATGGCACCGTGCCCCCCCCCCTGCGTGTGCCTATGCAAACAACTATATGCTAATGATTAGCACTTTGCTCGGAATTGTTCCGGTTTGTAATTTCAAAAATATGGTAAGCCTAATCAAGCATGAATATTTATCATTTACGTGATACATTGCTTGATATTAACTAGCCTACATATCATTTTTAAAGCCACTTAAGTAGCGTTACTTTCTGCTTGAACTACGTAAGTAAAAGTAGAAGTAGTCGAAATTTAAATCACATAAGTAAGTACTAGCTACCAAGCAATAATACTTACGTAGTCTACTTAGGTAAAACTACTTCGTTACTTTACACCACTGGTTACGACGACCGTGATCGCAAGGTTAATGGTTCAACTACCAACCTAGTCTCGTTGTTGCGTCCTTGGATAAGATGCTTCACGATGATTATCTCTGCATGGTGGAATCTGGCAAGCAGCAAATTAATAAAAAGTCAGAAGAAAATTCAACGGGAAAACTCGGAAACAAGGGCAACTCCTAAGCGAGTCTGGATTCATCCTACGCATAGCACCTCCGCCGCTTTCTCATGATAGGAGGATAAAGATAAAGAAATCAATCAAAATCAAAACGCGGCCCTCTCAGTTGATCATTCTTTCAGCTTAATTTTTGCCATAAAGCACAGTATCTATACTCGGAGGCAGCAAAGCAAAGATTTAGTTCAGCTACACCATGTGATCATCGGTGTTGCATGATTTAACTAAATTCTTGACAATAGCTTTTTTGCATATGCTTTAAGAGAAAAATGTAACGAAAAGGTATTTTTTGAGCGAGTTTGTTCTTACAGGCATGTACAAAGCGGCCGGCCCGAATGCCTTTTTACGTTGGTTTGCCACTCAATCCCTACAGCACGCTTTGTCAGTCGTCATTATGGGTAAAATAACAAAATTCGTTGTTCTTGACATAAGCCACTCACTTGATCGGGCACAGCCATTCCAAGTCGAAAAGCGTAACATATGCCACAACGAAGTGTTGCATCGTCACTATTACTTGACGGCTTCTCGGGAAAATCGACTTCCAGAATGTTTTTTAGATTCTAAAACGAAAAATCTTGTTCAGTGCTAATGCTAGCGAAATTACTAGGGATGATCAACCTAGTTTTGTTTTGGTTTTTACACAAGTGCAATTATAACACCACCTGATAAACAGACAAATTTTCATTCCAGTCCTCGTATGCCTGCTGGAACTTTTCACGAAGAGGCGCAATAAACCAATCTGCTCCCAAGAAATGACATTCCGGCATCACCCCAACATTTAAAGGATCAACCTTAACTTGAATAGAGCTTGTGCTGCCTAAACACAAGAATGTCAAAATAAATAGTACCGGTTAGTCACAAAATTTTAATGTGCAACAAAGGCACAAGCAATCACATTGCTTCCTAGGGCTTAATATCCAAGGCAATGAGAAAATGCGATAAAAGCAACGTATGAGGTACCTGCAGCTAATAAGGCCCATGCGCCAGATCTCGAATATGGAATGGATTTAAAACTTCACTCCGTTTTCCATAGAAAGCTGTTGTGCAACGTGGAAAACTGGTATAGTTTTATCGTTGAGTTAGCTAAATCACTGTAGTTAGGGGAGAATAAATTTTTTGTATCTTATTTTTCAAACTTTTTGTAATTTTTAATTTTTTTGGGGACCGTAGATTCTTAGTTTTTATTGCTTTTCATAAAAGTTTTTAATGTGGGTATGAAGTACAAGAGCTGTGGATTTAGGCCAAATCTTTTCTTCTACAAAATTTTGTTTGCATATCAATTTTTTGATATGTTGAAGGCTGATAATGTTGGTAACAAGGCCCACATACAGTGTCCCTTTTTTAAGAGGTATAAAATTGTGAAGGGCTGTTACACGCATTAATAGTCTATAAATAGCTCAAATGGTCGAGTGGTATAGAGCGTCTGTCTCTTGAGCTGTAGACTCGGGTTTGATTCCGATTCGGGTCAAACCGATAACTTTAAAATTGGTATTCACAGCTTCCCTGCTTGACGCTCAGCATTAAAGGGACAGTGTGAAGAACAACCCGGCAAGTTTACTTATTGTGCCGTTGGGAAAGGTACTAAGCGGGATTCCTTTATCTTGGTGTGGTAGACAGATGGCTGGCAACTCCTAGGCGAGCTCGTATAGCGCTTTGACCGCTTTCTCGTGATAGGAGGATAAATATGCAACTAACTAACTAACCTACTTAGCATATAAAAGTTTTAAAAATCGCTCTTTTGACGTCATCATCACTACAAATACATTATTTGGCAATGACGTCACATCTGACGATGTTGAGTGTAAGCAATTTGGCAATGAAAAAGTTGAGAGTATGGCATGGTTTATTTTATTTCAAGGCCACGTGAAGAAAAATTTACAGCACAGATACTCAAAAAGCTGGTCAAGAAAATGTATGTGAAATTTAGGCTGTGAAATACTGACAGAACTTCCATTTTTTCCAAAAATGTCTAAAATTTTAATAATTACATGCCTTTTCAAGCAGTCTCTAAAGTTTCTTATTTGTTGCATATGAAGGTAATAAAGCCAACTTCAAAAGTTTTACATTTTTTATTTTTTGATAACAATGGCTATTTTTTCGGACCCGTACAAATAGCGTCTGCGGTTATTTGTACGTGAGTTACTTGATTCTTATTTAGTCTATTACCTTCACAAACCCGATGGTTGACCATATGTCACGACGAGAATCAAACCCAAAACTAGCGCAGCGCTTCCTTACACACGCTGCGCTCTAAGTCACAAAGACTGAGCCAGTGGCGTACATTTGTGGAAATTATTGGGGTTGGTGAATTATTGCATCATCAATTAAAACGTCAAGATCGTGTCAACTTCTGGGGGGCTTTGCCCCCCACAACCCCCATCGCTGTAATTTGCACGTTTTTCTTTGCAACTCGTTTCAAAAGTTTTGAGACTATGAACATGAACTTCTTTAACAATTATAGACTGAAAAAGATGCCTGTACAGAAAAAAAGCAGAACGTTTCGGACAAATCGACAGTCATTCATTACAGCATGATCAGAAATAAAAAGTTAACGCATGGCAAACTTATGTAAGCGAAAAGCAAAACAGTTTGCTTTTGATTTGAATTCGTTTGCTTTGGGCGCGTTAGCTTGCCACTATCGATTATGTTCTGATGAAGGACGGCAGCGTGGCCGAGTGGTTCGGAGCTTCGTTTTTACGACGGCCATAATCGCAAGGTTGATGGTTCAACTCCCACCCAAGCCTCGTTATTGCATCCTTAAATAAGATGCTTCATGGCAATTATCTCTGCTTGGAGGAATTTAACAAGCAGCAAATTGAAAAAGTCAAAAGCAAAATTCGAGCGGAAAAATCGGAAACAAGGGCAACTCCTAGGCGAGTCTGGATTCGTCCCATGCATAGCGCCTCCGTCGCTTTCTCGTGACAGGAGGATAAAAATGAAGAAATCATTATCGTTAAGGACGGTCGAGTTGTTCGAAAACGCTCGGCATATTTTCTGCATGTTATTTTATAATTGAAGACGTTCTATGTTCTGAACTTATTATCCGTTGCTACAATATGGATATTAAAGATCTCCTCCTCCCAAAGTTATATTAGGCTACGAGCTGATAGCAAAGATAAAGGTAATATGCTGATAGCTGCTACGAAAAGTGATGAAACAAATAATATTGATAAATTAAAATGATCATTAACAGGAGCGGTTCCAGAAAATTTTGGTGGGGGGATGAAATTTCGAATTAGGTTGAATGTTATTTAAACACAAAAACGTTAGACCGAAAAAAAGCGTAAATAAGCCCTTTCAAAAATATTTTTGTATCTGCGGCGTATTCAGAAATATTTTCAGGGAAGGGGCACCAAATTTCGACATATTTTCAGGCAAAGTGTTTTCCGGCAGAATTATTTTGAAGCATATAGAGGATAAAAAAGGCCCAGGGGAGGGGTTCTCCCTCGAAAATTTTTCGAAAATTTCGATACTGTAGTGGCCATTTGAACAATTTTCCGGCAAATTTTGTGCCCCTAATTCTGAGTGTTTCACCAAATGCGATGCATTTTGTTTGTACATTTTCGATTATGCGTGCTCGGGGCGTACAGCTTCATTTGTTATCGAAAAGGTTTGAAATTATGAAAAAATTGTATTCATCAAAAACATGTTCGAAAATGGCTGGTGGGGGATGCATCCCTCACTGGTGACAAATTGTGACGAAACTTTTACCTCACAAAAAGCAAACCAATGGAAGCGTAATAGCCTAATTTTACCAGATAGTGAAATAGTGGAACGTCATTATTCACGTACTGTGTAGTGACAATCAACAAAATCTTTGATCACAATACCTTAGCGGCGTAATCGTACCAGTGCACTTCCTGCGATTGCTCGCTGATTACTCCCTCCTTTGCCAACCGTCACCTGACATTGAATGTTTTATAGCAATCGCGTAACAATTTCTTCCAATATTGGGGGTGTTAAATGCATTATCATTCCCTCCTAAAAAATACTGGGAGGATGCATCCCCCCTCCCCCGGGATGTACGCCTTTGGACTGAGCTATAGAGAAGTCGAGGCAATCTAGCAAATCATGGCGTTTATAAACCCAAGCTCGTCACGGTCTATTAGTTATACGACTCTCACGTAAAAACAAGGGTGGAAACCTGGCTACTTGGCGTTACGGTGTCACTTTCAGTTTTGAAGTGCTGAAACCCAGATGTCAGGTTTTAGGTTTGGGTTTGAGTTTCCACCCTTGCGAACAAATAACTCCAGACGCTGCTGGTACGGTCACGATTAAATAACCACTGCCTTTTGTTTAAAGCGTTTCATGAAAGAAGCTGAAAACGCGTTGGATTTAAGTTACATACCAGCTCCATGAAACTGCCAAATATTGATCAAATATTTTATTTAAATAATGAGTTATAAAAAATTTAAATTAAAGGGGCCTTGTTAATTGCAGATACCTCACTACATAGCCTACAGCAGTGGTCGGCAACCTGTGGGCCGCGGCCCAACTGAGGGCCTTTTAGCAATTTTTCGTGGGCCGTGGGCTAATCGGTTTTACAAAGTCTTTGTGGGCCGCATGCTAGCTGCAAAAAGTAAGCCCATACAATAATAATAAAAACCGTCCTTTTGATGCTTTGCGCGTAAAACAATCAAATTCTTTTTCACCCGGCAGTACATGGCTACAAAAGCAAAACTAATACTGTGCACAAAAACGGGTGCCGTGTATTTGTATCTCTTTCATGCAATGCTCACTTTGTTTCTTCTGTTCTATCGACGCGAGCAAGTAAAAAAAAAGCACACGCTTTGCATTTTCTGTTTTTAAAACAACGCACCGTTTTTTTATTTTGTAGTTCGTAGTCGTGTTGTATATTCGTTTGTAGTTGTGGCTTTAAATGTAGTGGGCCTTCAATAGCTATTGAAAGGGTGATCTGGGCCGCGTTAAAAAAAAAGGTTGCCGACCACTGGCCTACAGGGTGTCCCGGAAAATTATTCTTGAACAATAAGATTTTTATAAGCTGTCATTTAGTTTTTAAATGTGAAATTATTCTTGAACAATAAAAAGAGACACCTACTTAAAGCAACACGAAATGTAGTTGCAGCAAAATTAGGTGATTCGGGTTCCAATATCCATGAATTTCTTTGCAATTCTTCCACATTGTTCCAAAATACATCAAATTGGTCCAGGCATGATTTAAATTGTTTGTAAATAGTACCAAAATGACTATCAACAGTCCACAGAGGTTCGAATGGCGAGGGAAGAGTGACAGAAACGTCAGGCAAAACTTTGGGATATTCAAAGCTCAGAGATAAATTGAGAAAATGTTGTCTCTCAGAAGAATCAAAAGCCTTAAGCTTAATTTTCAAGAAGTTGTCACTGACACTGACAACCTTATCCCAACCAAGGGTCTGCAAAACAAAAAGACATTGTTTGGTTTCACAGAAATGATATCGATATTTTTAAAAAATGGTTTAGTTCAAGGGTGGGCAAACTTTTCACACAAAGGGCCACATTTAAAAAAATTTTGAAACCAAGGGCTTCACTGATTGGAAGCGCAAAAAAAAATATAAAAAGGTCAACACGTCCTCAAATGTCCTATTTTCCACTGAAAATCAGTGATGAGCAAAAAAGAGGTGTTCGGCTTGCTTCACAGTAGGAGTTTATATTTCTGTAAGTGCCTGCGAGCCACATAAAATGGTCTCGCAAGATGCGGCCCGTGGGCTCTAGTTTGCCCAGCCCTGGTTTAGCTCATAAATTGGCTGGTTAGCTTATACCAAGACAATGCTATTGATGCAGGAGGTCTGCGGATTCTAATCCAGAGTAATATTGATCAAATTGGACACGGTATCGCCAACGACTTGCCACTATTGCTACGTTTCTTATGAGCTGTTTTCCAGATGCTAAGTGAAAGATAGGTCCCACCAGCCACCACCCATTACACACTGCAGTGTAATATCGCAAGTATAATCAAGACTTTTTTCAAAAGGTTTATTTTTAGGTGCTTGAAAACCTACGCTAAACTTAAATTTCCATCAGTTTGCAGATTTTCAGCATTATTGAGTAAAAAATGCTCTATTTATACTGGTGCAATAAATTTTATAGTGTGAGCATTTAAGTAAAATTAGTACATAATTAAAACAGAAAACCAACAACACAATACACTGCACATGAATGATACTGCCAAGCAAAATTACCTGTAAATCATGCAACGCAGTGTCATAGTACTTGGTATTCCATGCTTGTTCTTCATGATTGTCCAAAATGTTAGTTTGCAGAAGCAACTTTAACTCTTCTACAAACTGTTGAACATCAGTGCATTGATGGAGTCTACTTTCAATTAAAGTTAAATGGCTTTGAAGTTTATGTCTCAACCTCCAATCGCACGCAATCCTACAACAAAAACAACTGCATGAATAGGCAAATTAACAAAGTTTGTTTAATGTGTAGTAAATGATCAAACACTGAGATGATAAAAATAAAAAGAAACTAAATAGACTGTCACCTGTGTCACACAACTATATAGTGATATATACATGTATAGGATGTAATTAAAAAATCAAGTTATTTCTGATCTTTTAGCTATTAAGAAGCTTCAGCAGAATCTGAGAATCAGCACTGACTAATACAAAATGAATCAAATCAGCCATGCTCACTTGGGAGGTGAAGTCGATTTGTCAATAGAAATGCGAAACAACTCATTGTTGAACTGGATAAATCCTTCAAATTTTGTTCTTGATTTATTTCTCGGAATAAGAATAGACATTAACAGTTGCAGTGCAGCTCAAATTTTGATTACTTTAGTGTCTGTGTGGGTTTGATCCGAAATCTCTGAACCTGTAACTCTAATACTGTAATACGGTAACTGATACAGGGGATAACACACAGCAAAATGCAAGTACAATGCTGAGTAAGTCAACCAGAAATCAGAACCTAAAGCAAAAACCAAACTTAACCGGAAAACCCGTAAACAAAGGCAACATGCCTTTATGCGTTGCCAATCTCGTAATAGAACAATAAAACAGGAAATCAGTCAGTCAAAGTAGTCTAGCGTAAAATCGCCTGGTCATTCGATGCTTCCTTGCCTATTTGCTTATTTTCTCTTCATTCATTTTTTCATTTATTTAGTGCATCAAATTTCACAACATACCGGTAAATAACGCTACGTTATACAGTACACAAGGAGATAGAGGAAATGATCATACGATCTTCTAAGTCCTCTACCACCTACATTAAAAAAATAACTGAAAAAAAATAAACAAAAAAAAAATTCATGAATAAAGAGTAAATATTATGATCTACACAATTGCACATTATTATGTTACACAAAAAAATATAATTGATACAAAACACACTACCGATATTGGGGTATTAGCACTAATATAACACGATATTACTGTAATCTCGTTGTGCGTGCGTGACTGTATTTTGTGTTTCCTTCACATATGGCAAAATAAATATCTACCGACAGACCGATGTCTATCAGGGCTGCAAACTCGAAAGAACTTGATTGTTTTGCTGAACTCGAAAAAATATTTTTTCTGAACTCGAACTCGCATAGCCTAGCCTAAAACTGTTTGAGTTCGTTAGGAAGATATTTAAATTATTGAAAAGAAATAAAAGATCACTACAAAATATAGTTTGTTGTTTAACTGTATAAGCAGTCACAATTCGTGTAAATTGAAGTTACAATTTTACCAAAAGAGAAGCTACATGTTGTTTGTTCGTTTATGCCATTGCGACCTATATTTTTATCTTTTTAATTGCATGAGCACTGGCGATGAAAAAGTTGTCGCCATTTTGGATATTAATCTGCCTAAAATCGAACTCGAAAAAGCTTATTGTTGTTGAACTCGAACTCGTAAAAATCAAATTAGAAAACTCGAACTCGCTAAAATAGGTTGAACTCGAATAAAATTCGATCGTGTTCGCAGCCCTGCTATCTGTCTATCTAAAATTCTAAACGCGCATCTTCTCCTTGGAAACTTTAATTATAGTCTACTCGAATGCAAAAAAACTCCCGCCGACGCTATTACACCTTCCGGAGTTGGCATGGATTAAAAGTTCCATTCCATTAAAGGACATTTGGTAGAATGAAGTTACAAGAAAGAATTGCAGAATTTACGGTGAGTGCCGGTCAAGGGCATGCCCAGAAATTTGAAAGTAGGGGGGCGCAAAGTTAAGCCGTTTGTTTTTCGCCCAATGTCATGGGAAGAACAAATAAAAATCAACTCGTCCGCAGATGCAAAAAATGGTGAATACGTCCACAGACGTCCAATTTTCCGCGTAAAGTCAAATCAAAAGCAAAAAAATGTCATTACACTTTCAGATTGTCCTTTATACGTGTATCGCCTAAAGCGAGTCGACTAAATAGTACTGGATCCCGTTCAAATCCAGTAGGCTACAATATTGTTCGTTGGCCGTTCTCGTTTGTCTCCTTCTTATACCGACCCCACCCAATTTGTCGCACCACAATGTATTACGATTAAATCGAATAGCAAAACCTTTGTTAGCAATCAATCACGATCCTTCAAACCAGCACATTCGCAGAACAGATTCCACATCGAAAAAGAGAGCAAACAATGGCGCTCAGGCTTTATATACTGGTACTGCAGCTAGCACGTGCGATGCAAAGATGTCTGGAGTCGCTTTTTTAAGACTCCGACTCCAATCCTGCTTCAAAATTACAGAATCCTACTCCAATCCTGCTCCTGTTTACGCCAAAAATCAAAACTCCAACTCTAGTTTTCACTCCAGTTACTCGGAGTATTTTTGCAAATTTTTGCAATCATAATATTATCCAAACTTTCGGCCTATGTTAAATTTCATACTATTGAGATTACTGGTGGTTAGAGACTGTGCGCGAATCCATGCCTCGCAGCGAGCATAACTCTTGTCAATGTTCAGTTTACATTACAATAGTAACTAAAAGAAATGGTCACTCCGTCTCCAACTCCTACTCCAGTTTTGACGTTAAACTTAAATCCGAGTCCAATCGGGCGCCGGAAAAATTTGCTTGACTCCGGCGTATCAGAGGTGTACAACGGAGCCGGATCCGGATTTTAAAAACAGGATAATCCGGCTGTTGCTTCGGATTCGGAGCCGGATCCGGATTGTGATTTTTTGCTTTTTCCGGATCCGGATCAGGATCCGGATTTAATTTTGGATGATAACAAATTCTTTAAAGTTGCTGTTTGCTGGTTTATGGTTGCAGATTTTTCCCTTTCCTGACGTCTTTGCTCCTTTAATCTTTACATTATTTTGTATGCTATTAATCAGCGGAGCGAAACCATTCGTAGTTCGCACTTAAAACGTTCTGAATTTTGTAAACTGAAATCACTGGTCGGTTTGAGATGGTGGGGAACAAAGAACTTGATACTCTACTGAAGAATGAAAAATTGTATGAAAAAGATTGTGTTCGACATAAAAGCAATGTCTGGAAATCTTTTTCCTTGCTCTACTATAAAGATTCCAATAGGTACGCTGAGTATGTTAGGTGCAAAATTTGTTCTTCTTATCTTAAACATCACAAAGCGAATAGTGGGACATCACATTTGCGAATGCATCTAAAAGCTTGTGAAAACCCTAGCAGCTCAAAATCCTCTGATACTGCCAATTCTAAACAAGCAAGTATAACTGAATTTGTTAAACACAAAGCGGACCCTCCCAAACAAGCTGTGAAACAAATGCAAAATGCTGCGGTTAATTTTGTATCCTGGGATATTAGACCTTTAGCCTCTGTTGAAGGAAAAGGCATGGTGGAATTAGTTCAGACTGCCATCGCTATCGGAGCCAAGTATGGCAACATGTCTGCTGAAAAATTACTGCCCAGTAGAAATACTGTTAAAAGGAAATTGGACCAAAAAGCAGCCTTACTAAAAACAAGTATTGTTGGCGATGTGCTAACTGCCATACAGCAAAATGGATTTGTTGCAATTACCACAGATTTGTGGAGTGATCTGAAAATGAGGAACTTCATAAGCTTAACAGTGCATTTTGTTAAAAATCAAAAACTGGAAAAGTTTGTTTTGGCTGTTTACCAATTTGAAGAAGATCAAAAAACTGCCTATAACTTAAAGCAAAGCATTGTCTCAACTTTAACAGATCTTGGCATATCTTCAGATGTGATTCAAAAAAATTTGTATTTTGTGACAGATCAAGGTAGCAACATTAAAGCAGCATTAAGCAACTATCACCGAGAACCATGTGCTTGCCATATGATTGCTACTGTATTGCGACATACATTACAGTTAGACCAATTAAGCTCCCAGATTCTTCCTATGCAAAACGATGATGACCTTATGGAACATTTGAAAGTCTTGAAAAAAAATGTAGTGGCTGCTAAAAGTTTGGCTACATATTTCAAAAAATCTGGTTTAAATAATAAGCTGAGCAGTTCATTAAAACAATCTAATGACACACGATGGAACTCGGTTTTAACTTTGGTGCAATCCATACTTAAGACATACGATGAAATTGAAAAGATCCTCTCTGATATTGGACAAGAAAGAAGGTTGGCAGATATTGATATCACTCTGTTGGGTAACCTTGAACAGTTTTTGCAACCATTTTTTGATGCAACCAAAGCTCTGGAGGGGGATAATTTTCCAACAATACACCATGTTTACCAGTGGTACATTAAGCTTGAAAGGTTTACAACTGTGACATACACTGATTCCTGTTTTGTCAAGTTTTTGAAAAAAAGAGCATCTTGTGCTCTTAATGAAAAGTTTCAAATTACTCCAACCCACAAACTAGCTTTGTTTGTAAACCCAAAATTTAAAAGCATGCGTGCTCTCAAGGAAGATGAAAAAAATGAAATTCTGTGCATTGCCAAACAGTACCTTGTGGAGCTGTTTCCTGCTTGTGCAACTGCCTCAGAACAAGGAGCAGTGGATAGTAGCCCTCCTAGTGAAAACTTGTTACTGGATCATGCATATGGTATGCCTGCTGGCCAAAAAAAAACGAAAAACAAGCAACATTGATGATGAATTTTTGGATTGGCAAGATAGCTACTGTGACACTGCCAATTGCAAGGTTGATGAAATCACTGAATATGTTGAAGCAGTGTTTGATGATGAGTTGACAAGCAGGTTTTGTGCATCTGATGGAAAATTCAACATTTTAGAGTTTTGGTCATCATCAACAATTAAAGCAAAATTTCCATCACTCAGCAAACTTGCTCTTGGGATTCTCAGTATTCCAGCATCCAGTGCTAGTAGTGAAAGGGTATTTAGTGTTTGTGGGACCACTATTTCAAAACGTAGATCACAACTAAGTGCTTCAACTGTTGACGCACTAATGGTTGTAAATTCTTGCCATGAGTAAATGTTATTAATGCAATGACATGAAACTAGTTTTATGCTCTTTTTTGTTTTTCATGCTATTCAGTGTTTATTCATTTCACATTTTTGTTTTTCACAATTTAGTGAACTAGTGGCTTATCTACTGTTGCAAGTTTGTAAATAGTGTTTCACTGGTTTTTATTTATCACACACTGTTCTTTTTTGTTTTTCATGCTATTCAGTGTTTATTCATTTCACATTTTTTGTTTTTCACAATTTAGTAAACTAGTGGCTTATCTACTGTTGCAAGTTTGTAAATAGTGTTTCACTGATTTCTTATTTATCACAGCTTACCTTTTATATTTTCAGGGTGTTTATTTTCTTTTTTCAGGTTTTATTATTTTTAAAGTTAAATTAATTTAAGAATAAAAATGTAATGATTAAGTTTACTGACAAGTTCTTAAAAGCTTTGCCATTGTAAAAAAAGGTTTGTTTTGACTAACATCTGGTGACTGATTAATGTCTAATGGATTTATGAGATAAGACTGGGGCATGGAAAGGTAATGGTGCAGTACTTCAATTTTCCACAGATCTTGTGATAATTTGTATATAATACCAATTCAGGATTCGGAGCCGGATTCTGTTTTCTGAATTTTTTAGGATTCGGAGTCGGATTCGGATTTTAGCGCTTCGGAGTCGGATTAGGATTCGGATTGAAATTTTTAGACTCCGGACACCTCTGTCCTGTATATCTCTGGTGCGATGACGCAACAATACTAGCCAACTGCCCGGATGACGCAAGTTATTTAAGAAACAAGAAGGTGATCTATGTAAACTAACAATTAAGCTCATAGAAGCGAAAGATTAATCAAAATAAATAAAAACTGTAGGTATTAGCGATAGATATTAGAGATGGCATGGGCCGCTAAGAGACCCGCCAACGAGCCGTTAACCGGTCTTTTTACTGGTCCGCTAACGGCCCTGTACTATCTTTGCTTACTACTGGGCCGCTATAACGAGCCGCTAACACTTCTTGATATCCCTTTAAGTTTGATTAATGTGATTAAAGGTTCGTAAAAAGAATGGGCTTTGGGCGGGCCGGGCTTTATTTCTAGTATGAGTTGCCGGGCTGGTTACGGTTACTGGGCTAGAGGTTCCGGGCCGTGGGCGGTATGGGCCTCAAAAAAATCAGCCCGAGCCATCTCTACGGTAAATATATATATAAAAACTCATAGCGTCCGAGAACCAGTTCCAAAGTCTAGGTGATGAAAAGGAGCTTGTATCACCATAATGCACGTACACAAACGAACCTTGAATCTAAAGCAGCGGGTGAAGTTGTCATTGTTTTGTCTGAGAATGCTTTATTGACCGATTTGCGTTAGAGCCTTAAACGAGTAGGCATTGTCTTCCAAGCGTCACAGTGCAAGTAAGGGAAATGTAGCGAGTGGAAGTCGCAACACGCCTTTACACTTCGAAAGTTTTGTGCATTTGTCTGTAGCGGCACTGGTATGGTTTTACCACAGTCCATAAACGGGCTAAGATAAATGAGAACTCATCGGACGACGGACTTGAACGGTGCTGTGTTCTTGATCGATGGACAGTTGGTCGGATGGTTGTCTTGTTTAATTCGGACTTGAATATAATCTCCAATCCAATTCGTTTCTCGACAATAAAGACAAGTCAATTAAAACCTTATTGCATCTGTAATCTTATTCAAACAGAATCACATTATCGGAAACGACCAAATAAACACAACATCACACTCATCTATTGTAAGCTCGCTAGCTAAAACATAATGCAAAATAATCACACCAACTGATCTTCAAATGCACGCAACATAATCAGCATTACATTTTCTCCAAGCCAATCTGCTAACTATAAGGGGTTATCTGAATTTGATCTGACTTTTCCGAATCACTATTGTAAAATAAAAGCATGCATCGAGCAGAGCATAGACTTTCTATTACATTGACTGGAAACTTAGAATTATATCTTTTTTCTCTCACGCTTCAGTTCGTCGTCGTCGTCGACGCTTCAGTTGTTCTGGGTAGACAGCGATGTCTGGACGATCTCGCTCACTGAAAGCTATGCTGCTATAGCCTTCTGTGAGCGATTGCAAATAGGCAGCAGGAATTGTACATAAAATAATATCGTAAAATCCACAATATGAAACTCTATTCGAGAATTTTGCATTAAATAATAACACAACACGCTTTATAAAAAAGTAAAAGCAATAGCCTCAATAGTACGCAGTGTAATAAATACAATGAAATTGCTCGCCATTATTTTTTCATTTCTCAGTATAGGATGGGGCAACACGATTTGAACAGATGAACACACAACTCTGTCTTTCGTTCCGGACACTGAGCACAGAGAGTGGTTTCACTGTTAGTAATAATGAATACACTGTGACAAAACCTTGAATAGGTGGCAAGGAGTCCTGAAAAAAAAAAAACCCAAAGGTTAAATGGTGGCGTAGCTGTTTAATGGTAACGTAGGTAAGCTAATATTTTATGTCTTTTGGACTCGGAGCGGATTCAGATTCTAAAATTTGTTGACAAACAGGATTTTGGTGCGCTTATGGAGTCCAAGTCCTCGGAACCGAAGCGGATTCGGAGTCATTTTTTGTGACTCCGCCCAACTCTGGTACCGGACCGGTGCATCGGACCAGCGGTAACAAGTACCGGTACTGGGGATGGGGAAATAAAATTGATTGTTCAAATTAAGTGGGCCAAGATTGGTATTTGAGTAGACTTCGGTAGTCCAAAGTTTAAGATAGGTCTAAGCATACCGGTAGTCTAACTCTACCATATTGTGTGTTGATAGTGCTTCTAACTGTCTAAGAATTATAATGGTTGAAAGAATTCACTGGTACAATATTAAATTTTTTAGGTACCGGTATGGTATCTTCTCATACTGCTTATATGCAGTCTGTAGTCTCAACCAGTAACCAGATGCTGCATTAAACTGTTAAACTGCAATCTCTGGTCTGTAGACTATGTTAACGGGTTGTCAAGTTCCGCACCGGTATGATACACTAGTCTATAAACAGCAAATACAAGTAGGCCTACATTAGTTTGTTTCACAAAACTAAACCTGTACAGTGCAGGCTTTCTGACTAGATCTGAGATGAAAAGATACCAGTTGGCTTTGTAAGACACTAGCTGAGAGTAGCTAGCACTGGTAAGACTTCGGTGGTAAGACTACTTGTACAGTGTACCAGTACCTTGTCTAGTCTAATCTCTTACCATACTTTGTGTACAAGGAGCTACTGGGTAATGGCCTAGGTTATCTTTATCTGAATAGCACACAGACACATATATATTGGTACCAGTATTCACCGGCGCAGCCAGAAATAGAAAGGCAGTGTCTATTTTGCCGATAATGGCATAATAGCTTTTAGGTCTATTTTGTCGCAGCTATATAACCCCATGTCACACAAATATTGCATCCTAATCTATCTTACTATCTTCATGAACCCGATTGTTAACCCCAGGTCACATGAACAGATGAATCCAAATCAAACTGAAGCGATCCAAACCGAAGAGTGTCTATTTTGCCGATAATGGCATAATAGCTTTTAGGTCTATTTTGTCGCAGCTATATAACCCCATGTCACACAAATATTGCATCCTAATCTATCTTACTATCTTCATGAACCCGATTGTTAACCCCAGGTCACATGAATCCGAATCAAACTGAAGCGATCCGAACCGAAGCCACCGAAGCGAAACAAGCTGAAGTCGCGACGAAAATTGAACTCATTACTAGTGCAGCGCTTCCCACTGTACACTGCGCTCTATCCACTGAGCTATCGAAAAGTTGTGGCAATCTAGCACAAAATGGCACTTAAAAACTCATGACCGTTGACGTCACTTACGGCAAAATAGATCTAAAAGCTACAGCAAAATAGACACTACCAAATAAAAAAAAGGGGGGGGGACAAATTTCTTTTTCATTGAATTATCATACCGCAGTTGCCAGAACTTTTGTCACTTGGAATTTTTGTCACACTATGCATCGACAAGTCCTGTGATGTACGGTATGTCGGTAGTTTGTTTTCGCATTCCGGTCGCATTTTTGGGTTGAGTCTAATCATCACGTGGAACCTTCATAACACTATTGCATACATCAACATTCATCACGCGGAACTTTTGTCACACTATTGGATGTGTGGGAAGATGTGTTGGAGTGTAAGGAAAGTGTGGAGATGGGTGTAGGGAATTGCGTTAGGGTGTAAGAAAGAGGTAAAGGGTGAAGTGTGGGGGGAGGTATGGGAACCCTAATGCACTTTCTCACACCTCCCTCTACACTTCCCTACACCTCTCCCCACACTTCCCCCCACTCCCTAACGTATTTTTCATACACCCATTCCCATATCTTCCACACCCCAACACACTTTCCCCCACACCCCTGACCTCTCCCCACATCTCACCCCATACACTCTCCCACACCTTCCCGGCTCCCCCACAATTTTCTACCTCGTCTCCCTAAATCAGAATTGATTAAAAAGTATGCCCGAAATTAAAGGTTGCCAGTAACTTCGCCACATGGTAACTTCGCCACAGAAACTTCGTCACATGGTAACTTCGCCACACTTTGAGAAGGTGAAGGGAGGTGTGGGGATAGTAGGAAAATGTGTTGGGGTGTGGGGGGAGGAAGGAGGGATGTGGGAAGAGGTATGAAAGGAGGTGTATGAAAGTGTGATGGGATGTGGGGGAGGTAAGGGGAGATGTAGGGAAAGGTGAGGGTAGGGAGATGTGAGGAATTAAAAGTGTGTTGGGGCCCCACACCTCAACACATTTCCCTACATCTTCCCCATTACCCTCCCTACATTCTTTCCCCACATGCCAACACACTTCCCCACTCACCCCATACACTTTCCCACACCCTCCCCACACATCTTTCCTTACCTCCCCCACACCCCAACACATTTCCCTACATCTCCCCCACACCCCCCATATTTCTTCCCACAGCTCCCCTGACCTCCCCCTACACCCCAACACACTTCCTTATTCACCCCATGCACTCTCCCACACCTTTCTCCCCACATCTTACCCCACAGTTTCGATTATGTGGCGAAGTTACCAAGTAACTCGAAAAGCCTGATAAAATTTTTTACGGCAACAGGGAATTTAAAGTCTTGTTTCAGTGATGTATGGCAATGTAAATTTTCGATGTATGAAAGTGTGGCGAAGTTACCATGTGGCAAAGTTACTGTGGCGAAGTTACTGGCAACCAAATAAAACATGAAACATTCTGGAGTCCAGTTGGTGTTGTCGAAGTATGGTATGACGAAAGTTCCAAATGACAAGAGTTCCACGTGCCAAAAGTTTCATGATGAAAGTTCTGGCAATCTCGTATCGCTACTAAGAAGGTTACAGCCAGGCCTACCGGTATTAGTTTATATTGAAGAATGAGTGTTATCAGTATTTGATTCGATTGTTGCGCCACAGTCAGATCGTAAATCAGAATTTTTTTTTGCATCTGCAAGACTAGAATTGTTACTGCTAACCACTGCGCGATGTGTAATTAGGTTTTATTGTTCTGTGTTATCTTTGTCTGTTTGGCTCAAAGTAATAATGTTACTATGATCAGAGTATTTTATTGAAGTCTAATTTCAATGAGTAACCAAATATGCATAAAATTTTTACTAAGCATGAAATTGATAAAAACATTTTAGAGTTCTCAAAACAGTTCTCTATGTACAAAAATCACAGAAAAGACATTACATTGCAGACTATGATAATCTTTGAAGCATTTTACGTGCAGGCTAACATTGTATTTTTCACATCTAGTTGTAGTTTTCATGTGACAGTGGCAACATTTCGCTGTTTCATTTGTCCACTTTGCGGTATTACCCAATGCTTATATTCACCCCACCAAATGTCATATAAATTATTTTGAGGTTTTTCTGCATTTCTTTTTCAGGCAGCTTGCCCTATTGAGACAAATATGTTTTAACAATAGGGCCTATATGAAGAGTATTTCTATTTGATGAGCGTGCAGACTTGACGACCCAGCAACCGGATGAGTTGCATTTCCACGGTCTTTCGCGCGTCCTCGTCACTTCACATTGTTTGTTTTCTTTTTCTGTATATCTTGTTAAAAATTGTGACAATAAAAAGACTACTACTATTACTACTATATCATCAAAATTGAAGCATATCCATTCAATTTTCAATATTGCAAATTTTCTGCAGTTGCCAGGTGTTGTTAATGGAAACATCGAGCATATATAAAATTAGACACCAGTATCATTTTTTTACCTCTCATAGCAACTCGATATTTTGAAACTATATATAGGGGAGCTGATTAGACGAGTACACGTACACGATCAGGGTTAGATTGATAACTTCTATAGCAGAAAGATAAAAAGTGGTGCTATCTTTTGCAAGACTGATAAACTTGTTGATGCTAAGCGAAGGTGGGATTAACAAAAAAGGAGTTCAATAGCAGAATCGGATGAAAGAGTTTGTTTAGTTAACTTGCAAGTTTTATTTATATACTCAAAAAATTGAATTATAATTATCTATTTGATTGTTTTAGTAAATACAATAGCGTGGGTCGCTGCTGGAGATTATGGCTTATAGCGCATGAGAATGGCGGCTTGCAAACTTTACTGGAACATATGCTGTAGCGGTATTGTAGCAATGCACATTTTGCTATCACGTGTGCCTGCCTAGTGACGTATATGTAGGACGCCAGTATGCATTTTAAATAAGAATTCTCGAAAACTGCAAGTTCAAAAAAATTTTAACATTTACCATGGAACAGGAAAATTACTAATAAATAAATACACTTTACAACTTTTTCGGTACTTCTGTGGCAATGCGTAATTATTGGCTCGACTCGGTATGCACTCTCAATATTTTTAAAAATGCAAAATAGGCAAACTTCAGAATGATGCCACGTCTCACCTGATAAAGCAATTTTGCAAAAAAGTGCCGTCATATGTGTCAAATTTACTCATAAACGTAGTCCAACTTCAGCTATATTCAAAAATATAATATACAAAGAATAATTCTAAATTAAGCAGGCATCCTACATATAGGATGCTAGGCACAAATGGGTTAAACAAATTATTTACCCCCCTCCTCATTTCTGGCAATTTAATCATGCTCAGGCTTAAGATATTTTAATCGGAGATACCATAGTTTAAGACAGTCACTTTTTAAAACCTGTATCTTGAAAAGAGGGGAACTGGTTCATCTAATCCCCTCCCCTGGCTGCGCCGGTGCCAGTGTTGGAGCTTGTTTGAATAAAGCCGCATCTTATAACAGGCAGATAGCAGTATATCACAAGCACAAGGACCGCTAGGGGCGCTAATGAGTTATCAGTAGGGGTTAGGCCTAACCCTGAACTTGCAAATCTTAACCCCAAACCACAGCTTCATTCAAAAAAGCCCCCCAGTGTTCCCTCTGACAAGGTGCAAAATTTGAGAAAAATGAGAAACTTTTGGCAAATTTTTTTGATTTTTGCTCGTTGCTATAATGATTTAAAAGCAAATTAGTTGATGTGCTCATGTTTTTTTTTTTCAAATAAAAGTGTTTTACCGTCGAAACTCTTATTTTGAATAAAAATTATTCCATACCTTGAACTACAGGTACACTTTTTAAATGTTTGGGCAAATTTTGGGGCTTGTTCGTTTCCCATTCAGGGTTTGGGTTATGCCCTAACCCCTACTAGTAACCCACTAGCACTCCTAGTGATCCATGTGCCTATGATATCTATATCTGCCTGTTATAAGGTGTGGCTTAATTCAAACAAGTGGATCCTCCTAAAACCTGCAGGAGCACAAGGACCAAGGTTTTATTACTATTATTATTGTTGGTATATTTATTCTCCTATCACAAGAAAGCAACGAAGTGCTGTGCGAGCTTGCTTAGGAGTTGGCGGCCATCTATCTACCACACTAAGATGGGGGAATTCTGCTAATTGCCTTTCCAAATGGCACAACAAGTTAACTTGCCCGCTTTCTCCTCACTGTTGCAATGCTGAATGTCAAGCATGGAAGCTGTGAATACTAATTTTAAATTTAGTGGTTTGACGTGACTTGGAATCGCACTCCAAGTCTATCAATCCAGATTCTGACGCTCTATACCACTCGGCCATCTGATCGGTGCACAGGGGTCACAAAGAGCACAAAGATTACAAGGACCAAGGTGCACAAGGATAACAATGAGCACAAGGACGGCTAGAGGCTCAAGTGAGTTATTACCAAAACCTGCAGGAGCACAAGGACTGCCTTTGCAATTGAATTTGGAGCACAAGGACCGCTAGGGGTGCTAGTGAAGGCCCTAACCCTAATTCTTGGTAATAACTCACTAGCGCCCCTGGCGACCCTTGTGCTCCTGCAGGTTTTAGTAATAACTCACTTGCACTTCTAGCAGTCCTTGTGATCCTTGTGCACCTGCAGGTTTTAGCAATACCGCAACAAGCTCCCACATTTTTAGTGATTTTTATACTTGGGCAAATTTGACTAGTTAAAATCTTAGACTGTTAGAGGGAACAGTGGCACATCCCAGTAATTTACCTTGTGACCTGTCTGTACAGAATAATGTTTTTATGCATAATTTCTACCGCTTCAGGGTCATTCCACTTGGTACCACAAATGTTAAATAGTTCCGTGGTAGTTGATTTACTGGTGTATATGAATCAGAAACTACTCAATATGAATTGGCAAGCTCATTCGGTCAGGGTTAGGGTAGGATTAGTAACAGTTTTGCTATCGCAGCTAAGGTTGTTTTCATGAACGACCCTGAAGTGGGAGAAATTATGCGTAAAAACATTGTCCATCCATACATCTAATTTTTGTGGGCTTTATGCTCGCAGTTCTTCTAGGTTTTGTATCATACTGCATACGGTAATTAATTTTTCGATGTCATCATTAAAAAAGTGCTTAAGTTATCAGGATTATGATTCAAAAACTGGAACCAAGCCCACTAAAATTAGACATGTGGACAGGGTACAGGTAGTCTATTTATTGCAAGTATTATAATCGGTGATTTAATAGCTTGTGGCTATTACTCAAAAATCAAATCAAATCGGTGATTTAATAGCTTGTGGCTATTACTCAACAGTCAATAACTGCTTATCTTGGTAAACAAGTGCACTGTGTATTGGCTAGCAGGCTAGTCTCGTGTTGGTGGAAACATGGATAGTCAAGGAAGGCGTGTGGTGGTGTGTGACAATGGAACTGGGGTAAGCACCGATAATGGTTAAAATTTTCTTTTTTATCAGTTTTAGTACTGATACCGTAATTTACCAGTATACTGGTATATACTGTATCAGTACTTATTTTAAAATAAAAACAGTCTACCGTTTAGGCAGATGAATATATCACTAGGCATAATTGCAGTCTAACAGTCTAGTCCAGAGTTTATAGACTCATTTGCCCTTTAGGTGATTTAACTTGTGATTAAATGCAGTTTTGTTTTGTATTGTTTGGCCTAAAACTGGTGAGTTTTTGCATGAAGTCTACAATTTGCAATACCTGAACCAATGCGTTGACATTGTCCTGGTATGTTTCAAACACTGAACATATTATATATTATTGCAATCGACGGAAATCATAAATGTACAGCAGGGGTGGGCAATTATGTTCACACGAAGGGCCGCATTTTGAAAAAATTTTGAAGCCGAGGGCCGCTTGTCGGTGGACGTTCAATTTTCCACTGGAATTGAAGTGAAGACCAAGAAAAATTGAAGTGAAGACCGAGGTTGTCACGTCCGTGGAGATACAATGGTTTTGAGGGCTTGATTCATGTTAAGTGTTAAAATTTCTCTAAGTGCTCACGGGCTGCACAAAATGGTCTCACAAGCCGCACTTTGCCCACCCCTGATGTACAGTATATGATTTCAGTCCAATAGATTGCCATGTATATGTATCTTAAACTTTCCACTGATTTTAATTTGTGTATGCTGAATGCTCTCACAAGTTTTTTGTGTAGTTTGTGAAATGTGGATTTGCTGGCTCCAACTTTCCTACTCACATATTTCCTGCCTTAGTTGGTCGACCTATTTTACGATCAACAACAAAAGCTGGTGATGTCGAAATAAAGGTAAATCTTATATACACACATATTCTCACAAAATTTGAGAAATTTTTTAATCTCACAAATTTTTGAAAATTATTAAGTATGCATATAGTGTATATATAATGCTTTATTTGCGTCAACCACTGTCATTTTAATTCCATCCAATTAAAATTGATATTTTGTGCATGTATATACAGTGGCAGGTTGAAAGCCATTTATTAGTTTTTTGTTAATAAATTGTTACATAAGTTTGTTGGTAAAAAATTTAGGATCTCATGATTGGAGATGAAGCGAGCTTGATGAGGTCGCAACTTGAAGTAAATTATCCTATCGAAAATGGAATTGTAAGAAACTGGGAAGATATGGAGCATTTATGGGATTATACATTTGGTCCAGAGAAACTGGACGTAAACCCTCAGTGAGTTCAGTATTGCAAATTAGTTTAAAATTCGTTACCTGAATCTGTTATTAGTTCAACTACTTTAATTGCATTGAAGAAATGTTTGAACAAGTTTGACTTACACACCATTTGCTCGTTTGTATATTAGTCTCAGTGTATATTGCTTTTATTTTATGTTCATTTGTTATGTTGTGTCTTTTTTCTTGCTTCACTTGTGAGTGTGTCTGGGTTTGAACCCAACACTATAGCGTCGAATTTCGTAAATAAATAAACTTATGGGATGTTGGCATAATTGCATTGCCAAAAAATTACAAAGTATTGCAAAAAGTTAAGTTTAGGTACTACAATAAGCATGAAATTTTAAAGTGTTTTTTGTTTTCTTTTGAAAGAAAATCTTGTGATTTTATGCTTCTTATTGATAACATAAATTATACTGCCGCAACTTACAGGGCCTAAAACTATTATTTACAATCATTTTGGTTTTATGATGTGTGACCTGATGTGGTGTAGGTGGAGCAACATTTGTGAAAACGTTTGCCTGCCTGAGCTGTTGATGTAGTAATGTAGCTCTTTCAAAATGTTTTGCGTAATATAAATATCATGTTAGGTTTTTCATCACTGAAAAGTTGAAAATTTTTTTAGAAATTCCAAAGTTCTTCTCACAGAACCACCAATGAATCCAACTAAAAACAGAGAACAAATAATTCAAGTAAGTGTGGCTGAATTTTTGCTCTTCCTTTTGCTGTTGTATTATTTTAAAACTTTTGATTTAGAGAATGTTTGAGAAGTATAACTTTGACGGATGCTACATTGCTGTTCAAGCTGTACTAACTCTCTATGCCCAAGGTGATGTATTATGCATATATTAGTTACGGCTAATTTATTCAAATCTTAATTTATCTTTTGAATGATACAAGATAAGACCTGAGCCATCCTGTTTCGAGATTACGTCCCTCATCAGTGATAACGATCAGGGAGGACCATATCGAAAACCACACAACAAAATGACTCAATCTGACATTATAAATAATGTTGTTGTGGATAGAAATAGCAATCCACGAATGGTTTCGCTTTCATTATGAGCTCGTCAGGTCAATATAGCTAGTAGAAATTATCTTTTGAATGATATTAATTCAGATATATATGCACTTCAATAGAAAATTTACTGTGTTGATTTAATGCTATGTTCGTTATAACGTTGAGAATGTAGCCCTTAAAAGTTTTATCGTGTTGTATTTACATTGACAATGTATAACAATTATTTTTAGTGTTTATTTCGCATCGTTTCTTTACGATACATTGTATTTTGTATTTTTTTTCTCAAGTTTAAAATGTTCATGATCTTTTTGAATAGGTTTGCTCACTGGTATAGTAGTGGATATTGGAGATGGTGTGGCTCACATTTGTCCCGTCTATGAAGGTTTTTCGCTTCCTCACTTAACAAGAAGATTAGATGTGGCAGGAAGAAATATCACCAGATATTTGATAAAGGTAGATTTTCTAAGTATCATCAAATACTGTGGTGATTAATGTGAAGTTTTGCGGCCATTGTGTGTTGTAGGCATAGGGTTACCATGTTTTCACTACACAAAAGGAGGATGGGTTCTTTGAGGGTCATGATGCCCGCAGATGTCAAGTTTTCTGCCCAAAAACAAGTTAAACCAAAAAAAAAGGTCATCACGTCCGCAGGCCATAGTTTGCTGTGAAACTTCCCAAAAATTTTCATGGAAGAATGATTTCCATTGTTTTCACTGTTCATAGCATTTGCCGAAAAGGAAAACATTTGGGCATTTTTTGGCGTCCTTGGAGGACAAATTTTTAGGTCAAAAAGGAGACATGTCCTCCAAAAGGAGGACGTATGGTAAGCCTATGTAGGCAGGGCTACAAACTTGCAAGCATTTTTAATCAGGTTCGACTTCGAGTTAAGTCATTTCTACCGAGTCCATGCAGAGTTCAAGTTGTTTTATCGGATTTAGACTAAGTTCAAAGCAGTTTTTGTCATGTTTAGGATAAGTTCAAAACTCGATCAACTTTTTTCGAGATAGACAGACAGAACAGTTTATTTTGTCGATAATTCAATAAACATCACCAACGGGAGACTGCGAAGGGATTATTTACGGTCTTCAAGTCAAGCAGTCACCCTGGAGTTCAACTTCGAATTCCGGGATTTTCGTATTTCGATTTCGAGTTGGGCAAGAATGAAAGAGTTAAGTTCACAGCCCCGGTTGTAGGCTAGGCGTATGCTGCAACTGTCTCTCAGTTTCTTGTTACGTTGTATTTTTCTGCGGTTATTTGTATTGCTTTCTCATTTGAAGGAAATGCCATTTGCATAGGAACAAAACTGTTACACCTTCAACAAGCCAATCTGTATTCAACACAAGCAAACAAGGACCTCTGAATCTTTTGGCTGTAATTGATGCCTTAAATGGCTTAATACCTTGGGTTCATCTTTTTTAATGGATGGATAGCTACAAATAACTTGGCACTTCTTGAAAATTTTCACTTCAAAAAATTTTAATTTTTTTTTAATCAATGAATTTTTTATTTTTTTAGTTGTTACTACTCCGTGGCTATGTTTTCAACCAATCTGCTGATTTCGAAACAGTTCGTATGATGAAGGAGAAGCTTTGTTATATCGCGTAAGTGTATTTAATGGAGCTAGTTTGTCGCATTGCGCAATGTCAGTAACCACGCAAAACTACGCCTGGTGACGGGTCTTTTATGACGGGTTCGATTCACGGCTGTGTCCATGCACATACACACATTTTGTGTGCCTGTTGACTCGGAAGAGTGCAAACTCACTTTACAATGTCTCTCAATGCACAACGTTAAGCCAGATGATCTTCACAATGTCCCTCAATGCACGATGTTAAGCCAGATGATTTGAAAATAACCGGTGATGGGCACGATAAATTTTTCTCTACTAAAGCGATAACGACAATCGATAATTTCAAAAAGCCCTGGACGATACCGATAAACGATAAATCTCAATTTCTTAAAGCGATATTGGTAATCGGTAAATCAAAACTATTTTGAGCAATAACGATAATCGGTAATAAATTATCGCCGATAAGTTGTCTCGGTATACGCCCATCTCTGAAAATAACTTAATTTATAAAATTGTTCTCGCGGATGTACAGTTAATCAATTTACAGTGGACCAGTTTCATACACTCAATCAGATTTCTACCAACACCCAAATGTTTTAAGCTTATTTTTTTCCCTGGTTATTTTAATTGTGACATCATCGATATCGCGTAAGACCCAACTCAGCGTGGACTTATAGCGGTGACAATGCCACCAGAAGTGAACCAAAACGTTCGCCCAAGTGGTTTTCACTGTTTCTTGTCAGTAATATGTAATTATTTGTGGTATGACGAAGCAAAACTCTATTTGTGTAGATACGACACAGAACAAGAACAGAAACTAGCCACGGAAACAACGTATTTGGTTGAATCATACAAGGTTTGCCATTTAAAACAGTAGCATAGATAGAATTAATCTAATGGATTGGTGCTAATTTGCAATCAAACACAAAATAGAATTGTTCGGCCATCACAACTGCGACTTAGTACCGATATCTAGGTTTTTCTGTGCGCAATGAATTATGCATAAACCGTACTTTAAAATTGAGAAAAAGTTGACAGATGCAACAATGTGCTTGCCACCGATTCCGAAGCTACCATTGTGTGTGCAATATGCGTCTTGTATTGGTTTGTTTTGAAGAGTCACATCTTCTGCTCAGCTATATATCTTTGTCTTAATTATCAAGCAATTGCAGGCTTCAATACGTTTTGTACGCCAACTTGTCGAATATGTAATGGCTTTGAGATGCATTGCTACCCTGGCGGATTGCTTTGCCATTGATTTTAAATTTTAAGTTTTAGAACAACTTATGATCATTAAATTGACTTTACTTCATAACATGGTTCGTTTGATTTAGTTGCCTGACGGTCGACTTGTAAAAGTGGCAGGAGAAAGATTTGAAGCTCCAGAGGCCCTGTTTCAGCCTCATCTTATTAATGTCGAGTCTTGTGGAATTGCCGAGTTGCTTTTTAACACAATTCAAGCTGCGGACATCGATATCAGGTGAAATTTGGGGAGTGATTAATTTGTGGCTCTTCAGCATAGCAGGGTGATGCAATGAACTGAAGCATTGTTACGGCAACTATATCGCTGGCTTATAGTTAATCTTGTCGCTTTTTCTTTTTAAAGCAAATTTCCGTTCCCTACCTGGGTGTTGCAACCATGCCTACAAACTCGTATTTTTTTTTTAATTCCTCTTCTACCTGCATGCCATAACGTTAAACGTTTTGTTGCCATTTTCTTGTACCGTTGTTATATTTCGTTCATCATATTGTATTTTTTATCGTGTTCACGATGCAGAAATAAATGGTGGTGCTACAGTACTACTGCCATCATCGCTCAACTTTAGCTGTGGTGTGCTAGAGTAAGCTTCACTGAACTTTTTTTTGCCCTTGTGGTATCTGTAAACAAAATTGAGCCCACAAAAAGAAGAAAATAATGCGATTTTTAGGCAAGTCTATAGTCGTTCTGCTTGTAGGATAGTTTTTGTGGCGCGAGAGTATAAGGAAGACAAATATCATGTTCTTACTGACTCAAAAAATACTTGTCGGTTGTTATGGTCTTACCTAAAGGTGGAACAATTTTTAACTTTTGCTCTTCTGCGCAGGAGTGAATTTTACAAGCACATCGTTCTGTCTGGCGGTAGCACCATGTTTCCAGGTTTACCATCGCGAATGGAGAGAGAGATTAAACAACTGTATCTGCAACATGTGCTCAAAGGAGATCACACCAAGTTTTCTGTAAGTAAATATGCCACTAAGCTCTCTTAGCTTACTTGATGTGGCTGAAGTTTGACGAGAATTCTTAAATAGTAATTGAATTTGATGTCTAAAATGAAGACGGTCAGGACAGAAGCGTAACGAGCCTATGTTTTAATGATGCTGTTTTTTTCTTCTAGTTGCTTTTTCAAACTACTTTTGTCTTAGAATGGTCTCTTTTTGTAAAAGTGCTTTTATTTAGCCTAATATTAAGTCATGGCTATTCAGATCCAAAAATCATTAATTTCTATTGTTAATTTGAGTTTATTTTTCACAACTGAATTTAACAATTGAGTACTTTTTTGAATTTTCAGAAAATGGTAAGTGAATGTGTGTAGTGCTGGTACAGAGTAGTTTTTCACCTTGTTTGATTTTCATTTTTCACTTTTTCGTGGTTGCATTATTTTCGTAATCATGTTGTAAATTTGAAGTGCTTTCGCGTGACGTGGCTCTGCTGGCTTAAACTCAACAGTTTCTTGTTGCTTAGCGCTCTAACACGCATACTTAATAAGTAGATTGTAGCTAGATTGTTAAAATTGCAAGTAGAAATACAATATTTGGTTTGTAACCAAATAGAATAGAAAAGCGAGTAGAAATAAACAAAATACTACTACATAGTATTTACAACTCCGGTGGTACAAAAGATGACCGGCACAATTGTTTAGCGAATTTACGCTGCGTGAACAACATGAGTCGGGGTGTTGAAAATATTGGGTGTCCGAATCCGATATTGTAATAGGGTTTTTAAAAATAAAAAAGTCGCTTTATGCCTACTCGCTATGAATGCAGATTGCAGATCCTTGAAGAATGCTGCCAAATTTGCTTTCGTGGATTCTTTCTTGCTGCTCATTACTAGAGGAATTAGTCAAAAATAGTGGGCTTAAAAGTCCAACCGTCTGGTACTTACTGTACCTAGGCCTATCTACTCTGAAATAACTCCTAAGACTCGCAGAAGTTTTTGTATCGATATTTACGTAGCTCTTGCATATCATGCATGGTTTGAAGTGATAATGTTTGTCCGTAGAAGTAAAATATTATATATTATTTTCATCTCGTAGTTTTACATTTTAGTTTACCACGATTAATCTGTTGATAGTTTGCTTTGCAATATCTGTGGTTATACTGATGCCGGTGAAAGAAAAGAAGTATTTTTTAGTGGTAATGGCTTATTATGTGCATTTCATTCCTGCTTCACTCGTTATGCAATTGATGTATGTTGATTATTGATCATACTTTAACGTTTCTTCTGGGAACCCCGGTTTTTTTACACGAGTCCCCGTTAAAAATGCTTTTCTTAGACAGTGAAAGAAAGTTTGCATGAGGTTTGAAAGTTATTGCCATCTTGGCGTTGCAAATTATATATTGCTGTTTAGCGTTGTGGTACAACATTTTACCTACGTTTAAATAGCCAGTATGTTACATATTTCGGGCAAGTTGGTGTAGCTTTTATGTAACTGCTTTCAGAAATTTAAAATCCGCATTGAAGATCCACCTAGAAGAAAGCACATGGTGTTCCTTGGCGGGGCGGTTCTTGCTGATATCATGAAGGACAAAGAGAATTTCTGGATGACCAAGAAAGAATACGAGGAGTCTGGGTTGCGAGTGCTGCAAAAACTAGGAGTTAAAGTGGCGTAGTTTTCCACTATAATAGAATTGAAGGGTCCTAGTTTCCCCTTTTTCCCATGTACCATAAAATTATGCGAGTTAACATAGACTAGCCAAGATGCAGTGTTTGGATACTTGAATTTTTCACGATGTCATAACTTTGTTTTTAATCAGCGCTGCTTAGAAACTCCTTTGCATCAGACTATTTTGGTGCACCAACTATGTTTTGTGCACTTTAAATTGATTGTATATTCAAGAAAGAAACGCATTTATAATCTCATGTAAAGACACTGTATTAAACGACGACGAGTTGAAATTAAAGGCTTGTCTCTCCATTGCACTTTTATATTTAGGTCAAAGCTTTTTTTGTATAGGCTACAATCGTGTTGTTGTGTACGGTAGGCCTACTTAAAACAGATTTTTGTGTGTCCTGTTTAACGCTGTGTCCAGTTTTATGTCTTGCTAAGTTTTGTAGATTTCATCATTCTTGTTCTAATCGAAACCTAAAATCCAGCGGTTGCACTGTGCACTGCATAGAATTATTATCGTTTATTCAGAGTTGCTTGATCTTATCCCTTGTGGCGACATTTTGAGCTAGAAAGTTTTATGCGTGGTTTGGCGTATTTCACTGTTCCCTGGTTTTCGAAGTTTTTTTAACCGACTTGTTTTGATTCGAAGCAGATAATAATCATATAATAACCAAGCATTTCCGACTTAGCTGCAAAGTAATGTAGGCTAAATTAGATAAAAGAGCAGGAAAAAATGTGAAGAACGCGATAAGTTGAAACAGTAGTATAAGATCGCTGTGGTTAGTTGCGTTTAAAGAAGGCGAGGAAGGCTTTCTTCAGTCTTCATGCTCTTTAATCTTCATGCTAATTGTTTGTAACTTGATCGCTCCTGAAATTACAGACGCGAGTGCTTCTAATGTATTTCAGAGAAGAAAAAGTGAAGTTATGTGGTACCGGTAGATGCCTCCCAAAAATCTTGCACCAACGGTAAAAATTGTCTCGTTTAAAAAAGACCTTTGCACGAGAATAGTTTTATGGGTGGAGTTCTAGACGCTTATCCAGCTTGACGAATTCGATCAGAGAAGCTCAATGCAAGATGGTAGGCCTACTGAAAGGCATTTACCGCAATAAATCTGATTAAAGGTGTGTTTACTCAGAATACGATGCGATTTTTCGTAAGAAAGTGACCGAAGCTACAAGAAATTCCAGGAAACAATTATCGGATGGTGCTTCAAAAAAAACATTCAGGGATGCCTAGGTAGTTGTAAAAATTTGTGTGTGGGATGCCTAGTTGTAAAAATTTGTGTGTGGGGGGGGGGGGCTCTTAAAATCGGCGGAGTCGATGTGAACGTTTAGACTTTAGAGCAAATGTTCTTAACTTGGGAGGCGTAAAAGGTTTGCAAGAGGGGCGCGAGCATAGCACTAGCAGTGACTTGGTTGAACGTAGAGGCCTATTTTCAAATCTTTTTTCGTGAAACTTCAAAACTTGTTTCCCCGAAACAGCTGCATCCCCTAAGACCAGACATGGGCAAACTATGGCCCGCGGGCCAAATCCGGCCCGCCGGCTCATACACAAACTTAAATTCCCACCGTGAGTTGAGCGGAAGACCTTTTTTTTTCCTACAGAGATCACGGATGGCAGTGATTTTCAAAATAAGCCTCAACGGTGCAAAATTGAAATATAAAACGAGGTGAAAACCTTTAATTTGGAGATCACATTCGTACGTGGACCGTGATCTCCAAAAAAAGGTCTTCACCTTGTTTTCTAATCAGCTTGCGGCCCGCGGCTTCAACAGTTTTTCCAAATCTGGCCGTTCGAGTGAAAAGCTTGCCTACCCCTGCTTGAGACAAGACAATGCAAATAAATTGTTAACCTATATTTTCTGCATGTTTTTGCAGCGTGGTGGGCACTGGGCAGTGCCGTATCAAGGCATCTCCGAAGTTCGGTCCCCCCGGTCGGAGTATAAGTAATTAAAGGGGCCCCACAATATTTTTTTGTATTAAACTCAAAAAATTTCGTCAAAAAGTAGCTCAAAAAGCACTTCATTTGCAACTGCATGATGTAAATCAGACCTACAAATTTTCAAAAAATAGGAATGTTGGGGGCGCCTCTCCTGAGGAAATTTTGATTATGTCCCTTGAAATAATGCAGCTAATGAGTCGAAAAAGCGCGAAACTGCCAAAATGCTTGTAGAATGTAGATTAGTTATCAAATGGCCTCCGCTGGAGCTTTTTTGAAGGGGAGAAGCAACAGTCTTCACTCGGCACTGGTGGTGGGGCGTGGGCAGAAATAACTGACGGCAAACATAGGCGTAGATTTCTGGGGGGAACGGGGTCCGGACCAATAATTTTGCTTGGGGGGACCAAAGAATATGTGCCCCCTCAATATTTAGGCTACACAATAGTTCGATTGTGCGCAAACAAGCATGTTTCTTTGAAATTTTTTTTGTTTAAAACCAAAGTTGGACGCGGGCGGGTTTTCTCGGCCCGAACCCGACGAAAGAATCAAAAGCCCGATTTCGGCCCGAAATAATGTAATGTGCAAATATAGGCCTGCAGGTTATTTTATGCTGCTACAAAAAAGTGAACGTAAGTAGAAGGCAAACAATCAAAAACTTATTTATTTCATACGGAAAAAGCGGAGTAAATAATTTCCAATGCCTCAACAGCGTGAGGCGACTACAGATTCAGATAAAAAATACAGCAAAAATAGTAAAAAAAAAATTTTTGTGTTAACATGCTGAATATCAGCCCGAAAGAATTTAAAAATCGCGGCTCGAACCCGACCCGAAAAGCCCGGCCCGAGTCCAACTCTGGTTCAAACACATTACACAGATATCGTAATCAATTAACTTTTCTAGACCCGCGAATCGTTGAAGGGTCGCGGGGGCAGCTGCTGGAATTCTCGATCCTCTGCGACGAAAGGTAGATGTTCTGGTGGGGTGCCAAGGCGGGACCAACTAAGATTTTCAACGTAGGCTCATTTTCACTTCAATTTGGTAGATAAACAGTGCCTGTTTCTGAAAAAGTGGTTAATTATTATTAGGCCTACCAAAACTTAGTTTTTAAAAAAATACCACTTTGTGGTTAAATAAGGTATACAAAACTGCAATTATTAGTATCGTACTGTTAAAAACCATATTGAAAAAATTGGCTAATATTTCTGATCTTATCCTTAATCTGATAGTTATTTATTGAACCAATACACTCCTGGACATGAGTAAAAACTGTACCCGGTTGTGAACTTGTCTTTTAACAAGTGCGGATGAATGAGGGTACCCATTCACAACTCCCTCCAGGTAACCCTTGAGCAAGGTTTAGAACCTGTTAGCCTCCCAATAGCTGGGGTCACAGGCTAGAATCTTAATGCTAATGTTTATTTGCTGAATTGATCTTGTCTGCTATGAGAGAGAGTTTATTTCGTTGCTCATAATAAACGACACACACACAAAAAAAAGCATAATATATCGCAGAATAGTGAAATTAGCAACAGGCAGCTGTGAAGGGACCAGTGGTCTTCGAGTCGTTCAGCAGCCTAACATAATTGTGCTTAGAAAAAACAAAGGTGTTTTGTGACATGTTGCTTAACTTAACTAATTAATTAGTTTTGTTTTTGAGCTGGTTGGTTATGTGTGTGTGTTTTTGTTAAATCCAATGTTTGTTTTTTTCTTATTTGGGTCATGCGGCCATGCCTAGTCTTCTTGACGGGCATGTTTCAACGGTTATCCGTTTTGTTGCGTGTGCCCTTTTCCGTGCTTTGCCAATATCTATTGTACTGATAGGAATGGGTGTTTTTTAACGTTTTGAAGTGCGGAAATAAAAAACGAATTGATTGATTGATTGTACTTTCGCCATCGAGTTCTGGGACGGCCTCTATAGGCCTTCGACCAATCGGTTTTGAATAGAACAGTTTTTTTGGCTGTTCTTTCCTGGGACATTCGTGTCACATGTCCATAGGCTACCAGCGCACTTGCGACCTTTCTTGTCGGAGAAGCAGCGATTCAACGTTTACTAATATCTGCACTTTTCACTTTGTCCAACAAAGTCAAACCCCTAATTCATCGCTAGAATCTCATATCGGCTGCTTGAACTAGAGATCTCACTTTCTCATTCATGATCCTACACTTATGGCCATATGTAGGGCCCTTTTTTTCGTCACTTATTCAAGCGCAGTAGGCCTATTTCGGCAGAGTTAATTTTAAGCAACTTAAGTAGGCCTTCAAAAACGACTATAGGAGGGTCCGGGGCATGCTCCCCCGGAAAAAACTTGAAAATTTGCAAACTGTAATGGCCATTTTAGTGCTTTTTAAACATTTTTCGGGGAAAATTGGTCACATTTTTGGCCCCTAACTTTAAGCGCTTCACCAATGATGCATTTTGCTCGCAGTTTCGATTACGCTAGCCAACTTAAGGCGACTACGGCATATTGCTATGAAGAGGTTAAAAATCATGGAAAAATTTTATTCATTCAAAACATTGTTAAAAATGGCTGGTGGGGGAATGCATACGCAGCATACTCCGCATCCCCCCTATGTTTTAAACTAAAAATACCGAAGGCAGTTATAAAACACGATTGTTGTAAGAAGGTCAAAGAAATGCTTTCTGGTGGAACTGGTAAAACGATATTGAAATGTTAGCGGTTTAGTTCTTTTTTCAGCTTCAGTACATACAGATCATCTTTGCTTAAAATCGTTAGCCTTTTTTCTACGAAAGGCCTGAGGGGCTGAGGGCAGTTGCGTGTAGGTTACAGAAGCGGCACTGCCCTGCTAATAAAATTGTGTCATTGCTTTATAACAGGGGTGACGAACCTATTTGCTGTCGCGGGCCACTTTGTTACTTACCAATAAACAAGCGGGCCGCATAACTTTTTAGTCATAAACAGTGGCGTAGCGAGAAATTTTAAAAGGGGGAAGCCATAATTTCCATATTTCTTTAAAGCGTTTTTTTTTTTCGGTAGAACAAATTTGAAAATGATTGAAAAACAAGAAAAGCTCTTGGAGGGTCCGGTGGCATACTCTCTCGGAAAATTTTTGAAAATTTACATGCTGTAATGGCTATTTGTAGTGCTTTTTGAATAATCCTCAGGCAAATTTTGTTTAAATTTTTTGACCCTGATTCTGAGTGCTTTGCCGAATATGATGCATTTAGCGCGCACATTTTCGATTATGCATGCTTAAAGCGTAAAGGCTTATCGCTCTCGAAGAGGTTCGAAGTTATGGAAAAATTGTATACATCAAAAACTATTTTGAAAATGGCTGGTGGGAGGATGCATACCTCTCATCCTAACCCTTGGATTAGCCACTGGCCATAAGCTACAGAAACCATCAAGAGTCTGGCATGTTTCAGTCACTTGGCACCATGAGTTTTGTTCTTTTTTTACTAAAAGGCAGAGTCAAAAAGGGGGAAGGATGGCACAATGGCCCCCCTCTGAATACGCTCCTGGTCATAAACATATCGGATATCGGTCCAATCTTTTTGAAATACTCTTTTTTCATGTATAATATTTCGTTTTTCGCTGAAGACAAGCGGCTAATTAAATATTGATTAAAAAACAGAATAACAAATACCTTAAGAAAGCAGTAAAATTTGCATATGATAAATGGTACTGCCACCTCACCAATTCATTTCCGCAAACTCACATAATTCCTACTACTGTAAGGCAAGCTAAGCTCTCACTCGAATAGTTACTCGTAAACTGCTGCACTATGCTGAAGCTGCAACGGACTCGAGTTATGTTATTATTATTTCATAACAATGGATGAACTACTGAATCCTGAAACAGATGACTTGTATTGAGCGTTTATATAATTACTGTGTGATACGCGCTTGATTAAATCAGGGGCTCAGCTTTTGGTATCGCATCGCAAAGATTAGACGGGGAAAAAGATGTTTAAAAGTACTGGTCTCGCCAAAATGTTCGCAGGCTATAACAGCACTCCATCACCAACAGTGCAAAGCACTCCAGTAAATCGTACCGTAGAGCGAGACAGCGCTGTTTCTGGCTATTAGCCTTCATCAGCCGCCCTCAGGTAAGAAACATTCATCTTCCAGGACGAATGATCTTGCCAGAATCACTCAAATCTAGCCTCTGACCCAACAAGAGGAAGTCGTCATGACTTCCCGTCCGGTAGGCCAGGAAGGACACTGCTATTTAGTTGTTTGCTCTTCACCCTGGCCACGTCAAGAGTTTGACTGGAATGGTGACGTAGCCACACGAGTGGATATGCGTACCACAACGGTTAAATTCTTTAAGAAATATTTATGCGAAGGGATGAGTGATACTGGCAAGATCATTCGTCCTGAAAGATGAATGTTTCTTACCTGAGGGCGGCTGATGAAGGCTAATAGCCAGAAACAGCGCTGTCTCGCTCTACGGCAAAGATCAAGATTCAGGAAGCAACGCTACGTCATTCTTGTTCATATGACAAATTATTACAAAACTAGATTATCAATGACAAAGTATCTAGCACTTCGAAATAAATATTAGAAAGAGAAGTATGTATGACGTCATTTGAGGCTCAATGCCCCCCCTCCCCCCCCCCCGTGGCTACGCCACTGACTCTAGTAGTTTCTAATCAAATATGCGCTTGCGAATAATAAGTGAAAGCGGCACCTTTAAATATCGCTTGATAAGCACACAGGAAAAAGGCGAAGTTAATGAATCGCGATTGACGCTAGAGGGAGGTAAAGATAACGGTGCTTGTTGAAATATCATGAAGGCAACTATATTAATGATTACCAACAGCTGACTTGCTCCTAACTCCCACACGCACACGAATCTTGATACTGCAAGCGAACACGTCGGATATATCTGCAAGGCGACAGCTGCACGCTCACTAAAACAAGTATTCTCAAGTATGGCAACATGTAGGCCTATAATCTGTTAATCTCCCGTATTAGTTATGAGGTTGGGTATAAGGAGTATCATCATCAGAAACTCGCTTTGGAGAGCAGAAACGTTATTCACACCCCTGCTTATCTGGCTACGTTGCTACATTCGAACAATACTAAGGACGTGAAGGATCTTATGGCCTATATACAGGGTTACCACCGGACCACACCAAAAAATAAGCACGCTGCAGTTAGGTTACCAAAAAGTCAATAGCTCTTTATTGTGAATCCACTAAAAATCGGTGAAGACTAAAAAAAAAAAAAAGGTCTTCACGTCAACAAAGTCCTGTTTTTCCACTAAAAATTGGTGAAGACCAAAAAATAAGATCTTCACGTTCGCAGTATTCTGTTTTTTCCACTAAAAAATCAAAAATAAGCACGTTTCTTAGAAATAAGCACATTCTCGTTTTCTAAGACATTGCCCTTGAAAATGAGCACAAATCTTAGAAATAAGCACGAAATGGTAACCCTGCCTATATACGAAAAAAATGTTGCAAAAGTTATTGCTGTGCGATATTCATCATAGCATTGAAGGAGAATGTTTTCATTTTTAATGCCACTTTCAATAAAGGTTAATGCATCAGTAGCAGCATACTCGGAACTTTTAGATGAATCAAAATCTACATTTTTCTTAGAATTCGCAGGTTTATTGTTTTGTTTTGATTCAATGACACAAAAATATATTTTTCCACATAATCTAGACCAGTCATGAGGCCTATTTACATTAGCGGGTTTGATTATGCGGGTTACATAACACGCTTCAGTTTCAGGTAAGGAGATTTTTTGTTTAACTGGCTGTTCTTTCAAGGCATTTTTCAGCGGATTGAACCAACCTGTTGCAAGAGAATAATTTCCAACCCGCAAAACTTACTGAAGCAGAACGACGTGAGTTTGCGTCTGACGTAAGCGGGTTAACCCTCTTAAATTGTTCATGCAAATCGGCTTATGGTATTCAACCTTTTTACACAATTGCCCCTGTTTGGAAAGTGTGGGTCCAAATTGCCCCCACAAAGCATTGATGAGCAAAAACAAAAAAAAAAGGATCTGCGTGCGGCAAGCAGTTTGCCGAGTTCTGGCGTTGAGGAATTTTTTATAATTTTTACAAAATTTTGTTATTTGCCACACATTTGTAAAAGTTTTTGAAAGATCGTTAAACATGTTGATAATAAATCTGAACTTACTTCTACAAATTCACCTCAGTTTAAAACATCTATTTAAAACCCCACAGTTTGTTTCATCTTATCTTATTTAAATAGAATAGATTTTATGTGAATAAGATTTAGACTAGACCTGATGATCCCTCTTGGGTGAAACAGACTGTCGGGTTTTAAATACATGTTATTAAACTGTGATTAATGAATTTGTTTATTTTCTCTTACTGAACTCAGCTATCCCGCACTTTTTGAAACACTGATTCCCATTGTTCTTAAATTTTTTCTATTCAGAAATCAATTGCTAACAATAGGCCTATTGGTAATAGAATTTGTCTATAACAGCACCTGTAGGGGATTTTAAAAAACTGCCGTTATAGGCAAATTGACGTTACAGCCGAAATGCCCCGAATCGCCCTAAAACTACTTTTTTAGTTTTAATTATCTTGTAACCCTGTGAGATGACCGGCCAGCTGGCGTAGGGGTAACGACATCGCTACTGGTGCGGGAGGTTTAGGGTTCGATTGAAATCAGACACAGTGTAGCCAACGGCTCGCCACCGGTACGACGTTTCTTGTGTGTTGCCCAGGCGCAAACCCGCGAAGATGAGCTCCGCAAGCTCGTTACACGTTTCGGCGTATTACGAAGAGTAGCCCACAATGAAGGTTTGATTTTTTTTGTGTTTTTTTCGGACTGACTGCGAATAGAACAACAGTAAGCTGAATTTGTCTTGAATCTTATTGTAAACCTCCTTGGAGTCAGGGTTTCGTTGCAAGTTCTTCAATCTTATGTAAAAAGTGGCTGCTGACTCAATGAGCGAAAGTTCACTTCGCAGTCTACCTCAATTACTGTTGAATTTTCGGTTCATTATAATTTGAAGACAACCTTAGTTATTTCTTATTTATTGATTTATCTGAATCGCTGCTTCAAAGACATAAGCGATGATAAAGAGTTTTACATGTCTCATCTTATGATTGCCTCAAAAGTACTGGAAAGTCGTTTTAATTACAAACGACCAACTGGTTTGTCTCAGCGCGATTTCTATTATCTTTATCTGACAACTTTGCTGCAGCGAAATTAGATCGCAAGACAGAGGGAAAAGTGTGTAATTATAAGTTTCAACTAACGCTATTCGATTTACGCAAGATTTACTATAAAATGACTGCACAATCAAATGTTTGCTGCTAAATCAAAAGATTTGCTTTTGTAATTATAAGTTTTAACTAGCGCTATTGGATTTACGCAAGATTTACTATAAAATGACTGCACAATCAAATGTTTGCTGCTAAATCAAAAGATTTGCTTTTGTAATTATAAGTTTTAACTAGCGCTATTCGATTTACGCAAGATTTACTATAAAATGACTGCACAATCAAATGTTTGCTGCTAAATCAAAAGATTTGCTTTTGTAATTATAAGTTTTAACTAGCGCTATTCGATTTACGCAAGATTTACTATAAAATGACTGCACAATCAAATGTTTGCTGCTAAATCAAAAGATTTGCTTTTGTAATTATAAGTTTTAACTAGCGCTATTCGATTTACGCAAGATTTACTATAAATTGACTGCACAATCAAATGTTTGCTGCTAAATCAAAAGATTTGCTTTTGTAATTTGGCCAATTTTATGATTTTGAATGAATTTGCCGTCCTGGGTCACCAGAATCTAGCTATCTAGTTTTTATAAATAAGCCTACTTTAACTTAAAAACGTCCGAAAATTGCGTCTAACGTTACAAAAATGTTTCAAATTCAAAGCATTTATTCTGAAAACGCATACGGACCGTTAATAAAATTCGCTGGTACCACCACGAGGCCGCACCCCGGTGGTTGCCAACCACTGATCTACAACAACGTGGTTTCGCGTAGAGATGGCTCAGGCTGCATTTTTTGAGGCCCGGACCGGAACCTCTAGCCCAGTAACCGTAACCGACCCGGCTACTCATACTAAAAATAAAGCTCAGCACGCCCGAAGCCCATTCTTTTTATGAACCTTTAATCACATTAATCAAACTTAAAGGGAATTCAAAAATTGTTAGCGGCTCGTTAGCGGCCCAGTAAAAAGCAACAGATAGAAGTGGGTCGTTAGCGGACCAGTAAAAAACCGGTTAACTGCTCGTTAGCGGGTCTCTTAGCGGCCCATACCATCTCTAGCTTCGCGGTACTTTTCGAAGATGTTTTTATCGGAAAATCCCGGAAAATTTTCCGCTCTTGCCACAGTGTACTTATAGTTCTTACACTGGACCCACTTAGCAAAAAAGCATTGTTACGTAATACGTATGTCCACAAAAATGCAGCAAATGCTGTGACGTAATAATTGCTTTTTAAAGAAGTTCATCTGTTTTATTGCCGGATTGTTGCCGTTTCCAAAATTTGCTGTTTTTAGTTTTTGTTTTTAAAATTGTCAAGGAGCCATTGCAGATTGTTTAACTACGTGGAAGAAAAGAAAAAAAAGTGACGAGCAGTTTATAGTTTAATAAGTACAATGAAATTGCTCACCATCACTTTTTTTTTGTTTCTCAGTATAGGAATGGGCAACACGATTTGAACAGATGAACTCTCAACTCTGACTTTCGTTCCGGACACTGAGCACAGAAAGTGGTTCCACTGTTAGTAGTAATGGGTGCACTGTGCTCTTGCTCTCTTTAGTTTATTCAAAAAAGTTTCCAAAATATCGGATAAAACGGTCTAAAAAGTAACGGCAGTACTAAAAACGTTACATTTTTTAAAAAGTATCGACCGTACCGATAACGGCACTAAAAAAATACCGCGGTACTGCCCAACTCTGCATATGGGAGAACGGAACTTGGCATTGCAAGAGTTTTTAAAAAATTTCGGAATGTAAATTAGGTAAACGGACAAATTTATTTACTCAAGCGGAACGAAGTAAGCAAGCATGCGTTCAAATTTTAACTTTTGGTTGCTTCGAGAAATGGATTCGGAATTTGGATAAGTGGGTTGGGGAGTCCAAAGTTATTTGGCTAGTCTAAATTGATTGGTGATGCACAGTGTTCCCTCTGGAGTGAGAAATTTGAGGAAAATGCGAAATTTTTGGGCAAATTTTACTGATGTTGAACCAGAAATTGATATTTTAAAATGTAAAACTGAAAAACTTAAACAAAAAACTTGAATAGTCTATTTTAATGCAAGACTGTAGCTTGTAGGCCTATCTCGGAAAAGCAACTTTAATGCGAAAAATGTGTAAAAAGGATCCTCAAAGTAGTGAAATCTTTGGGCAAAAATTTCAACAAATTTATCATTTAAGCAAATTCGCACTAGTCAAAATTCTAGACAGCTAGAGGGAACACTGGTGGTGCAACAGAAGTGGAAAAGAGAACTCTAGTTGCAAGTGGCATAGAAGGTAAAAAAGGAATTCTCTAGTTGTTTGTGGTGACAGACTAAAATGCATAACGCATAACAGATACCACTGGCTTGGTGGTACGGTAAGTTACGGTACAACAACAACAAATTGCAGATTTGTACTAGTACCGGTATCTGATGGGTATGCTGCTTAAACATAACCAACATGTAGAGTGTTGACTTACAGTTGCTGGCGCTTCATTCCAGACAGACTAGCCTGAGCCTAGCTTACTGCGTAGTGTTACCGGTACCAGTTACAGCACCCACTCTGCACTGGTGTCGACTTGCGGGGGGTGAGGAGGTTTAACCCCTCCATAGCTTGCAGCATGGTGAGAAACCTGCCGGTAAAAATCTTTCTCATTTATATGTTGAAAGATGATACCTTGTTCATAAAGTATTCAAATCTAAAGGAAGTGACTTTGTGAACTGGTGAATGGAACATTTGTGGTGTTTTTTTTCCCTTGCAAATGGATCATGCAGATTTATGCGTACAGCAGCCTATACCTGTATACGGTATGCTTATGCCACCACCACATTACCGCCACCTGCCAAACCTTACCGGTACCAATTAAAGCCGAATGTTCGAACCTTAGTGCTAAATCAAAGCCAAATGTCCGAACTAAATCCATCAAAGCGAAACAAAGCTGAGACAAGAACCAAACTCAAAACTAGTGCAGCACTTCCTACTAGGCTGCTAGGAGCTGCACTCTTAAGACACCTCGCCTCACAAAAGTTGTTGAGATGTAGCAAATAATGGCGCTTGCAAACCCACACGTGGTCTGTTCGCATTCGCAAGGAAAAACAATTCCGCAAATGTTCCATTCGTCAAGTCACTTTAATATCTAAAACCTGCTGTTTGTGTTGATTAAAATTAATCTGATATTTGAAGGAGTGTTTTGCATTGTTACTTGCATATCAACATTAAAAAGCATGGGTCTACCATTCAAACATGTACTCATGCAAGAAACAAGAGAAACTGAGGAAACTACCACTCAAAAGCATGCGCAAATGCATTTTAGCGCGCCCAGGTTAACTTACGTGATGATGCGTGCACACATGCATAAGCACATTAGCACAGCATCAAACACTTTGGTTTCAGCATCCCGTTTAAGTATCGGTGCTAAGATATAATAACACTTCAAATAAATAAGAATTCTTAAATGCTAAGAAACACTTGCAGAAAAATTGTTCCATAATACTGTGCAGTATATATACCAATATACTAGCAATTTCAAACACACGAAACAATAATGAGGAATTTTGTTCACATCAAAATATCATAAAGCGAATACGCTAAGCAGGGGCAAGGGCAGAGGTTTTAAAGGGGAAGGGTGTGAATAAATTTTTCCACATTAAGGTACCATACAATTTTTTCTTGTAGAATGTACCGGTAAGCGATAAAAATTTTCGGCATGTATCTGATCTGAGGAAGCCAAAGGGAAGGGCGTGAGCATTGGAGCCAAATCTCCTGTGTACTAGGGTTTGAAAACTGGGATCTTGGATCCGGGAATTCTTGGGGTTTAATAAATTTTTTAGCTTCCCGTTTCCCGGGTTTTCTGACAGAAATTCCTGATATTTCTAGTACAGTCCCACAAAGCAAATTGCAAAAGATTTTTGTTCAATCTTCGCAAGCGTTAGATTGGTTTTGCGCAAAACTTGTGCACAGCGTATTATTGGGCACTGTGACGACACAACACCATTTGTATTAAAAGTTGCTTGCCTTGCAAGCGGTTGCAACCAGTTTGCGTACACTTCAAGAAGTTATCAAGCAAGAAATGAATTTGTTTGAAGCTAGCAGAAAACGGCCAACTAAATAAGAGTTTGGTTTTAATGCTTTACTTAGCATTCCACCAATGTCGGTTGAAGCAGAACGTGCTTTTTGTGCCGCAGAATTGTTTGTTACTAAACTGCGTTCTCGTCTGAGTGACAAATCCCTTAATGCCCTGACTTTCCTTCGCAGTTGTTACATGAAAAATAATTGATTTCTTGCATATTTGCTTTACTGATTGTACTTACAGTTACAGAAGCAGTTAAAAACATACAAAATATGGAAATTATAGTACGTAATGATCCCGAGAATTTCCTGGGATTCCGGGTTTGCGTTAAACTTTTTCCGTTTTCTCGCTACCACAAAAGGCCCGGGAAATTGTAAACCCTATTGGGTATGCCTAATGATGAGCGAAATGACTTGCCATTTCAATGCGTCATCTTTAAATTTTTTGTATAATTTTGTTTGCATTAATTCGCCATAAGCAAACCTAACACACGTTGCTATCGTTTATTTAAATAAGTGCTTATTATTAGTTGCAGTGAAATAAAAATAACAAACGAGAAATGTGATACCGGTACTTCTAAAATCTTGGGTTTTTGCGGTAACTTGCTAACTTGCCCGTCTCCAGTTGAATTAGATGCTGATTGCAAAAACGAAGAGTTTAAAAAGTGCTTTGCATAGCACAATGGTTTTTCAAAATTACATTATAATGAAAATAGGCAAATCAAATGAAACATATCAATTAAAGACGAGAAAGCAAAAATATCAACAGCTGATTTTGATCCCAAAAACAACTTGGAATGTCAGACCATGAAAACACGAGTTTATGCTAACAAAAAAGGTAGCAGAACAGATCAAAGAACAGAAAATACTAGGTTTCCTTCAAGACCTTTTTTCCATCGTGAGCAAAAACTTTTTGTTGATTTAGGTTTGACTGTAATTGTGCCAGCAGCGAATTACTCCTTTGTGTTATTAGTTGACGAAACACACCTCTTTAAAAAACTGGCTGATTGAAGGCTAAGGTGCTACCCAGGATAAAAGACCTATTGGCACTCGTACTCAACGCGTTTGCAAGATTAAGTTTAATGCGTCTCAAAAACTTACGCATTTTGTGGGGTAAGCAGCACAGTAGCCTAATGCGTATTTTTCATGATCTTATTACTTTGCTTGAGCTTGCACAAAACCTCCCCTACGTTTTCAGAGTCTGCATCTTTACAATGTAGCCAAACATCAAAAGAACGATTGTTTGTATGTGAAGCGCTTCTGGCGCTGGGGCGTTAGTGTGCGGATATTAAATAATTTTTTTTTTCAAAAAACTATTTTTTAAAGTTCGACCAATTAGGTGAAATTGGATAACTTTCCCGGCACACCACGCAATGTCTCACGACTCACTGGTTGAAAAAAATTGCATTAGTCTATTCTATAATGACTTTTTCTAGACGTGACTGTGAAAAGTTCATAAGAAGCTTCCTCTTTATAATACATTTTATTTGCATGATAATTAATGACTATGTATGTTCTAGCTTTAGAACGCGCGCTTTATGCATTGCAAAGTTGATATATACAGTATATGTTTGAAAGTCTGCTGCATTTGTTTTATCATGCTAGTAACATTCACACAATTGTAACCTTACTTTGCCGTTTTATGCTTGATTTTCGCGTGCTCTATACAGTAGTTACTTGACATGGGCCGATGCCTCGGCTTAAAATTACCGATGCCAATGCATCGGTGAAACTGCGGATATATTGATTTTTCTAATGTTGAACATTGGTATCGGTACGTCCTTGGAAAATAATGAGCAGATGATTGTGTTGGTGTGATTACTTCCATATTATCGGTCTGGTGCATAATTATCAGATTCTGTGGAAGTTTTAATCTCAAGAAAATTGACGAAGGCCAATAGCAAAAAATTACTGGACTATTATAATGATTGCTACAGCTTTCGTTGCACTGATATAAATAGCTGAATGTGTTTTTCTTTTTGCATTTTGTTAAAATATTATTGCAACACTGACAGATACCTCTTCAAGTTATAACAATATTTTTTAATTAGTGTCAATGTGACAAAAGTGGGAGTTTAGTTTGATGTGTTAGCCTACTCTGTTACCAAGTAATTAGAGTCTACTTGTTAAATAAGCATTGACAGAGGTTTGCCAAACTGCGCTTGGCCTTGTTTGGGAAAAATTTAAAAGCTTGCTGGTACCGGTATCCAAGTTTTCGTGTAAAATTTACGAAGAAACAAGTTAAGGTTCTAAGCTAATTTTTGTTCCATGCCGATTTTGATTGTACTATCGATTTTGGATTATTTAACTACAAGACTTATGCATGGTATAGAAAGTTTGTTTTTTTACTTTGATTCTTTTTAAAGTTTTGGTTTGAAATCAGAAGTTGAAGCCTTTGGTTTGGGATTGGAAGTTTTTGAATGACGGTACAGAACTTAGGAATAAGTTTGAAATAAGTTGTTTTTGCATTAGGCTTCAAGAAATGCTCTGTCACAACTTTTGCGTAGCTTTGAAAAAATGTTTCTTGAAGCTTAGAGCAAAGATAGCTTTTTTCAAAGCTAATATTAAGCTTAATTGGGTCTTCCATGACTACAATTTGTGGAAAAAAAGTTCACAGATGAGAAAAGTTAAGAAAGTTCAGTTTGGCAAAGATCTGTGACAAAAATTTGAAGTAATTAAAGTACCCACTCGCAACTGAAATGAGCATGCTACAACCTTATTTCCATTGCAAATCCGTGCGCTAAGTTATAAAAATTCTTTTGTAAATAGGCATAAAATAACTACCGTATGTTGTCAGTGGCAAATCAACTTCTATTATGTAATTATTATTTTGTTTTGATAGTTGGCTAATAAGTTACCAGATTCTCATTTAAATTCTTTTTCTGGCATGTGTCAGTATTTTAAACTGCAATTAATATAGTGCTATAGTACTTTGTATGTACAATGGATGAAGCATCACCAGTTCTACAGCAAGGGGAAACCTACTCTGGTTTTCTAACTGATGTCAGCTTTTCGTCAGGTAAATATTTTCATTCAATTGTATTAGTTTGTAGATATGGCAATATCTCTTATAAATATGAAAATAAATGTATCACTATTTTATTTACTGCAATGGTACGATGTTTTAGTAGTAGGCTAATGGATAGTAAGTATGCATTGTATATCGTTTTTTTACTGAGGGTTTTAAGGTTCATTATGGGCGCGTATTGTCAGTGTTTCCTCTTAAAATACTTAGAAGATGTTTTTCATTTTTTTGTAGGAAAGTGCCCACTGGAATAATGATCTTAAGTCTAAACTTGAATAAAAGTGTGATGCAAAATGAAAATGTGGAAACTGAAATTTAAGTAAAAAATTAAGCCCAACTTTGTGTGAACTTTTGGAAACTATCTGGAAAAATTTAAGTTTGAATTTGGGCCATCTCGCACCTGTTGAAATCTTTAAAAGAAAAAATGTCCCTTGTTGTTTTGGAATATGGATGTGCTTGAAATAAATAGCTAGTTTTTGAAAAGTACTTGATATGCTAATGGGATGAAGTAGTTCACATGGTTCAGCAATAACTTATTAAAAGCTCATCAATTTCATCAACCTTTTGCATTCTTTCCACGCAGTCTTTTTCAAATATATTTGTTTTTACTTTCACAGAGCGGGAGTTGACAATATGGGCACAGATTGGTAATAGAGTTGAAGATATTTTGAATGATGTAACTGAGCAGTTACATGACGAATGTTCCAATCTGCAACATGTGTCTCAGCTTCAAGTTGGTGAGTTAATTCATTTAAAAAAGTTTCCTTAAGATTGTAAAGTTTTTTGATTAGTTTTTAAAGGGCAGTGAATATTCAAGACTTCGAATTGGATAAATCTAGACTCAATAAAGTTGATTTTAATTTTTAGTGTTTTTGTTAAATTTTGCTGTTTTATGTAACATTGCAAATCATTTTGTTCACAAATGCAGTTATATACTGAATGAAATGTGAAAAAGATTTGAAACTTATAACCCTGCAATCGTCGCTATGTAAAATGACAAATCAATGCCTAATGTTCTGATGACAGACTTTTGGCATGATGGTGAGAGACATTTGTGTCAGTGCGGGTGGTCTTGGGTTTGCTTCTCGAGCGAAACTCGACATCTGGGCGCAGACATTTAGGCGCGAAATGCATTGCAGCGCGCTTTTTACAATCATTTTTCTACTTTTTCAAAAAAATTTTAATAACAACATTTTTACAAAAATTTTGTATTTGCAACGTTGCTGGTAAGTGTGTTAATTTTTTCTAATTTCTAAATTATGACAAATAATAAGCGAACGAACCAATTGATGTATGTTTACGGAAACTTAAGCAAGAAAAACTAATGTGTAGTCAAGGTTAAAGTAACCGATAAGCTAAAACTTATTTTTATGTAATATAATTTTTGTTTGACTTATTTTTATGTAACATAATGTAATAAGCAAAGACTGAAGAGGGCGTTATGGAATCGCCGAAACGTTTGATTAATTTAGTTAAATATTAAACAATAATATTAAACCCAGTGATGTTTTTAGCACTAAGTGTTTTGGTGGTTATTTTTATGATTATCTAATTGCATAATTCGAAGGACTTTGCGATAATTATTTTGTGTATTAAAGAACAAACGAAGGTTTTGGATTTATGCAAGATATTTTTTGCTTGCGCTAATGTTTTTATTTACTTAACCTAAGCTTTATACTTAATTGCTGCAGGAAACGAGCAAACCAATTAAGAGATGTATAGTTGTATACTTACGAAAACTTAAGCAAAATAAAGTAATGCATACTCAAGGTTAAGTTACCAATAAGCAAAGACTTAGGGTATTTCTATGTTTAATTAATTGCATTGCATAATTCTTCGTAAATCTTTATCGTTTTTTCGTAAATCTTTATCTTCTGCAGGGATGTGCAACCCCTGGCACGCGTACTTGGCAACTTGGCACACTTTCCGTGTCCTGGCTGGCGTGCCAGAGAAACGAGCTCGCATGCCAAGTGAAGCTCATTCCTCTGGCACGCCAGCCAGGCCACGGAAACGAGTCTACGGAAAAGCAGCTGCAGAAGTCTCACCGACCAACTTATGGCCCTTCAATTTTTTTTTGTAGGGCATCTGAGAGCGTGAAGATCTTTTTTTGCTCTTCACCGATATTTTCAGGGAAAAACACGAACTGCCGGTTGGCACGCGGAAAATTTTGGCCATGGATTTCAGCCGATTTTGGCACCCAAACTGAAAAAGGTTGCCCTTCCCTGATCTATAGTTTTCGTAAATCTTTATCTATCGGTTGACTCGCTTATTTCCTGCAGCAATTAAGAAGTTTACGTTAAGTAAACAAAAACATCGGCTCAACGGAAAATATCTTGCATAAATGCAACACCTTCGTTTGTTCTTTATCACGCAATATAATTATCACAAAATCCTTTGAATTAAACAATTGATTAAAATAGAAATACGTCTTTGCTTATCGGTAACTTATCCTTGACTACGCATTAGTTTTTCTTACAACGTTTTCGTAAGTATGCATCTCTTATTTGGTTCACTTGTTTCCTGCAGCAATTAAGTAGCTTAAGTTAAGTAAATGCAAACATCGGCGCAAATAAAAAATATCTTGCATTAATCTAAAACCTTTGTTTGTTCTTTTTTGCACAAAATAATTATGATTATCGCAAAATCCTTTGAATTATGCAATTAATTAAATATAGAAATACGTCTTTGCTTATCGGTAACTTGACCTCGACTTCGCATGAGTTTTTCCTACAACGTTTTCGTAAAAGTGCATGAGTGCATCAGTTGGTGCGTTCGCTTATTACTTGCAGTAATTAAGAAATTGAAAAAATTAAAACACCAACACGGTTGCAAATACAAAATATGTGTAAAAATGATGTTTATAAATTTTTTTGAAAATGGTAGAAATATAATTGTGAAAAGTGCGCTGCAACGCATTTCGCGCCCAAATGTCGTAGACCGTTACCTGGCCGTTCAAATCAGACATGATGTCGCTCACTACCGTTTGTCGTTTCTTGGGAGCTGTGTTGCCCACGTGCCAAGCCACGTAGATGGGCCCCGCCGCTTATTACTCGCTTCGGTCTGCTACTGCAAGTATAATGAAGGTTTGATTTTAGCTTGTCTAAGTTTTTTGCTGGTGTTCTATATTTTTTTAGCATATTTTGTACTGGTGTAGCAATTCCTTTTGTTCGAAGATACTTTTTTGCAATAGTTCAAACCAATTATGATTTATTAGGTCTGCTGTGTGCATGCAAATATGTAGAAGATGAACAATGGTATCGAGCTTCAGTTGTAAGACAAACTTTGCAAGGAAAATGGATAGCGAGGTTTATTGATTATGGAAACTGTCAAGTAAGCATTGGGAGTGTGTAGAAGTGTGAAATTTCGTACCATCGCTTTAGTATTAAAGTGCTTGGTGCCTGATTGATATGTACTTGGTTTGCTAATTGCTATTATATATACCATGTACCTAGTAAGCTGATGCGAAGCTCTTCATTTTCCAATTTTAAGAGCTTTTCTATTTTATGAATATGATATCAGCATAAATGAACCGGCTGGTTGGCAAAGTGGTTAAAGACATTGTTGTTGGCGCTGGAGATTTGGGTTTGATTTCAGGCTGGTCAAATTGAACACGGTGTCAACTCGCTACCGCTTACGTTTCTTCGGGGCTGTGTAGCCGCATACATAGGCTACTCTTTTCATTACATGTGTTGACGTAATGCTGCAACTGATATAAAGATTTGATTTGACAACATAAATTATATTTTAACGTCGTCCTGAACCTTTACCATGGCTCAAATTTGATCTCTGTTTCATTATTCATGATATCAGTGCAGACCAAAGATCATGCATGAAATTGTTTAAAAGTTTAGCAAATATGGATAGAGTTTTTTCTCTTGAACAGTTATCGCTTTTTAAACTATCATGATATTAAATATATAATCGAAACCTGACATCTGGGCGCGAGACAATTTGGGCGCGAGACAATTTGGGCGCGAGACATTTGGGCGCGAGACAATTTGGGCGTGAGACATCTGGGCGCAGACATTTGGACGCGGTGTCATATGAGCGCGAAATACGTTCAAACGCATTTTTAATCCACTTTTTGTTAGTTTTTTTTAAAATAAATAAAAACTTTTCTGTCTGCAACGATCGTATGTTTGCAACGATCTCAACAAAAGATGTAAAAGTTAGAACATTTTTGTTGGAACGTTCTTGAACGACGGAAACGCGTGAGAATAAGACAATTGCAACGACACGGTAATGCGTGATTGATACGTAGCAAATTTTTAATGAAAACGTAAGAAAAGTAAGTTTTCGTTTAAAAAAATAACATGATTTTGAAAAGGTACTTGATCAATCTAATATATACGAATAAAATGGATCATAATTTTTGTGTCTAAATAACAGCTGACTCATAAATTTTTTATCAAACATGATTCCATTTCAAAGTATTTACAAATCACAACTGCGTTAAGCATCTTCTTAATTTTTTTTTTATTTCGCTGTCCTATATTGCGTGGACATTTTTCTTGATCTAAAACTTTTAATCACTCTCTTAGGTTGCTAAATAATTAATCGTAAAAATGAGTCTTTATCGCTAACTTGACCTTTACTTTGCTTCATCTTTTTTGATATACGTTACCGTTAATTAATAAACAGCAATATGGCACTGCAGTCGACTGATATTGAAGTGGTCAGCCGCCGCTTCAATCTTGCCAACCACAGCCTTCAGGATTTGCAAGTTTGTGTTCTACGACGACTCAGCAACGACAACAGGAGACAAAGAATAATTGCGGAACAACAACTTATAAGAAAATTTGATACAGTTCAAAACGGACTTAATAAAGATTATGCATTTATGTCGCACTATATTGCCAATTACTAACCGTAAAACTTTCTCGATCTTTCGCTCTTCTCTCATTTTTTCTGCTTTTTTTACCTTGCCTTTTTCAAAAAAAATTTTTTCCGCCTTCTTTTTTTCTATTGCCACGCATTCTATATATCTAAACCTTACCACCTGTCGTGATAATTGTTACTTATTGATTTTTATTGCTGAACACTAATTTTTATTACTCAATATTATCTTTTATTTCATCATTACTGTAATTTTTGTTTACTTATATTTTTCATTTTAAGCATCAGCAGCTTCGTTATTATCACCTGAAGAAGGGAAGGGGGCATTCGTCCTCGAAAGCTCGTGAAATAAAATATCAGTCCACTGCAGTGCCATATTGCTGTTTATTGCTAGAAAGTTACGGTCCACACGGCTAGAACCATGTGTAGTAAACCGTTAATTAACACATCTTAATTTCTTCTATGAGATCGTTAAAAATTAAGTATTGGATAAGATCGTTGCAGACGCAAAATAGTTTTTATTAATTAAAAAAAAAAAACCAACGAAAAGTTGATTAAAAATGCGTTCGAACGTATTTCGCGTCCAAATGTCCTTGCGCCCAAATGTCTTCGCGCCCATATGGCACTGTGCCTAAATGCCCTCGCGTTCAAATGTCGTGTACCGTTGTATAATGTTGTAAGCAGTCTAACGTTGGCGAAAATAAGTAAAACTATGAAGTAGGCTGCTTTGTTTCTTTCGATAGGCTCAGTTGTTTTACGATTTTTACTTTCAAGTTTCGGTGTCTTTAATGCAAAAGTTTGATAGTCCCAATGTTAATGTCTTTCCAAATGGCTATTTTTGAGAAAGCTAAAAGTTAAATATTTATTTCAGGAGTTTGATTCTTCCGAGTTTTTTCACTTACCACCCAAATTGAAGCATATTCCACCTTTGGCTACAGCTCTGCTTTTAGACGGAACCTTAAAGCCCATTGGTTCAGCTTTTTTGTGGACATCAGCTACTGCTAAGACTTTATTGGACTTACTTTTGTATAGCGAAATTGAATTTACGCTTTCACACATTTGCAATGGCAGAGCAGAAATTAGTTGCTCTATGATTAATGATGCTTTAGTTACTAAAGGACTGGCTGAGTTTGAAAAACTTCGATATCCGTATTCAGATTTTCCGATTGAGCGTAAATTTGATGTTTATGTGTCGTGTGCCACGATCCGTGGGACTCTGTTGGTACAAGAAATTGGAAGTGCAGTGCTGCTCGATCAACTTATGGATCTTATGACTGAACATTTTGGCTGTTTAGAGAACAGAATTGCTTTAGATGCTGAGGATATTTCTCCTGGATGTCTTGTAGCTGCAATGTATGGCTGTGATCAGAGTTTTTATCGGGCTCAAGTCGTGCATATTGATGGCTATGAAAAGTGTACTATCTTTTACATTGATTATGGAAATGAAGAAGAGCAAGCTATTACATCGTTGTTTCAGCTTCCTAAGCAGTTTTGCCAGCTTCCTTTTCAAGCTATTGAATGTGAGTTGAATGATATTAGCATTCCACCTCAAAAATTTTCCCCCGAGCTCAAAGAATTCTTAATTACAAAGACTTCGGGTGTTGTGATTAATTGTACCATCGTTGAACACCTGTTTCCAAGCAGTGTAAAATTTTCTGTCTGTGCCAAATGCGAAAATGACAAACTAAGTAGCTTTTTAATCGCTAAAAATTATGCCAGAACTCGCCGGGATTCTCAGCTTCCTGAGTATCAGTATGTGGAAATTGAAAAAGGAAAACAACACCAAGTTTATGTATCTCATGTCGATCAAAATGGGACTTTTTATGTATCTTTGATGAGTGATGCTGCTAAATTAGATCAGTTAATGTCAGAACTTGAAATTTATTGCGCTGAAGCAAAATCACTGTCAGAATCATATATTGGATTGGCTTGTTGCGCTCTTTATGATCAAGATGAAAATTGGTATAGAGCTCGGATTCAGCGCATTGACAATGGTGTGTACAATGTATTTTACGTTGATTATGGCAACAGTGGAACTTGTGAATTGACGTCATTACGAAAAATGTCAAAAAAGTTTATGTCCTTGCGTTGTCAGGCGATTGAATGCTCTATTCTTCGCCCACTAAGTGATGATGAGATGATTGTCCTCGAAAATCTAATAGGCAAAATGGTTGAAGTAAAGTTTCTTCGAAAAGCGGATAAAATTAATTCCTACAATGTCAAAGTGGTGCACGAAGGTGAGGTGCTTTTTCCACCTTTAGTTAAAAATGATTTACCGGCGACAGACTATGAGCAGCAAAAAATTCAAGTGGGCACAACTGAGAACATCAAGATATTAAGTGCCTCCTCGCCCGATGATATGTGGGGTCGATTAGTCTGCAATGATGGTCAACTTCAAAAATTATGCGCAGATTTGAATGAATTCTACAATAACAACAAATCTGGAAGTTTGAAATTCGAGGAAAGAATTGCGTTGGATAATCTGTGTGCAGTTTTAGATACAGATTTCAACCAATGGTGTCGAGGAAAAGTAATAGCAGTTAAGTCAAGTAACAGTTATTCCATTCTACTAGTTGATGTTGGCATTGTTAAAACTTACTCAAAGAACAAAATAAGTCGAATCGAGTCTCGTCAACTTCTAAAGCTCCCCAGCCAAGCTTTTAACTTTACGCTCTCTGGCTCAAAGATTGTTGATATACAAAAGACAAATCCGAGTGCTTTTTTATCGTTTTTTCTGGACTCCACATTTTCTGCCGAATTTCAAAGTTACGATAACACTTCCAAACTATATACTTTGCAACTTTTCAGTGGCGGTAAACCAGTTGAAGAAGTGATGTCTCAGGCTTTTTCAAGATCAGTTCCAGATGATAAAATTGAGTTGCAATCAGCTGGAAATAGTTACGAGCATGTTGCCAAGCTTCAGGCTGCCCTACCTATTCCCTTGAACGAAACATATGTTGAAGTTGCTATTTGCTTCGTAGAAGATCCTGATACCATGTGGCTGCAGCTTCAGTCCAATGCGGCCATTTTGTTTCAACTTATCAACGACATGCTGACTTTTTATTCTCAAGTACCTTCAAACGTACTAACCTTTCATCAGTTTCAATATGATGCCTTGTGCGCTGTCAAAGTCAAAAACGATGGTAGAGAGAATTGGTACCGAGGCAGGATCTTATGTTCGTATGCTGACGTTATTGAAGTGCAATTGATTGACTTTGGAAGCGAAGTAAAAGCAAAGCAGAAAGATGTTAAGATGCTATCGAGTCGTTTTTCACAGCCTGATGCTCAAGCTATTAAATGCAAGCTTTTTAACGTTCTTCCAGCTGCAAAAAGATGGTCTAACAGTGCTGTGCGTGATTTGACTGAGTTAGCGAGTGAGTTGGGCGATTCTGGTGTTATTTTGGCGAAGTTTATCGAACGGCATCGATCTTCTTATATCGTGGATTTAAAAATACAGAAGAAGGAAACACGTTTTCATATAAATGCCTACTTGGTTGAGCACAAACATGCGATTTGGCAGGATAAAAGCTGCATTCCTGAAGGCGCAAGTTTGTCTTTCGAGAGCGAACTATCTCCAAAAGCAGCGGCATTATCATCAGGGGCAAACAAAAAGCCAAAGGTGTTTTACCAGAGTCCTGGTGTGGCTTTTGTCGGTGCAGAATTGGACGTATTTGCTTCTGAAATCAAATCACCAGATGATTTCTTTCTTCAAATAAATGATGCTTGTCATCGACAAAAGTATTCTGCGCTGATCCGTGACCTCAACGCTGCTTGCACAAAAAGCACATCCCAGACTTTGCTCGAAGAAAACTTCTATGTTGGATTACCTTGTGCTGTTTTCTATAATCGAGTTAATCAATGGTGCAGAGGAGCGATTTTAGACTATTCTGATTTGGAAAGTTTGCAGGTTTGTCTTGTGGATTATGGCTGTAACATCTGCTGTCCATTGAATGAAGTGAAGTCGATTGATGTCCAACTGGTCATGCAAGCTCCTCCAGAAGCAATGCGTTGTACTGTTCAGGGCATCGTTGCACCAAAAGGCAATAAATGGACGCAGGACGCCATTAAGTTGTGTGGGGATTTTTTCGAAAGTGACCAACGGAATTTAAATTGCACGATTCATGCTTGTGCCGGTAACGAATTCTGCTCTTATTTCATCTGCAGTGTTCGAACTCCTATGAGAAATTTGGTCGATGAATTAGTAGCAGCAGGATGTGGAGTCAAAACGGCAGTTATGGGTAAAGTAAATCCACCTTTGAAACTTAAATCGTTTATTTACTCCAACTTGGGACAAATTAAAGGCAAAGAGGATGTTTATTACGTTGCCCACGTTGAAGCCCAAAACTTGTTCTATTGCCAGTTATCGAAGCAATTTCCTGAACTTGATTCAATGATGGATAAGCTACAATTGCACTGCGACAGCAACACTGCCAGTGTAACAGTTGAAGAGTTAATTCGCGATTGTATGTGTTTTGCTAAGTATGATGATAGATGGTACCGAGCTCATGTTGTCGCTCCAGCTGGTAATGATTTTGTTAAAGTTTTGTTTGTTGATTACGGCAACACTGAAGTAGTTCAGTTGTGTGACGTGCAAAAGTTTTCCAGTGACGATTTTTATGAACTTCCCATCCAGGCTTTACCTTGTAGTTTTAAGGATATTGAGACTGCGACTACAGCTGCAGATCAACAACAAGAGACGTTTACGCTTATGAATACAGTGCTGTTAGAACAGGAGTTTGACGGAGTTGTCATTGGATCCACCAACGGAAAATTCCATCTGGACTTGTTTCAAGATGGTAAAAGAATTAATGATGTTGTAATCAAGAAAAATGTTCCGGAAAATGCAGATGTCGTTGCAGTTGGCGACAAAGACAAATTCTTAAATGATGCTCAGTGCAATAACATCAAGCTAGTCGAGCCGTTTTTCTTGCGAAACGGTATCACTGAATCAGTTACTGTGGCCAGCTGCAATGATCCACACGACTTTTACCTTTGGCTCAACAAATTGGATGATGAGAGAGCATCGTGCATCAGTATGATTGACGGTCAATACACTGCAATGCGCAACTCAGATTACAAGTTACAATCGATTTCTCCTGGAGATGTGATTTGTGCCAGGCGTAGCAAAGACATGAAGTGGTGCCGAGCCAAAGTCATATCGATTAACGACAACGATGTCAAAGTGTTTTATGTCGACACTGGTGAATTTGACACTGTACTGAAAGCGTATGATGTGAAACAACTTATTGTCAAGATGGTAAAGTGGCCCAGAATGGCAATACATTGTACTCTGGGTGGCATTGAAGCAGCTGACATTGATGGTTGGTCTTCTAAAGCAGTCTTAGAGTTTCAGATTTTGATTAAAAATTGTCAGTTGTCGGCTCAATTTGTGAAAAAAGACCAAAAGTCTGATAAATGGGTTGTTGAACTCAAGAAAGGAGATGTAAAAGTTTCGGACCATTTTGTCGAAATGGGTGTCGCAAAAGTGGTTAATCCTTCATCGAATGTGGAAGTGGTCATAGATTTACCATCAACTTGGGAAGGAGAAAAAGAGGTTTTTATCAGCTGTGTAGAATCAAGAAATCAAGTTTATCTTCAGTCTATAGATGCATTTGATGCTGCAGAAGATCTTAAAAAGCAGATACATGATGATAAAAATCTGCAACAATTAACCAAGAAACCAGAACCTAAGAGCTTTTGCATCGCTAGGTACGATGTGGATGGTCAGCTTTATCGTGCCAAGGTCCTTGATGCATCATTAAAAGATGATAGCTCAAAAGTCTGTGTACAGTTTGTGGATTTTGGCAATAGTTCTTTCGTGCAAGTTGGAGATATGTTTGTCTTAGATCTCAAATACGCTAAAGCACTCCAGCTTGCAGTTCCTTGCAAAATTTCTTCAATACCAGCAACATTATCTCCGTCTGAGGTTGTTAAAAAACTAGAAGATCTTTCTTTGGCAGAAGATGTTAGTATTTTTGCATCTTTTGATAAAAGTGAGTTTGGTGACGATAACACTGTCAATTTGCAAGTTTGTCAAAATGATGATCACAGGATGTCTTTGGATCTATATTTGACAAAACATGACAGTGCAACTAAAGCGGTTATTGAATCGGCTCAATTGAAATATACTGTTATTGAGAACATTCTTAACCAAACCAGCCGCAGCATATATGTATCTCATGTTGAGAGCCCTGGTCATGTCTATTGTCAGCTGTCCGAGTTTTGCAATGATTTAGATACCCTTATGGACAGCATTGAAGATTACTATGGTGTGGATAGACCTGAAAATGAAATCAAAACTGCCGAGTCATTGCCTGTTGGTTCACCTTGCGTGGCTAAGTATGCCGCCGATAATGCTTGGTACCGAGCCATTGTGGAAGATGTAGTTGATGAAGACAAGCTGAAAGTTAGATTTGTTGATTACGGAAATTCGGAAACTTTATCACTGTCGATGGTACGCAAATCCAAAGTTGGATTTTGCACTCTGCCGATTCAAGCAATTCATTGTTACTTGGCTTTGGTCGATCATGAAACATCAGTATGGACAGGGGATGAGATTAATGACTTTGATAGCCGTGTTGCGACTTTGCAGCTTAAAGCCACATTTTCCAGATTAATTGATGAAAAAGCAAGCATATTTGAAGTAATGCTACGATTGCCTGATGAAACTTTATTGAATAAAGACTACATAAAAAACAACTCTGCTGCTGCAGCTGGTAAATCTTCAGATAGCTTTGCGGACATGAATCATGCTGATTTTGCTTCAACCTCCAGTAAGCATGTCGTGGAAGGCCAAAGAAATTCTGCTGAAGATATAGTTGTGGATGAAATGAGACTAATTGAAGGCCAGGCGAAAGATTGTTACATTAGCTATGCCGAAAGCATCAGTAACTTTTATTTGCAGATTGCTGGAACCGAAAATGATCTTGCCTTACTTTTTGGTTTAGTAAGTAAGGATGCTGAAAGCAAGGTAAATATTAACAAAGAAAGCTTTCAAGTTGGAAGACATTGTGTTGCGCAAAGTCCAGATGATGGAGAATGGTATAGAGGAAAAATCTCAAAACTAGATCCCCAACCAACTGTGTTTTTTATCGATTATGGCAATTGCTCCATAGTGGATTGGAGTTTTGTTAAACCGATGTCAAAAACTTCATCCTCTCTCCCAGCTCAAGCTATATCTTGCACTTTAAGTGGTTTGTCTTCGCTATCTCCAGAAATGATTAGTCAAGCGGTTGATGTATTTTTTGATTTAGTTGAAAGCACAATGATTTCGGTTAAGTTCTTGCGAAAAATTAACTCCATTTGGGAAGTGTCAATAAGGGTTGGGAATGTCGATGTTACGGAAAGAATTTTGGAAGAAATTTCTAAAAAATTTCCGGATTTCAATGTACCATCACGTGTAGATAAAGATTTGGTACCTGCAGAAAACCTGGCATCGACTTCTTCAAATGTTTCCACCTTAATTGACATTTGTCCTAACAGAATATTACTTTGCAAAGTTGTATTTGTGACCAGTGTTGCAAGCTTTTTTGTGAAAACCACCACTGAAGTTGCTTCTAGTTCAACTGCTTTAATTTCCTCAGCTTGTGCAGTGAAGCAGTCGAAAGACTCATCAAAAAAAGCTGTGAAAGTCCATACAAGTGAAGGTGATCTGATTATTATGGAAAATGGTGATGCATGCTTATCAAATGAGGTGGAAGAAGTAAACACGCTTGAAAATGATCAAGCCATTTCGTTTCAAGTATTTCATTGTAGTTTGGGTGATTCTGACGATCTATCAAAAGATGAAACAACGAACGTATTATTTAATCGAGAAGTGACAAGCAAAGATACTTTCGTAACTTTTAAAAGCTATGACCAAAAGAATTTGAAATGGGTGGTCGAGATGTCCTTATTTGGTGGTAACCTATCTCAATTGATTCAGAAAAAGGATAAATCTGGAGTTGAATTGGCTCAAGCATTAGCAGATGAAGAGCAAGTCCACCGTGGTGGAATAGAAGAATGCATTCGCTACAACACTTTAGTTTTCAAACAACTGAAGGAAATGGTACAAGACAATCAAGCCCAAGAAAAAGTAATCAGTTTGATTGACAATGCGGTGCAGAAACTGGAAGTGTATCACTTGTCATTGTCAAAAAGTACACTGGTGGATGAGCATAAGCGACCGTTTTCGGAATACTTATCAAATCCTTCACCTTGCAAAAAGCCAAGACTTGATAAGCGGCAGGGCAGCTACAACAGCGCCTCACCAGTATTTGAAACTATACCAGAGCTGGATGAGAAAAAAAGTAATGATATATCCGTTTTCGACCAATTGGAATCCACTCTTGTATGTGGGGAATCACCAGATAACTTTTACGTCAAGCCTCGTGCTTTCAGCGGCCATATCTTGCCTGTTGTGGCTGTAGATCAGCTACATAAATTGGATGTAGTTAAAAGCAGTGTTTTGTGTGCTTTTTATGATGATGAAAAAGGACCTGACGTTACAAAGAGAGGCTTTATTCTGTCAGAAAGCTGTGATACTGTCGTTGTTCTTGATATTGATTCTGGCTTTCAGTTTGTTCTTGCCCCCGATAAAGTTTTCATGTACCCCAATGCTTGGAACTCGTTTCAGCCTTTGGTTGTAAAGTGCTCGTTGTATGGTGTTGTTCCAGTCGGTAGAGAGTGGTCGGCCGAGGCCTGTGTGTTTTTCAATGAGCTAGTGGAAGGGGCAACTGAGGAAGATGTCGTTTTTGTTGAATTTGTACAGAAAAACGAAGCAGACGGACCTGTGCAAGATTGGAAAGTTAGTGTTGCAATTGGAGACAATTCTCTCAGCAATCAGTTAATTGAGCGCAACTTTGCTCAATATGTTGAAGAAGATGTAGAAGAAAAATTTCAAATTCTACCACAAGTACCCGCGTCTCAATCAAACCTTCCTGAATATGTTGAACAGGAAATTGATGAGAAAGAAAATAAGTTTGATCGGGATGAGGTGTCTGGCGATATCGATTTAAAGCAGGAAGGTGGCGAGTTAGAAATGGTAGACAAAGAAGAATTTGATAAAAGCGAGAATGTGCTCTCTAAAGAAGATTCACAATGTCCTCCTGGGTCATCCGAAGATGTTCCTGCTTTGGAAGCGGAAGAAAATTTGTTGGTATCAGAGCCAACTGCTGTTAATGGTTTAGATGAAGGTAGCCAAAAAACAGTCGAGGAAGATACACACGTCACACCTCCCTTGTATGTGAAGAAAGCAATTGGTTACAAACTCAAACTGGTCGATTCGGCTTCATCGTATTTATCAGACAGCGTATTTGGTGAAGATAAAGACTTTTCAGAAGGTGAGATGCACAATTGATTTGTACAATATTGTATGGACTCTTTTGATTAATCAAGGTATTCACAAAATATATTATAAGAATTGTTTCTGAATTATTTGTTTTTTTTTTTGAAATATGTTTTTGCTTGAATTTAGTTTTACGCTGCTAGTTCAGATGTCATTTAATTTTTCATATCTTGTTTATCAGTAGGGCCGAAAAAAACATTGTCTGAAATCGTTTTTGTTTCCTGTTAGATCAGGGATTTCTCAACCAGGGGCCATCGGCTCCGCTAAAGGGTCGTGGGTGTTTAACCAGGGGTCACGAGCACAGGCTTTATTAACAGTAATTAATTATTTAAGACTAGCGGACGTCTGTTGCCACTTTAAATAAATACGAACCATTGCTGAGCAGGAGGCCACTGATGTTGACAATCTTTAGAAAAGAAGCCATAAAAGGTTGAGAATCACTGTGGTAGATACAGTAGTAAGGTCTCCAGTTATAACTAAGACCAGAAATGTAAAGGTACCAATTGACAAATATTTTTAACCAAATCGCTGGTTTGTTACCTTTCTAAAAATGAGTGTGTGCAGTGATGGTATTTAGCTGGTTCGTATCGGTTGTATAGAACCGTCCCACGCTATTTTATTGGATCAGCGAACCAGCCAGCATGGCTGTTTATACTTGTAGTTATTAGTTGAAACAGAACCGGCCGGAAATATAGCTATTGTGATGGAACCGGCTTACAAAAAATTTGGTATCCCACCATTGGCTGTAATATGGACTCAGCACTATTTCTCAATTACCCATTTGGTATTTACAGTATATTATTGGACCCTTTATGTGGAGTTGAAACAAGCTGCTGAATACTACATTTTAATGACTGTTATGTACTTTTCAGTGACAACAGGAGAAGAACCATTTTCCGTTCCTTTGAGTTCGGCTCGCTCTGGTAATGCTGCAGATGAACGAGTGCCGGGCTTTGTCACTCCAGTGTGAGTACTGCAGAAATCTGAATTAAACCTATAGTCTTCAGTTTAGGCGTGGTAGTTCTTATTTGGCATATGTTTGAAATTCTTGTCAGCTTGCCAATTAATTGGTTTGTAATTCTTGGGTTGGCAGTTATAACGCCATGCTTTGAGCTTTGTTTTTAAGACTACCAAAATATATAGGTTTTGAAACAATTTTTTCCAAGTCGCGTTTTGCATTTTTCTTGCAAAGATTTGTAAGATGCTGAGGATTCCCTGACTGACAAATACTGAGTTGTAACATGTTTTGAGCTCGTAATGACGTTTTTTTTAAACTGTTCTGTTGGCGTGGTGGTTAAGGACATCGCTATTGGTGCCAGAGGTCTAGTGTTTGATTCCTGAGCCAGTGAAATGGAGAAAATGTGACCGATAGCTCGCCACCGCTGCGATGTGTCTTCGTAGCTGCGTCGCAAAGGATCTAAGCAGCGAAGATTGCCTCCGCCACTCGTTGTACGCTTCGGCGTATTACCGCGAGTATGATAAAGATTTGAAGTTTTTTCAATGTTCTCTGCTTTTGCAAATTTAGGAAAACTGCTGGTAAACGATTTGAAGGCACTCCGGACTCTGAAGCAGAAGTGATTAAAGGTAGGATACTTGAATAAAGGCACGCCAGCGTATTTTGTTTGAAAGTTATAGCGCTATCGTAGTTTTTGTGTTGAAGTTGTTTTAAATTTGTTTTTCTGGTCTGTTTTTAAAAGATGATGTGGTGTAGGGTCAACACAGGCAATGAACAATTTGGTCTGTGGTTATGGCGTGAAAAAAATAAAAACAAAAATGACCAACCAACTTTTCCAGACCAGCTTATCTTGGGGATCGCAGTCATGCAAAAAGCCTGCTCAGCCTGCTTTTTGCATGAATAAAACTTCTATGTGTTGAAACATTGCCCACATTTGCATTTTATCAACTCCTCCACTGCTGCATGTATGCCATAATGCTAGTCAGTTTGGTACCTCTTCCCTTTTCTTGTACTTGTATTTTACTTGGATTTCCTTACATTCTAATGACTGTTTTGTGCTTTTCGGTTACAACAGGAGAAGAACCATTTTCCGTTCCTTTGATTTCGTCTCGCTCTGGTAATGTTGCAGATGAACGAATGCCGGGCTTTGTCACTCCAGTGTGAGTACTGCAAAAGTCTGACTTATTCCTATAGTCTTCGGTTAAGGCTTGATAGTTTTTACTTGACATATATTTAATATTCTTGTTAGCTTGCCATTTAGTTCGTAATGCTTGGATTAGCAATAATAACGCCATGCTTTGAGCTTTGTTTTTAGGAATACCACCAAAATAGGCCTATGTAGGTATTAAAACAGTTTTCTCCAAGTCACGTTTTACATTTTTTTTTAGACGACTTGGGATACTGACCATTCCCAATTTGACAAATACTGAGTCTTGAGCTCACCGGTTAGCGTGGTGGTTGAGGATATCGCTGTTGGTGCGAGAGGTCTGGCGTTTAATTCCCTAGCCAGTGAAAAGGACAATTTATCGCCAACGGCTCACCATCGCTGCGTTGTGTCTTCGTAGCTATGTTGCAGCGGCGCGACTCCGCCACTCGTTGCATGTTTCGGCGTATTACCTCGAGTATAATGAAGATTTGAAGTTTTTTTAACGTTCTGCTTTTGTAATTTTAGGAAAACTGCTGGTAAACGATTTGAAGGCACTCCGGACTCTGAAGCAGAAGTGATTAAAGGTAGGATACTTGAATAAAGGCACGCCAATGCATTTTGTTGGAAAGTTATAGCGCTATCGTAGGTTTTGTGTTGAAGTTGTTTTGAATTTGTTTTTCTGGTCTGTTTTTAAAGGATAATGTGATGTAGGGTCAACACAGGCAATGAACAATTTGAACTGTGGTTATGGCGTGAAAAAAAAATCAACCAACCGACTTGGGGATTGCAGTCGCGCAAAAAGCCTTCTCAGTGATTCTGAAACTTCGACCGCAGAAAATGCTTGAAGTGCACACAGTCTACCTAGCAAGTCCGCAGTACATTGTGGTCAAAGCCCAAGAATCACCGAGTAGGCTTTTGGCTTGAATAAAACTTCTGAGTGTTGCAACTTTGCGCACTCTTGCTTTTTATTATCTTCTCTACTGGTATCTGTATTCCATAACGCTAGTCATTTTGTTACCTCTTCCCTTTCCTTGTTCTTGATTTTCTTCATCTTACCGTATTCTTTATCGCGTTGACAGTCCGGAAGTAAAAGACACTATGCCTAGCTTTTTGTATGAAGAAATGAATTACATGCTTGCATAAATAAAATGTTGCATTCTTTGAATCAATTTGAAGTGACATTTCTATCAACAGATGTTCGTGTAAACTTTTTCTTTTTTTCTGTAGACCACGTAGTTTCTCATACTTTGACATTTCATGACTCTCAGCCGTCGGATCTGACAAGGTTAGTTGAGCCTGGATTAAAGGTGTGTTTATTGACCGATATGCGGCAACGCAACTACCTAATTTATTTTGTTTATTTCATTTTGACGTTGAACTTGGTGCCGCAACGCGACTAAAACCACGCGATATCAACTAATTCTACCAGTAGCTACAATTTTTGTTGCTTAATCGCCCGTACAATTTTAGGCTAGCAAATTTTATATCGCCGTAGTCGCAGGCCAGTGTAGTTTGCAATGGTAGTCGTTGTCGCATTTACGCGTTTCGCTAAACACGTATCGGTAAACACGCCTTAGTACATGTATACTGGAAAGCGTTGTTCTGCGTATTTTGTGACGTTTGAAAGCGTTAGATCTTTTTTTACGGATTTTGTGCTTAATGTATTCGCACTCCGCAAGTTCAATTTTTGAAAATTAGTAGAAAACTGGTTTGAAGTGGGCCATTACTCCTGTTTCGCGAATGGGAAATCATGCAACTTGCGACTAGTACTTGTTACTATATGAATCTTGGGCTGTTTTTGTAAACTATTAGAAGACAATTCTCTGTACAGGACAGAGAAACGTAACGAAACTGTAAGAAACTTTTCTTCATCTGAAATTCATGTTTCGAATTAGCAGATGCGTTGATGGCGCATGGCGAAGAGTTAGGTTTGTTTTAATCCACTTTTACAACAAGGTGTCACGGATAGATAAACGATTTAATTCGAAATGTAGTTGACAAGTTTGTTTTCAATTTCGTCGTTTTTTCGTTCTTTTAAAAAAAATTCTACAAATTTTCCCTTTTAGCATTGTGCTTTGCTATCCCACACTTCGTATTGAATTATTTTGTAGGCCTGAAACTGGTGATGTGAGTAGACCTGATGTTACTGGACGGGATGTATCATCAGCAGCACTGGATAATGTTGGCAAAAGCGACAATGTTCAAGATGCGCCTTCTGATGGTGACCCTGTAAATTATTGTACTCCGATCGACGAAACTCATGTTTCACCAGAATCACTCAGAAAACAGAGACTTCCGACTTTCATTGCTTGCGGAGGCGTTTGTGTTCAAGAACACTTTTCTCCTCCTAGACTTGCAGCAGAAACCGTTGCAGAAAAGCAAGGTTCTGTGTCTGCTGATCTTGTGGCAATGGAAGAGTCTCAGGACCTCAATGATTCACGAAGATCTGAGGATAAAATTTCATGCAGTTCTGCCGGTGAGAATGAAAGTCAAAAACTATCTGACTCTGCACTATCAGATGGAGACGGCCAAAGACAAGGAGCTGTGTCCGTGGACGTGCAATCTTCGCTGGACCCTACCGCTGATCAAGAAAAACAATTTGAGGAAGTTAATGAAGAACTTCTATCAAAACTCACTCTCTCGTCACACGAAGCCAAAGATGTTGAGTCATCATCAGATGTTGATGATGCTGATGGTGTTGAGTTGAATTACGTCACTGTGGAGGAGAGTTTAAAAAGCGCAGGTGGTACAAAAGATGTTAGTAATGACGTGATCGACCAAGATCGTAGTTTCTTCCGGGAATCAGCTTCTGAAATCGAAATAGATGCAAAGGAGGAAGAGCAGTTCACCGAGTCACTGAAAGCTGAAGATTCCACTGCAATACAAGAGGAAACGGAGCAAAAAGACTTCTTTTTCTTTTCCTCAGATGAGAGCAAAGCTGATTCTTTGATGCAGCCAAGCTTTGATGATGCGCAAGCTGACGAGGAAAACGAATCAACTGAAAAAATTGTTGTTGTTTCTCTCCCATCAGTTGAAGATGATGAAACAGCTACCAATTTGCTGATGTCGCGTGTTGCGTTGTCTACAGACGAAAACGAAGTTGAGAAGACCTCTGTATTAGATCAATCGTCAGCTGTTAAAAAGGGCGCTTCTAGTATAGATGATGATCCGTTAGATCCCGCTGGTCTTTCAGATAGCACGAAAACACAGCTAGAGTCTGAAGTTAGCGAAGAGTCGGAACCAAATCGTGAAGAATCAGAAATTGCGACTAGCAAAGAATCTGAAGTTAACGAAGAGTTGGAACCCAATCGTAAAGAATCAGAAATTGCAAAGAGTGAAGAATTGAATCCAAATCTTGAAGACTCTGATTCTGACGGTGAAGATTCAGAACTAGCTATTGAAACTGGTGAAGAAACAATGAAAACGATTCCTGCCTCCTCTCAACCAGATCATGTAGAATCAGAATCAAGTTTTGACAAATCAAGTGGAAATGTTGATGAGTCGCAACCGATAGAAGAAGTGAGTTCCACCATCGATATGCCTGCGGCGACGAATTCTGATGATAGTCATAGACATCCAAACGATGAAGTTCAGGCTCCGCTGGTTTCTCAAGATGCGGGTTAGTTCAATTAAATATCCTAGAAATCGAAACAAAATTGATGTGATTGACACGGCGTAGGTTCGAGTAAGGATTCCGGTTTGGTTTAAGGATTGAGTTGGGTTAGTGTTCCAGAGCTTAGGAATCGAGGTACGCCGGAACAGTCCCGCATTTTTAAAAATGTAGTTTATATAGTATATAATCTTTGATGATTTATTCAAATCAAATCTTCGTTATACTCCCGGTATTACGCCGAAGCGTGTAACGAGTGGCGGGGCCTAGCGCCTGGGCTACGCAGCTCCGAAGAAACGTCGCAGCGGTGGCGAGCCGTTGGCGACGCTGTGCCGAATTGACCTGCCCGGCATGTGAACCCCCGACCTCCCGCGCCGATAGCGTGATAAGCGTGTGCGCTGAGCAACCGAGCTAACGACCGGTTTATTCTTCATCTTTTTTTTTTCTAAAGCAGTTTTATCCTATCATGAAAGACGTTTTGCAGCAAGCTCTCTTAAGAGTCAACTTTCGATGGTAAAAGGCGTTCGAAGCTAACAACTTGGCCCCCCTAAAAGCCCTAGTGTTATTTCCAGCTTACCACAGTGCTGGTAAAAATAAATAAAATCTTTATCTTTGCAGATGAAGTTGATGAAAGCAAGGATGAAGATTTTTATGATGCTGAGTCTTGAAGAAACAACACTAATATACCATGTCCACTTTTTGCTATTCGTTCACCAGCTTAAATTGTATTTCAGAAAAAAGTGAAAATACCTTAGGTGCTTAGTTCGTTGTTGCTTTGCTGTAAAGATATTTGTTTTGAGTGGTTGGGAGGTAGCTTGCCAGTGTGCCTTTACTCTTGAATCTTGGTGTTCTTTCTACTGTCCAAAGAACTTAGTTTATTTATTCAGAAGTTGTTCGTTGTCACATCTTCACGAAATCGGTGCTTTTGTTTGTTTTTTGCTTTTTGTTTTTCTCTGCAATTTTTTTTTTGGTGTCACTGCGTTTTTAATTTTTCAAAACACATTCTAGCACATTCTTTCAATATTATTGTGTTGTTTGAGCAGGTTTAAGCTTGGTGAAATTTCAAAAAATGTTAGTCCTTTGCTAATGTTGAATCTGGCGGATTTAAAATTCCAAATTGTAAAAGTAGCAGTTGGTGCATCGTAACATAGTTTAGGTTTTCTGTTTCCATTTGTATTCAGTGGCGCAGGAACACTTTTCAGACGAGACGGGAGTGCTTGCAACGGCCGAAACGTGTCAATCAACATTTAGAGTTAACAAAACCGTCGGACCCTGTCGCTTTTTTGCTTACTTGCCCTTGTTCAAGTGGTTTCAAAAAAGCTCTCGTGCTTTGACATCATACTTAATTTTTTCGTGTCATAAGTGATTATGACGTGTGATGTGGAATGCCGCTTTTAAAACCACTCAAACTGGACATGTGGATTCGCACTGGGTAAGTGTGCTGTCCCTTTCTATCGTACGAAATCAGTTCAAAACCCACGCTTGAGTTTCTCTATTCTAAAGCGATGTTTGAGTTTCGTTTATTAAGCGAAGAAGGCGAACGAGAAATAAAAAATATATCTTTCTAAAAACCACATCCGATACACGTCACAGTTTGCGACGCAAGTTTGTTCCAGCTGTAATCAACACGCAATTTTTAATTTGTACCAGTACTAAATTAAGTAAAGCCGATGCAAATTTATTAGTCTATATGTACCGGTACGTAGAAAGAGACTGTATGGTAGGCGTAACAATAGGCTTGTTAAATGAACGCTGTAAAAGCTAATTCTATGCTGAGTTTCGTGGCTTGACCGCTCATCAAGCAGACTCAGTTTCGAACCCAGTAGGTTGTGATTTGGAAGTCCAGCTCTCTTACTATTTGGCCCCCGGGCTTACAGCGGTTGTGATTGCAATTTTAGCTATTGGGTTCAACCCTCGTAACTTCAGGCTTTCGTATACAGTGGTTGGTAACCGGCTCACCGCTCTATACTAATGCCTAAAGTTACCAGGATTGTACCCAATAGCTAAAATTGCAATCACAACCGCTAAAAACCCGGGGGCAAAGTGGTAAGAGAGCTTGACAATCACAAGGCCCTGGGTTCAAGCTAAAGCATTCGACCCTGGTTAAAAAAAGTGAACATTTCAGATTTTCAAATCTTCAACAGCAATTGGTGATCTACCTGGGGCTAGCGCTAGCCTAATCTTATCAAGAGTATCGTCAATTCTTCATGCATCAGCATATTAGCTTGTGTCGGGAAAAGTACTTTGGCTTCTAAAAAATCTTAATTTGCATAGCGTAGATTAGGCCACTAAAGCTTTGATTTTCAGCAACGAGACTAATGCTTGCGTTTGTTGAACTCCTTCTCTGCCGATTCTTTTCCTCATCATCCAAGCGCTTTGTCTTCATGTACAACTCCTGCTGCAGCCAAGTGTTAACATGGTTAGGCTCCAGCTTTTTTCCTGGTCATATCCTTGTAATCTTGTGTTGTGTCACACATAAATTTCTTTGCTTGAACCTTGCCTTGTGACATGATTTTCAGAAACGATATTTCCACCTGGTCCAATAATGACGTGTCTTCCGTTTGAATAAACAACTCTATCATCGGCCTTGCCGCGCTTGCAGCATAACGTTCGATTTCGAAAACGGTATATCAAAAACCCAAACAGCACAGCCCCCAAACAAGCTCCTGCTGACACGAGCGCTCTGACAGCTATCGCTGGAAGCAAAGGCTTGGATGTGTTCTTGATCGAAGCAGATCCAGTCAAATTTTCTAAATATGATAATTCTTCGTTACAAAATACCATTAGCCCATTTAATTGGTTGGTTTTAATTAAATCCAGTGCTTGACTTCTTAAAACACTTTTGGGAGAATGGTGCAAGATTTTCGCGCAGAGATGAAGGAGGGATGGTTATTATTTATAGAGGAATAGTTTACCTGGGGAAATGTGTTGTTTTCCGGGGGGGATTGTTAGAAGGCCTATAGCCTACACTTGATTGCTTTTAACACAAGTCCAAATCCAAAAGGTAAAAATGCTTTAAAATCCAAATCCGGTAAAATTGCGAAAATCTGGTCCAATTAAATCCTAATCTAAATCCGTGGACATCTCTAATCTGGCAGCATCCCCCCCAATATATATCATGGAAGAGGAAAACTTCCCAATATCGAAAAACAATCAATTTTGCTAGATCATCCCCACCAATATCCAACATAGTCAATTTTGCTTAATCATACCCCGAATGCTCAACATAGATTTGCACCAGGGCTGCGAGCTCGAAAGAACTCGATCATTTTGCCGAACTCGAACTTGAACTCAAAAAAATATTTTTTTTGAACTCGAACTTGAACTCGCATAAAACTGTTCGAGTTCATTAAAAAGATATTTAAATTGTTGAAAAGAAATAAAAGATCACTACGAAATATGCTTTTGGTGGGTTGTTCAAGTAGTCACAATCCGTGTAAATTGAAGTTAGGATTTTACCAAAAGAAAAGCTGCATGTCTTTTATTTATTCATGCCACTGCGACCTATAAAGTCCAGGGCTTCGAACTTGAACTCGGTCATTTTTGTCGAACTCGAACTTGAACTCGAAAAATAAAATGCTTAGAACTCGAACTTGAACTCGGTTAAAAATCGATCGAGTTCGCAGCCCTGATTTGCACCCCTGTCAATCAAGCGTGATTTTGGTTACTTTTTTCAAATTTTATTCTACAGACCAGAAAACTTCGTTTATTCTAATGCCTACCTTACCGATTACCAGAAAGGTGTTGCCAGTTATAATTTCACAATGCAAAGAATAAGAAATAAAAGGGAGCAATCGCAATAGATAAATTAAAATATCTGCTGTCTTTCTACGAGCGGTGAACAAAAGAAACTGGGGTAGCGTGCAAACGCGGCAATGTATAAAATTGGGTGGTATGCCTGATAATCGTTAGCTTCCATTCTGGATCATACGTTACTTTAGAAACAATACAGTACCAGCCAAACAAATGAAATAAGTGTTAAAACAAAAACTATAACGTTAGGCTATAACTTGGTTAAAATGAATACTGGTCGGCCAATGATTACGAAACGAAGGTCGATGGTGCACATTAATGCACTGTTTATCTAATCGAATTTAATTTCCCGTTCATCTAATCTAATTTGATTTCTCGTTCATCTAATTAGTAACTGTATTTTTTCAGCTATTTTGAGAAGATAGGCTCCATCCTAATTTACGATTATTCTTTTTTACCCAACTAACTCTTCCATAGCCCAAACCGCAAGCAAGCTGATTGGCTAAATGAAGGTCTAAACCCTAATTTAACTTGATTTAACATTCAATAGCACAACGTTGTGGTTGAGCCATATTTTTGGGAAACTCAAAAGTTAGCACGGCAGAACCGTGCAATCGCGAACTGGCTCAGATGGTAAGTTTTAAGCTAGATACGCATTACTCTACAAACTATAATGAAGCAATATCACTATACTACGTACATTCATAATCAATATGTTAACGCGAATTGATGCTGCTTGCCAAGCTTAGGTGCAGTGACCGTGCTTTTTTTAGGTGCAGTGACCATGCTTTTTCTTTTAGTTTTTAAATTCATTGTAGGGTTGTATATTACATGCTTTAACGGTTAACGTTTTGTCGCTGTTACCTTTTTTTCGGCCGAATGTCGTGATATGCGTTGTTTCTATGTATTTTGATGGTCGTTGAATAAGACATACTACTACTACTACTTTATATTAAAAACAAACGTGTATAAATTTTTCAAGAAGGAATGAATTTAAAAAACAAAAAAAAAAAAAAACAAGGTAAAAAAAAACAAGCGCAAAAAAACGCTTTTTTTGCATCACTAGTCGTGCCATTGGGGCCCGTAAATTTTCTAAGATGTGTTACTTTTTATAACTTAAAAAATTGAAAATTACGAAAATAGAAAATTTAGCCAGTGCCCTTTCGCTTTCACCCGTCAAACCAACCCGATACCCCCCCCCCCCCTTGCTTATACTATGAATTCCATTGTTCTGTTTTTTAATTTTTACTTCAATCAATCGCTTCGAATCCGGTGTAAAGTCAGTTTCTTGATCTGTAGTTAGAATTTAGAAAACATTTTGCATGCGTTGTTAAAGATCATAGCCTAGATCTACACTCGTAATCCAATCATATGCGTCAAAACTAATGATGATTGCAGCCTCCTTTTATTTATTTTAACCCAGCTTCTGCTTTTAGACATAAACTACTAAAATATGTTTGTATTGTCTGATACTATAATAGTGAGTGCACTCACTGTAGGCATAGGTATGTCCTTTTTCGATAAGAAAGTGTGCTGAAACGAGTTTTTTTAGTGAAAATCGTGAAAATCCGTTGGCAGCTGAAGACTCCGCCCCCAGACCTCCAGCAATGTCCTCTTCCTTTCGTGGGGCCACACTGATTGGGAATAATGTCCATAATAAAGGATCGGTTTGAGGTACCGACATAAATTTTGATTTATTATCCAAAATTTGGGGTACCGTATCACGTCATATTTTTGTATCTTTTCCTAACTTACTTTTTTCATAATGTTACTTAATGCTAAATACGGCTTTTACAAAGGTTGTGATGAGTAGCCTATCTGTTTAGGTTGTCACTCGGGCCCCTCCAAAATTTTTGGCTGCACGACCCCTCTGGCAAGGATACCCTAGTCTGCTAATCATTTCTGCGTCAAGATGTTACAACATTATATCACTTTAAAGAACGTATTAGGGGGCGTTAAGCCATGTTTCCGACCCTAGTGACTTTACTTTTTGGCAAAAGAAGATCAAATGGTGCTAAGTGACTGAAATATACCAAGCTCTTCTAATGACTTCAGCAGTTAATGCTCATTGCCCATCCCCCTCTTTTAAAATTTCTCGCTACGTCACTGATTACGTTACCTACCGGAAGGATTCGAGCAAACTTTGGATTGGTCACACACTGTGTAGTCCGCACTGCCCTGTAAAACAAATTAAAACTTGTAACTAAGCAGAATTGATGATAACGAAGATATCGCAGAAAATAAAAGATTAATTTACTTCGTCTGAGTTTCAGAATTAAAAGCATCCAGCAAGATAAATTTTTAAAATACTGTAGCTTTGAAAAAAGCTGTTTTCACGTTCGGCTTGAGGAAATACTCTATCATAACTCTTTTGAGTTATAGGCAGCTTTGAAAAAAGCTGTTTGTCCCATAAGCTTTTCGTGACGCACTCATCAGCGGGTAATCGCGTCAAAGTGAGAACTCTAGCTAGAGCAAGCTGTGGTATTTGTCTGCAATTTCGGACGTCCGCCTAAAATCGGTGAATTTGTCTCATTGGGCCAGAATATTTGTAATTGCTTTACAAAGGTTTCGATAAAAACTTATACCATCATCAGCGAAAAACCAGAGAGGCGCTAGACTTTGCCAATAAAAATTCATGCAGCCCAAGGCGAAACATATTTAACAAGCTTTGAAAAGCACACTTAGGCAACAAAATTTCGCATTATTTTACGACTGCTATTGGAAAGAAATTTCTTGAATTAAAAACTAAGCAAACGTTAATACCAGGATATTTTTAGAGCTATCAGTCTTACTCTCACATTATCAGTTGGTCTTGTTGCAGTGAAGGTAGTGAAAGAAGCAATTGTAGTAATGGCCATACTAGCCTTGGTTGTAGGAGCAGCAGGATGTGAAGCTATGGGACCTCGGAGCAACTGAATGTCACCAACCACGATGACTTGTGAAGCCCCTTTAAAATAATTTTGATGAATTATACATCACCGACATATCAGACGTAGTGTAGTTGAAACGTTAAAATTGTGACTTTTTACCCAAAGACTTTCAGACTTTGTACCAGGGATGTAGTCGAGACTGCTTAGTCCGAGACCGAGACCTTTTTATGTTTTCGAGACCGAGATCGAAACCCAAAAATTTCGAGACATTTTAGTCGAGACCGAGGCGATACAGTTGCGAGACCGAGACTCGAGACCTAATCGAAAACAAAAAAAAAATTGGAAATCGAAATTTTTTTATTGAATAGTGAACACTAAATGCAAAAATTACAATTAAACAGCGTTTTTGTTGCACTTTAAATAAACTAACATTGTGAGCAAATCGGATGATAGCCTGGTCCGATGTGGCCGAAAAAACAAACCACTTTGTCTTAAAACTCGTTCTACCGGTGCAGAAGTGACCGGCACACACAAAACCTGAAACGCTAGAACTGGAAGTTCGGGATACAGTATTGCATGCTCTTTCCAAAACTTGAAAACGTTTTCTGGTGCCTTATTTAACTCGACAACTTCTTCCAGGTATTGTGTCAGCTGCCTTTTGGGCGATAAAGGTTCGCTAGAAGATCTTTGTTGTCTAACACGACTATATTTTGCCAATAAACAGGGAACCAAAGTTCAAAACCAAAATTCAAAATTATCATTAAACGATGAGCGGATTCAAATTCAAAATTCAAATTCAACCCAACCCTAGTACATGCGTAAACAGTCCAATTAATTAATGCTGGAAAATAGTTAGGGGCTGTGATGACTCATTGCAGTGGCAGTCAGACAGAGACGAAACTGTGTACTGACGTACCGTACATAATCCAATTAATTAACAAGCACAATCAAACAATTTCACTGCTGCGTAATTAGGGCACAAGGCAGATACGCAAGTTAATTTTTTTACGCCTGCAGTTTATAAAATGAATTAAACGTTTTTATCGCTATTATCAAGTCTCAACACCTTGAAACCAAGCAGATTTTAATAAGATTTAATCATCAAAAGAATAGTTGAAATCAAATAAGTGCATGTAATTCTGACAAACAGCTTGTTGAAAACATTTTCACGGTTCAGCATCGGATAGAAAATGACGCAATAGTGAGACTGGCTTTGATTTTGTAATCAACATGGAAGTGCGACTTCTTCGCTAACATGATGCAAACAACTAAAGTGCGGTACCAATTAAAAAAGTCTCGAGACGCAATTTCTGCTTCGAGACCGAGATCCGAATTTGTCACCCAGTCTCGAGATCGAGACCTTAAAATTTAGGTCTCGAGACGGGTTTGGAGACCGAGACTTGTCTCAAGACCTCCATCCCTGCTTTGTACTTTAATGTAACAAGTTTTATTAAACGACAAATTTTTATCAAGCGCACAGGCCTAGATTTACGAACTTTAAAAATCAAGATTAAGCCAATTTCACAAAACGCAAGTGAGTAATGCGTAAATGCAAGACAATCTTTGCTTACTTTCCGCAGCTAAATCAAATACTTTTACATCATTGAAAAAGAAGCCATTCATTTTTCCTCTGAATGAACTGGATATGTTTTGCAGAGCTTCTGATTTCGTTTGATCACTGTTTGCCAGGGTCAATATCTGTCCATCAATTGATCCACCGACCACGACCATTGATTGCGAACTAAACACCGTACTCTTCCTCTCTGCGTTTAAAAACAAAATCCTGATCTGTATCTTTAACCTAATGAGACGATTTTGCAAATTTTTTTTATTAGGCGGACCACAGCAGGCTTTCCTGAAAATACCGCGGGTCAAACTCTCATTTTTCAAAATAAAGATTGGCCTGAAAATATTCACTCTCATGGTCCAGAACCGAGAATAAAATCACAATCCTGGACAGCGTGTTTTATTAGGCGATGATTGAAAATTCATTGCTTCGGCTCATAGATCCAGAAGTTGCTCAATCAGAGTTAAAGCACACACAAAACTGGGCCATTACTTGTTTGCGAAACGGTGAGTTTTGGTCTGCCATCGATACGCATGGTTGCATTCATCCAATCACGTTTCACCTCGCACATGTGATATTGTCCGTCTGACACACTTTGAATATCTGATAAGATGACGTCATCGGTACCAATATTAAACCTCAAAGTGAGTAAGCCGTTTTTCTAAACACATGAAAGTATCCGCTCTGTGTGTAGACAATATACCACTATTTCGTTCTAGTGTGGAACAGGCTGCACCCTCGGTGGATTTTTATTCGTAGTAGTAGTAGGCTAGAGTAGTAGAGTCGTTTGTTTCTACACTGTCAAAATAAATAGAACACAGCAATATAAGAATTCAACAACAAACGAACACAGAAAAAGGAAGAAGTAACAAAACGATTAACACTGTAACATGCCAGCGTGAATGAAACTTGAAGATGAGGAAATTAGTAGGCATGATCGCAACACCCGATTAAGCTAAAAGGGTAAGAAAAGAAAACACAAAACAAAAAAACATAATGACGGCGTAAAAAAAGAAAAAACATCAACCAAACATATAACGGAGAATCTTAAAGCTCGAGTCTGAGTAAGAGTTTCTCATTTTTAATTTTCATTTTTCGAGTTCAAGTTCTAGTTCACTAATTTTAGCCGAGTTCATGCAAAGATTAAGCGCATTTTATCGAGTTTAAACTAGGTTCAAAGTTCAATCGACTTGTGTTTTCGAAATCTAGTTCAGAGGTTTCTGTCCTCGAATCCAGCAAAAAAATGAGACACAGTTCTATAAGTTTGAGTAGACTGCCCTGGTTTAGAGGAGAGGGAAAGGTTAAAAGTTTGGGTTAGTAATGTGGACACTTCAACGTTTTGACAGCTCAGATAGCTGAGTGGTGTAAGAGCGTATGATTTTGGAGCTGCATACTCCGGTTTGATTCCGAGTCGGGTCAAACCAATGACTGCACACAGTGATGGGCACGATAAACTTTTCTGTACTAAAGCGATAACAATAACCGATGATTTCAAAAATCGCTGGGCGATAACGATAGTCGATAAATCGCAATTTCTTAAAGCGATATTGGTAATGCGGTAAATTTTCACTGAGTTTGACGAAGTTTTTTTGTAAGTCAATTTGCAAAAATGTTTTCTAGATTTTCCAAGAAAACAAAGCAGTTTACGGACTCTGCCGTGGCGTTAAAAAAAACAAAGAGAATATTTTATTGCAAACAGAATTTGTAGACACCGTATATTTTGCCATAGCGCCAACCGCCAATTTTGACCACAGGGTGCCTACTGCGTAAACAATCGTTTATCGCGGTAATTCATCGGCGATAACAAAATATATTACAAAAGCGATATCGGTAACCGATAGTGCTGGGTTCAAGCAAGTAATTACTTAAGTACTTCAGTAAAATTTTTGCAAGCTTATTGTGTTAAAACGTATTGTGACTGTAGTGATATCAATGTAGGCTGCGTTAACAAAAGGATTACATGATACGGATATCACATAATACGGATTATTGAGAACGGATGTTGCCTGAATTATAATTATTCGCTTAAAATATTATTTGTTATCATATTGCTGAAATTGTTATTACTAAATTATACAATACTCCTGTTCCCAGGAATAGGCAGGAAACGGCATCTCTATAAATATAGACCTCTTGTTTTCTTATTCTGGCATTCGAAACACATACTGTGTTCTGTATAACGATGTTGCTGCATCGTGCTTCCTACATCTAAATAAATGAGGTTCTGAGATCAATCGGAGTCAAATCGCGCGCCGTTACATTTGGTAACCTCTCTTATTTGATGAACCCTACATGACGATACAGTTTCACGATAAGAGTAATCATTTACGCCCCGAAACTTTCATGTGAGTCTCAATCAGAGATGGGCGCGATACTCAATTTTTGAGTTAATCAATATCGATACACGATACTTGAAAATAGAGTTAATCGATACCGATACACGATACTTTGAGGAAGTGTTAAATTGATACCGATATCGATACTCGTATCGCCGATGCAAGTATCTCGATACAATATCAGGAAAAAAAATCAATTAAAAAAATTGGTTTGCAGATGAATTAAAAAAACTGCTACAAGTTTGCGCTCTGCGGACAATTGCGAAACATAAAAGTTACACGTATTTTTTTTGTTTATTTTGTTGCATATTTATCCTCCTATCACGAGAAAGCGATCAATGCGCTATACGAGCTCGCTTAGGAGCTGCCAGCCATCTGCCTACCACACCAAGATGGGCGAATCCCGCTAAGTGCCTTTCCCAATGGTACAAGTGAACTTGTCGGCTTGTTCTCAACGCTGTCCCTTTAATGCTGAGCGTCAAGCACGGGAAGCTGTGAATAGCAATTTCAAAGTCATTGGTTTGACCCGACTCGGAATCAAAACCCAATCTACAGCTCTCGAGGCGGACGCTCTTACCACTCGGCCATCTGAGCTGTTCATTGGGACATGTTATAATTTCACAATTAACATCGTTCAATGGCGTTACGAAACAACTGCAAATAGGCTAGTGATAAGAGAAATTTGCGGACAGTACGTCGCTTTGAATCTATGAGGGAATTTAGCATCATTTCACTTTCTTCAGAAACCGTAAATGAACACGCAGTCAACACCTGGTAAGATTGATCGTACTCAAAAACAGTATCGAGATACTTGTATCGGCGATGCACAAAAACATGCTTACGAAAAGCTTTTTGGTGGTACAGAATCTCAAAACAGATTTAAAAAAGCGCCGACTACATCTTTTAAATTTTAGGTAGTCTTGAAAAGACTGTTTTTGAACCAAACATTTTCGTCTCGCTCTCTTCAGGGTTCAACGCGAGAGTTAATTGAGAAGGAAAAAGGTGGTGTATATATTATCGTCAGCTTCATCGAAAAATCTGCAGCAAAAAGGAAAAAGGGCTGTGATTGGTTGTTAAAGAACGGACGGATTGTGATTGGTCGAACATGGATGAATTTTAGAATCCAACTCAACTACCGGAGAATTTGCAGTGAGTAGACAAATTCCTTTTGACGGCACATAATAGGTTTCAGCGTTTTGATGAAAGTTGCCTCCAGCGCCCCCAAGTGGAAATTTGTTCTCGCTTTGGCTAAAACTGAAAACTGGTCAATATGATAATGAGAGGCACAATCAGATGTTGAATTAAGTGCAGACCAATAGCTGAATCACAGTCTAGTTGATTGAGTGGAGCAGTAATTTTGCAGTTACGTTTGGGAAGAACTTTGGTTGGATTTTCTTTATTTCGAATTGATTTTGGAATGTGTTGATTGATTCTATCTTGCAGTCGTAGGATGTGCGACCCACGTACCGGCAATCACAGCGGCACACGTATTGATGTACGACCATACTTTGATGACTGATGGGCACAGCATCCTTGTAGATTGAAGGCAGAATCTTTCCTGGTTTGGAAAATGACACGAGGATCGACGGCTGTAAAACAATTTTGAAAGTTAGATTTTACCTGTTTTTCGAATTTACGAGAAATATGCCAATCCAGGGTAGTTTTAGATATACAGGGCATTTCTTTGGTCCTTCTTTGGGCAGTAATTGAAACGGGTTCAATTGAAAACGAGTAATTGAAAACGGGTTCAATTGAACCCGTTTTCAATTACTGCC
>OZ023233.1:4800006-5015927 GCA_964006365.1 Trididemnum miniatum
TAGAATCAATCAACACATTCCAAAATCAATTCGAAATAAAGAAAATCCAACCAAAGTTCTTCCCAAACGTAACTGCAAAATTACTACTCCACTCAATCAACTAGACTGTGATTCAGCTATTGGTCTGCACTTAATTCAACATCCTGATTGTGCCTCTCATTATCATATTGACCAGTTTTCAGTTTTAGCCAAAGCGAGAACAAATTTCCACTTGGGGGCGCTGGAGGCAACTTTCATCAAAACGCTGAAACCTATTATGTGCCGTCAAAAGGAATTTGTCTACTCACTGCAAATTCTCCGGTAGTTGAGTTGGATTCTAAAATTCATCCATGTTCGACCAATCACAATCCGTCCGTTCTTTAACAACCAATCACAGCCCTTTTTCCTTTTTGCTGCAGATTTTCGATGAAGCTGACGATAATATATACACCACCTTTTCCTTCTCAATTAACTCTCGCGTTGAATTCTGAAGAGAGCGAGACGAAAATGTTTGGTTCAAAAACAGTCTTTTTCAAGACTACCTAAATTTAAAAGATGTAGTCGGCGCTTTTTAAATCTGTTTTAAAACATGCTTAATCGATACCGATACGCGATACTGTAGTGAAACACTTAATCGATACCGATATCGATACAAAAATATCGCGCGATACGTATCGCCGATACAAGTATCTCGTTACTGCCCATCTCTGGTCTCAGTTATGGTACGTAGCTCTCGGCTGGCTTGCTTTCCTGCAATGTTAAGTCTGCTTTTTAATAGAATATAAATCAAACTCAACTATATCAGACTTAAGTGATTGAAAAAAACCTACCGGCAAGTAGTAGGAAGTTTCGGAAACATGTTCTTGCTAACTTAGGCAATGATTCAGTTGTGAAAAGCAAATACTGCTCTGCGAAGTTTACTGAATCAAAGCAAAAACAGCTGACAATTCTTTCTGGCTCGCAAAAAATAGGTTCAATGGAGGTTGTTTTCGCAAGATTGTTGGCTACAGATTCGTTGCCAATGTGCAAGATTGAGAAAAGCAAGGAGAGTTAAAATGGTTGGGTTTCAAGGACTCAAGATTTCAACAAGAAAAGCCATGAAAAAGATGTTTCTTTGGTTCACTGACAAAATCAAAACAAAATTAAAACAAAAATTGGCTTCAAGAATAAAAAACGAAGAATCGATTGCCTGATTTTTGCGCGTAGATACTTTGCACGCAAACAAATAATTAGTCCTTGTGAATGAGAGAATGTGTAATACTGTTAATAAAGTGATTCATTGTCTCCAAATAGCATTCTTTTGAAATTACTTGGTAATATTTAGAAAATTACTTGTTGCTCAAGTAATTTTCTAAAGCTTTCTTGAACCCAGCACAGGTAACCGATAAATCAAAACTGTGTTGAGCGATAACGACAATCGGTAATAAATTATCGCCGATAAGTTATTTCGATAAATGCCCATCTCTGACTGCACAAGTGGTATTCACAGCTTCTTCCTTGCCTGATGCTCGGCGTCAAAGGGACAGCATGGAGAATAAGCCGGCAAGTTTACTTGTTGTGCCGTTGCGAAAGGCACTTAGCGGGATTCCCTCATCTTTAAAGTAGTAGATAAGTGGTCGGCAACTTTTAAGCAAGCTCGTTTTGGCGTTTTCACGGCCCGGATGGATTTCTCGTGGTACGAGGATAAAACATGCAACAACGTTTGTACTTACTATATACAACTCCAGAAAATTTTGCTTATTGTGAACTTTGCTTCCCAGCACTCGCATAAGCACTGCATTTGTTTGGAAAGTGCTAAAACCTAGCGTAAAAGTATCGGATCGGGGACTTGGATAAGAATCCACCCATTTGTACAAAATAAATCCGTTTTTTGGTCCGAAACGGAAAGCAGTTCCATCTATGCAACAATATAAAATAAATGCGTTGTTCCGTAAAACATCACATTTGGTTTTAATGGTAAGTGAAGTTAAAGCAATCACATGACCGAGTGGATAAAACGGAAACTTGAAGTTCGATACCAAGTTGGGCCACCAATGCCTTAAAAATTAGAGTTCAGAGCTTCCCCGTTTTACATCCAGTGTTAAGGAACAGCGCCAGGGAAAACAAGCCGGTCTGTTGAACTTGCTATAACGTTGAGAAAGGGACTTAACAGGATCTTCCATCTTAAATACACCAAGCAGGTAAATATTTTGTGCTGTTCACAATGCATGGTTAGTCGTGATAAATATTTCGCCTGTTTCAGTAAATTAGAATCATTTAATAATGCCCTAATAACGCTAAAATCACTTAAATACTACGCCGAACGAACTGCTTTTCAGCTTTTTCTAGCTATAGCAGACTCGACGCTGTTTGAGAAGCCTATAGCGATGGCGACGCTTCACTTCAAATAATGGCCTGATTTTTCGACAAGCGATGCGCTGTAAAACTTCTGAAAATATCTATGATGGCCCCGTGACGGGTGTGCAACGAGTGGTGGGGCCCATCTCCGCGGGTAAGCGCCTGGGACGGGACTCCCGTCCATGATAAATGGGTAAGGTATTGGTGTATTTTAAACAAACGTCTTTTATGACGTCACCGATTCAGTTTGTTCAGATTAAATTCCACACCTCTTTAACTTATTGTGATTGTATTTCACGCTTGCTATAGCCATAACTATCGACATTGTTAGGCCTTAGTGGCTGAATGCGAAGCAAAAACTTTGAGCTGTGCTACTTTTACTGGAAGTTTTGTTATTTTGAATGTGCTTGATATTCAAAAGGTTAACATTCCAAGGCTCACATTGGTAGAAGTCTGGATGAATTCTGTGAACAAATATAATAAACCAAATTCAAGAAAGATTAACTTTCATTTATCAGCCCGAGCTTTGAGTCTTTTTTCAAATCAAGTAGCTTACCAAAATTTCATCCCCGCAGATAAGGAAAAGAACCAAAAGTACGAAGTCGTATTTGTCCTTAGAGCAGCGAAAATTCTGTTGGGATAGGGCAAAACGCTTTTTTTTCAGCAGGGACGCGAACTTAAAGAAGTTTTAATCAAGTTCGAGTCCACCAAACATATGGACTCGAACTTGTTCGAGTTTGAATTCGAGTTATTCATTTTTAAGTTCAAGAAGGCCTACCGGTAGCTCATAACTCGATCATTTTTTTCACGAGTGAGTGCAAGTTCGAGTTCAGCATTTTTGAGTTTAAGTTCGAACTCATCAATAAAGGCCGAAGTTCTCAAGGCCGGATTGAAGGGGAATGGCTATGGGAGCTGTAGCCCAGAGAATCCCTGTTGGAAATCCCGTCCTTAAAAAAAATGTCTGGTACCGCAAAGCATGGTTATTTTTTTTTTCAAATTATATTGAACAGAAAATTCAACGGTAATTGAGGGAGACTGCGTAGTGAGCTTGCGCTCTTCGAGTCAGCAGCCACCCATTAAATATGTCAATTGCGATCGGCTCCAGCCGCGAATCGAACCCGTCACGTAGGATCTGTCACCTGCGCGCGGTACCGCTAGGCCATGACGCTAACGAGAGCCTTCAAAAAGAAAAATTTAGCCTCTAGACCCCCCCAAAAAAAATTTTTATTACGGTCCAGGTAGTTCTAAAAGTTCAAGTTCGCTGACTTCTTCTCGAATAACCCTTTGTTTAAGTGAAAGAGCAGCGTTTCAAGTAGCGTCATTTACAAATATACGTTTTATCAAGATTCAAAAAAAAAAATCAAATCAAATCTTCGTTATACTCGTGGCATTACGCCGAAACGTGCAAGTGTGCAACAAGTGGGGGGCCCATTTCCGCGGGTAAGCGCCTGGGTAATGCTGCTCCAAAGAAACATCGCATCATTTGCGAGCATCGCAGCAGACATTGTCACGTTGACGACACTGTGAATGATTTGACCGGCCCGGGAATGGAACCCCAAACCTATCATCCGGATGGCGGAGTCTTAACCTTTTGATGTGGTTCATATACGTAGAATTTTTTTCTTGGATATTTCTCCGTTGAATTAAAAACTGGAGTGAGATAGCTAGCTATAGTCGGCGTGACTTTTTTGTTGATATTGACACAAACAACAACTACGTGATTGTCATCGATAACCATCGGAATTATGTCAAGTGATTACGTAGCTCAAGTTGAATATCATTATGAAACTTTATTACACCTTGAAACACAACGTCAGAATGGAGAGTTTTGTGACATCGTATTAAAAGTTGATGACAAAGCCTTTTCAGCTCATAAAAGTGTTCTAGCGGCATCTAGCGATTATTTCAAGGCGATGTTTACCATTGAAATGGAAGAAAAATCAAAAGATACTATTTCCATCCAAAGTGTCACACCCACTGCAATGGAACAAGTATTAAACTGCATTTATACCGGAAAAGCCGTCATTACCGAAGCCAATTTGGGCGAAATTTTGCATGCTTCCTCAATGTTCCAACTAACCAACTTTGTACAAGCCTGCGAAACTTTCATGCTTGACGTACTGAACAACTCAAATTGTTGTTCGTTTTGGGAACTAAGCAATTTGTACTCGTTCAAGAAAGCAATGGAAAACATAAATGAAGTGTTTTTAAACAATTTTGAAGAAATTAAAATACATCCCAGCTTTCTTAAACTCGATATGGATACTGTGAGTCAGATCTTGAGTTCCGACGAGTTACAAGTCGACACAGAATTTTCTGTGTTTGAGTTTGTAGTTAGCTGGGTAAAGAAAGATGTAGAGAACAGAAAAGAGTGTTTTCCTACACTTTTCAAACATGTTCGCTTGCAATACATTCCAATAAAAAAAGTCATTGGGGAAATTCGAACCAGCAGCTTTGTAAAAGACTTTCCCGTCTGCCGAGACTTGGTTGAAGAAGCGTTTTCATATTACATCACCCCAAATATATTTGCGGCCCAAAAATTCCGAAAATGTTTTGTTTCCGAGCCGAACGCAATGCTTCTACTGAAGAACGGAAGTGTCAACCAACAAATATTTAACCATACGAACAACCGTTTATTCACGCCAGCAACACCTCCTTTGTATGGGTTAAATAACACTACCATCTTACAGGGCTGTGCTGCTGCCTTTCAGCATCCTGTGACGGTGCTGTGCGGTGGTATCCAAAATTTTGAAGCATCTTCGCAAGTCGTTCGATTCGACGGAATTCGTTGGATGAAAATGCCTTCTTTAAACGAGTCTCGTTGTGGGGCGGCTGCCGTGTTTTTCAAAGATAAGTTGTTCGTGTTTGGAGGGGAACTTTCCCCGGTAGCTCAAAATCCGACGTTTTCTGACTGTAGTATCAAGATGGCAAGTTCTTACGAAAGATTCAGCAAAGAATGGGATATTTTTTCTCTCGGAGTACAACCTCGCTCATACTGGACTGCGCAAACTTATGATGACAGAATATATCTCATTGGAGGGTTCGCAAAAAATCAGAGACCCAATTCTTCCAATAATTGCAAAGTGGCTTGCAGAAATACGTTTATATTTTATCCAGAAAAAAACGTTTGGAAAAATGGCCCCGACTTAAACTATAGTCGAGCATCATTTTCAAGTGCTACTGTAAATACAAAAATTTTCGTCTTTGATGGTATGGACCGTTCATATGATTGTACATGCGAAGTTTTGAATTTGTCAACTGAAGCACAAAATGTGTGGACTTCTTTCAACTACGGCAACTATTCAGTGGGTGTGAACATTAGGCCTAACTCAGCAGGCCTTGTCAACGACAGGTTATACGTCGTGGGAGAAGATGGCCGTACGTACAATTTTAATCAGCAAAATCATAATCTGGACAGAGTGTCAAATAATCAAGCAAATGACTGCCATCTTTGCATTCCAATCAACAAAAATCTCCTCACACGCTCTATTTTACAATTTGACAATTAGACACTGCTTGGAATAACCATGCTTTTCGATGTAAATTCATAGGCTTTTGTCGCATTCACATGACCTTAAAGTTTTACACTGTAGTAACGCGAATTATTTCAAAAAATCAAACCAAATCCTCATTGTGCTCGTGATATTACGCCGAAGCATGCAGTAAGTGGTGGGGCCCATCTCCGCAGCTGAGCGCCCGGGAAACACATCTCCGAAGAACGATCGCATCGCGACGAGCTGTTGGCGACACTGCGTCCGATCAGACCGGCCTCGTAATCAAACCCCGGACCCCGCGTACCAATGGCGACGTCTTTGTTTATTTTACTATAAATTCGTTTTCAGAAAAAGATAAAGTGATGTAAGCCCAAAGTGATTAGCCAGAAATCAAGTAATAAATTAGCGACGTGACCTAGCGCGGTACCGCGCGCCGGTAATAGATCCTAAAAAAAGGGTTCGATTCGTGAGTGGAGCCGATCGCATTTGACAGATATGCTGGGGGGTTTCTGACTCAAAGAACGCCAACTCACTTCGCAGTCTCCCTCTATTTCTGTTAAATTTTCAGTTCAATGTAATTTGAAGTGATTAAAGAAACTACTATCGGCGCGGGGTGTCTGGTGTCCTATTCCGGAGCCAGTTAAATCGGACTCAGTCTCGCCATTGTGGCAATGGCTGCTGCGATGCTCGCCACCGCTGTGATGTTTCTTCAGAGCTGTGTTGCTTAGGCACTAGGCCGTGGAGATGGGCCCCGCATGTTTTAACATATATCGTTTTGTTGCTGTATTTTTCGACCATTGCTTTTCTTTCTTCGTATTTGTTTACTTTACTTTGATTGTTAGATAAAATAAGCTACTATATAGTACTACTACTGTGCATTTAGTAGTACGTGTAAGCAGCACATGATCATGCTCAGCGACTTCAGTAACGCGAGTACATTAATTGTGACTGTCTCTGTGCCACTCAATTTTTCGTTCCTAATGCAAACTTCAATGAAAGCTGATTAATGTAATACGGACTCTGATTTAATTTCAAACTACAAATAAACATTATTCATTCTTCTACGATCTTTTGATATATTGATAAAGTACAAATAACCTTTTACTTGCAACTGAGTGGAATTAAAGTTGAAGATAAAAGCACATGAAAATTGCATTCTAGGGGGGAGGGGGGTTGGGAAAGTAGGGAAAAACTTTTGTTTCTTTTTCCTTTTTTTATTTCGTTTTCTTTTGGGAAAAGAAAAATCTAACTGTAAGATTTCTAGTGATTGTGAAATAGTGCATGGCGTAATCTTCTGTAGGTCTTTGCTCGAAATCTGAATCCATACCGTGTTAGCCGATTAGATTCTGCAAGGAAATGTGAACGTATTTTTTTAGTTTATTTACTGTGTGTGTTGTTAAAGAAAAGTGAATGTTTTATGCTGTAGTACTATTTTAGCCACTGGTACTACATGTGTTACGCTAAGCATTGTTTTACAAAACTGGGTGATATAGGGTGGCCGTGGCTCGGTGAGCGTCTTGCTCTTTCGTGGTCTCCCTTTGTACCACACTGGATTTTATTTGCGCTTGTTTTACATCTGAAATGTAACTTATTGCTTTTTGCTGGTGATGGTGCAAGAATAAACTGATACTGATACTGACTCTTGTAAATATACACAAAAGCAAAGTACACATTCCTCCTTACCTTTAGTGACAGAGTTCCAATCTGAAAAGTTAAAAAAGTTTGGTTCAAGTCAAGACTTTTCTTTTTTGGCATGCAGCATTACATTAAAATCACATCTTCATTATATTACGGCGAAGCGTGTTATGAGGTGCGGGACCTATCTCTGCCACTTAGCGCCTGGGCAACACACAGCTCCAAAGAAACGTTGCAACGGTGGCGAGCCGTTGGCGACACTGCGTCCGATTTGACCGCCCCGGGAATCGAACCCAACACCTTTCGCGCTGATAGCCATGTCTTTAACCAATTCACCAACTATGCTGTTGAGATCCTCTTGTCGGTACACGATGCTCGACGCGTAGGCGGCACAATTGCATAGCAACTATCCGTAGCCGAATTTTACGTGATCCACAACAAGAATAGGGCAAAAACAAAGTCATGCGTCGTGTCGCTGCACGCGGCAAAAGCCGCTTCAATTTGAACACAGTCCGAGATAAAAGAGTATATAGAAGTTTTAAGAATGTAATGGCACGCATAGAGATCCAAGTGCTTAACTCTGCAAGTTACAATAGCTAAAGCTACAAAATACCAAATTCGTACTACTTCATTAACCAAATACTAGCCGACACAGCTCATACGATTGAGTGATAAAAAAGTTGCCTCTGGAGCTGTAGATTCGGATTTGATTCAAAGTCGGATCAAATCAGTGACTTTGAAATTGGTATTCACAGCTTCCCTGCTTGACGCTCAACATCAAAGGGGCAATGTGGAGAACAAGCCGGCAAGTTTACTTGTTGTGCCGTTTGGAAAGGCACTTAGAGGGGTTCTCTTATCGTAAATTGGTGGTAGACAGATGGCCAGCAACTCCTCTGTGAGCAAGTTATAACGCTTAGATTGCTTTCTCGTAATAGAAGGATATGCAACACAATAACAAATATACAGTATAAGGTAGTGCTCATCGTCAAAAAGTATTTAAAACAGGCTTACGTGTTTCACACTTTTCTCCAATATAGGTAACCAAGCTGCAGTCACAAACATATTCATTCCATTCAGGTTGACACGAACCATCATTTAGGCAAGAAGATGAAGTACATGCGTTCACTGGTCCTTAAAGTTAAAAAAATATCAATTGCTCAAATCTTTATCACACTCAAGATTTACGCCGAAGAGTGTAACGAGTGACGGGGCCAAGGCTGGATTTAGACAATGAGAGTCCCTACGCTATCTCTATTTTTTCTACAAAAAATCGGTGAAGGCTAAAATAAAAACAGATCTTCATGTTCGCAGATGTTGTGTTTTCACTGAAAATATCGGTGAAGACCAAAAAAAAAGGTCTTCGTAGATCGTGATGAGGCCCCTCATTTTCTCCAAAACCTCCCATTTTCTCCAAAACCCCAGGCTTCAGCCTGCCTAGCCTATCGGTAAATCCGGCCCTGGGCGGGGCCTATTTCCACGACTTAACGCCGATGCTTCGAAGAAACGTCGTAACGGCAACGAGCCGTTGGTGGCTTTGTTTGCTTTGACCGATCCGGGAATCGAAGCCTAGACCTACTGCAGTGATGGCATAATGTCTCAAACCACTTCGCCAAATTAAGAACTTCTTTACACTTGGGGAAACCGGAATAATAATGATTCGAAGTATGATTTGGAAAGTTAAAAACATTTTTTGTGGCTGACAAAAGTCATTATATTTCAACGCTACAGTACTTATATATGCGCTCTACAACCATATCAGCCATTCGCAAGAGTTGGAAGTCAAGTTTTTCAGCAGTCATGTTGGTTGACAACAGTTACTTCTCTCTAGTTAATTTTCTTTTGAATTAAGTAGCAAAACGATGATTAATTACTAATCGTGAGAGTATACCACCAAGATGGCACATTGGATTGAACGCCTACTTCTGGAGCGGTAAACTTTGGTTCGACTCTAAGTCGGGTCAAACCAATGACTAGAAAATTGCTTTTTACAGCTTCCCTCTTTGACATTTAGCATTAAAGAGACAGTGTGATGGACAAGCCGGAACGTTCGCTTGTTGTGCAGTTGGTAAAAGCACCTAACGAAGTTCGCCCTTCTTAGAGTAATGGCCAGCAACTCTTACAGATCGTTTGCAACATCTGTAGGTCTATCGCCGTAAAGGAGGTAAATTTCCAGTGGGGCATCAAGCAGTCTTACCCCTGCGGTGATTTAGTCTAACGAAAGATTTATAAATAGAGAGCGCAAATCATACAAAATCAAACAGTATGAACTAGTTTTGCATTTAAATTTCATCACATCTGACAGCGTTTGGCAACTCAGTCTTTGCGTATTCTATCATTCGTATTAAAAACTCTAGTTCTCACTTTTGCAACTATTCAGTACGAATCCCGGTGAAAGTTTACTGTTTTTACTGAAATCCACCAACTCGTCATTGAGAGCGAAATTTCCCACACAACCTTGATAGCCTTTTTGTGATGAAATCCGTCGCGGGAAAATTTTTCCAACACTTTTGTGCGGAACTCCGCCCAAATAAAAATGATCTAAAGATATAAGCAAAATTTACGAGAAGCACTCGAGTATTACATAACCACAAACTTGATGAAAAATAAAGCTACGAATGTTACGCGAAGATATATAGACAAAAGTAGATCTAACCATACTAATACGGGAGCTGGGGCAGGTCCCGCTTTGTAGTTCTGGCGGTAGAAGCTTTGACTGTTTAAAAGTCTTGTTTGGGGAGTAAATGAAAAAAAAATTCGGATAGACTTTGTCAATAATGGCAACAGTGGAAATATTGGGCCCCAAAATTTCACTCAGTGCCACCTAGCGGCAGGGTTTAAAACATCTGTTTTTTGAGCATTTATTGTGAATATCTGGGCGAAATAGCTCCAGGTAGGACAAAACTTGGTCACCAAGATTTTGTGTTCCTTTCTATTGATAATGACGTCATTGATGACGTCACAAGTTTTAGATTTCAAGTACCAGCTCATTGTTTATGGTGATTTTTAACAAGCGGCATGGCCGGCAGTGATGTCCACAGTAAGACAAAACCCAGGACGTATTTTCGTAAATTTTGGTGCATAACATGAGTTTACTGCATCAATGACGTCATTATTGATGATGTCATCAAATTTGGTTTTGCTTCGCTACGCTACGCTTGTAGCTTACTTGGGCTACACACCATTTTCGGCATCATATTCATCCAGCTGCTCTAGATTTTTAACCACCGCTCATGCACAGACTTTTTAGATTTTAGAATCTCGATTGTGAGGTGATATTAGTTTGAATTCAATTCTAGAAAGTCAAAACAATTATCTGCCGTGTCAATGCAAGCCATAGCTAAAGTTTTTGAATTTTAAACTTTGTTTCCCATTTCAGGTCTTTGCCCTGTTGTTAATAACCATACACAGTAACCTAGCCACGGGGGAGTTTTGGGGGTTACAACCCCCCCATTGAGCCTCAAATGACATCATACATACTTCTTTTTTTGATATTTATTTTGAAGGGTTAGATACTTTGTCATTGATAATCTGGTTTTGTAATTGCCATAATAACAAGAATTACTTAGCGTTGTTTCCTGACTCTTGTTCTTTGCAGTAATGTTTATGAAGCAATCACGCAATTTTATTAGCGGGGCAGAGCCGCTCCTGTACGCGCAAGTTGCGCAACTGCCCTCAGCCCCTCAGACCATTTGTAGAAAAAAGGCAAAACGATTGCAAGCAAAATTGATGTACATACTGTAGCTCAAAAAAGAACTAAATCGCTTACATTTGAATATCGTTTTACCAGTTTCGCAAGAAAACATTCCTTTGACTTCTTTACAACCATCGTGCCTTAACTGCCTTCGGTATTTTCAGTTTAAAACATATCTTTTAAGTTTGAGATCATCTTTTGTTATTAGACAACCAGGGGAGATGTGGGGTACGCTGGGTATGCATCCCCCTTATAGCGCGTATTTATTCTGACTCCAACGACCACGCTATAAATCCTTTATTGCTGATGCTTCACTCATTAGTGGCGTCGAAGATATCACGTCGAATATAATATTCCTCGAATAGTAACAGCGTTGAATAAAAATGAATAATGTTCGAACAATTATAACTTCGAGATGAAATTACATGAATTTTCGAATAACAATCACTTCGACTAAAATCATCTGAATATAGAGGCCAAAAATGTGACCAACTTTCCCCAAAAATTGTTGAAAAAGCACTAAAATGGCCGTTGAAGTATGCAAATTTTCAAAAATTTTTTGGGGGAGCATGCCGCCGGACTCCTAGAATCGTTTTTGGTACTTACGTTGCTTAAAATTAACTCTGCCGAAAAAAACTGCGTTTGAATAAGTGACCAAAATTGGTGCCCCTCCCTGAAAAAAAAATCTGAATACGCTCCTGACATGAACACATTTTCAAAAGGCTTATTTACGCCCGTTTCCGGGTCTAAACGTCTTTGTATTTACTGAAGTTAACATTCAACCCAATTCAAAATTACACTCCCCCCACCACGAAAGCTTTCTGAATCCGCTCCTGTATACAACGTATGGTCAAATGTGACATCATGTTCAAACCTCCCTCCCCCCCATTGCAAAATCCTGGCTACGCTAGTGACCATACAAAGCTATAAATATTTTATTTATGATCCTGAATTTGTTTTATTTTCCTCGTTATGAATGAAGATATGAGTTTGCGGGTGATACATCTGCAGCCAGGAACTCGCGCAGTACAAAGTTCATTCGATTCTGAAAAGCATTGCGTCATACGTCAAGAAGGCAGTAATACGTAAAGGGAAGTTGATCAGCGGAGAAAAAGAATGAAAAAGAATCGAGAATATGAGTAACAGCTAGAAAAACGTTGCGAATATGCAGATTTTGAGACTGTAGATGCGGTTGGTTGTTTAGGCAGCCTATGTCAGTGACGATGATCCAGTAAAAAAAAATAGCTCGAGCACCAAATACGTTCAAAAATCACCTATCGAATCACTGCTACAAGTCTTACACTTTGCAGAAAAGACTAGGTGAATGTCAGCTTGCCCAAGCTAAAAAAAATTTAGTGAAAGCATTCAACAACAATGCAACTGAGTCCACATTTGATGAGCTACGATTAAAACTTTGGAAGGGTACAGGTGCAATTTTTTATCTTTCTTGTACGTCACATTCTCTGCGGTTTGGGCACATTTCGCGATAGTGGTTTTTATACAAGAAAATCAGCTCATTCTTAAATCCTCGTTGCTGTGAATTTCTTCGCCCAGAAGACTATGGTTGGGAACAATCAGGCAAAGAACTTACACCCATAAAACATTTTAAACATCTTCCTGATGAGCTTATTTATACCTGCAGTTGTAGCAGTGAAGGGTGGTGCTAACAGAAGGTGCAAATGTTTCACAAGTGGATTTTCTTGCACTCATTTTTGCACCTGTATCAAATGTCGAAATGCCATCGGCAATTGAGAAAATTCCGCTTAATGGAGACATTAACGTCCAGAACTTGGTTACGGTAATTTCTCATTGGAGTCAGATCAGTTAATCGCATTTTTGTTTTGTTTAGTGTTTGTTGCAATTAGGCCTTCTGTTTTAACTAGCTAATTTTGTGGTTTGTTTATGACAATAGTAATGACGTCATTGACGTTGTGACGTCATTTTTATATAATCTACACAAAAGTTGAGAAAATGTAATTTGTTATTTTCAACCCAACAGATTAGCCGCATGCATACACTCAAAGCCACCATAATTATACACTCCTTAATCTAAAACTTGTGACGTCATCAATGACGTCATTATCAATAGAAAGGAACACAAAATCATGGTGACCAAGTTTTGTCCTACCTGGAGCTATTTCGCCCAGGTATTCACAATAAATGCTCAAAAAACAGATGTTTTAAACCCTGCCGCTAGGTGGCACTGAGTGAAATTTTGGGGCCCAATATTTCCACTGTTGCCACTATTGACAAAGTCTATCCGAATTTTTTTTTCATTTACTCCCCAAACAAGACTTTTAAACAGTCAAAGCTTCTACCGCCAGAACTATAAGCGGGACCAGCCCCAGATCCAGGACTATACCGTACTTTTTAACATTCTGGGGTTATTATCGAAAACTAGAGCTGTATGATAGTACTTTAATTTGACCATTTCAAAATCAAAATGAATATATATTTTAGTCGCATTTTCGCTAATTATTACCATTTAAATAGTAGAATTGGTCGGCGTAGGCCACTTTCTCAAAGGAGGTTAGCTTGTCGATTGTTATCATCAATTTATCATCTTCGTTCACCATTATCAAAACATTGTGCCATTGATTGTCATTGATGGCTATCGGGCTGGCAAAAGTCATGATCTACAGTAAATATTAATACACGCTAAGACAAAACTGTAATTATCAGGACAGCAAATCTAACAAAATAATGCATTTTTTTTATTCCAGGGACCAAAATCGATTAAAACACCATAAAACTTAAACTTTGCCATTATTTTCTTACCTGCTCGTTTGTTCCATTACAGAATACTACATTAAGCTGACCTTCCAACAATTCAAGGCTAACATAACGATCTTCATCAGTTCCTTTATAAAGCAGCAATCCGTTTCTTGCGGTGGTTTTGACACTTAGAAATATATTCAATGAGCTGTAAAAACGAAATTGTTAGTCCCGGTAAGTTAATAAACTTTGGGCGGTTGACGCTGTCGTTGCTGCGGGACCTCTGAGTTCGATTCTCAGGCGGGTGAAATTGGACACAGTATCCGCAACGGCTTGCTTCCGCTGCGACGTTTCTTCGGAGCTGTAAACCATGGAGATGGCTCTGACACTCGTAACACGCTTCGGCGTAGTACTTTAATTTTTTGACATTGAATAATAGCAAAGTATAGTGATTTCATCTCGTAGCTTTTCGTCTGACACTCATCGGGAGAAGATCGTCAGAAATCAGGAAACTAAAATGCAAGTCTTATGTATCAAGAGACAGAAGAGAGTTATGTATCAAGAGAGAGATCTCTCTCTTGATACATAAGACTTGCATTTTAGTTTCCTGATTTCTGACGATCTTCTCCCGATGAGTGTCAGACGAAAAGCTTCGAGATGAAATCACTATACTTTGCTATACTAAAATTCTGTACCACAAACCAATTGTTTAAACATTGAATAATGAATAATGCCATGCTGTAGAAAGTAGGTCACCTGCGGTTTTTTAGCAGTGGAAAGGTTATGAAGCTATCATAACTTTGAAAAGATGATAAGAATGAAATGACGAAATCCCCACTATTACTAGCAGTGTTGTTGACGCAGGGAAGTGTCTGGTTTCTGCAGCTGTTAAATTATAAATAAATTCAGTAAAAAGTTTGGGTGGTGAGCAGGGCTGCCAACTCAAACTCGAAAAAATATCTTTTCTGAACTCGAACAAAACTGTTTTAGTTCATTGGAAAGATATTTAAATTGTTGAAAAAGAAATAAAAGATCGCTACGAAATATAGTTTGTAGTTCAATTGTGACCACAACACTGACAATTTCGATGGTACTAAACAGCTGAGGTATAGTCTTGAACCTACAGCACGAGCGAAATGTTTTTATCTTTTTAATTGCATGAGCACCGGCGGTGAAAAAGTTGTCTCGATTTTGGATATTTATCTGCCTGAACTCAAACTTGAACTCGAAAAAGCTTATTTTTGTCGATCTCGAACTCGTAAATAATTAAATTAGAGAACTCGAACTTGAACTCAGACTTGCTAAAATAGGTTGAACTCGAACTTGAACTCGAATAAAATTCGATCAAGTTCGCAGCCCTGGTGGTAACGTGCCCAAAAGCAGTTTACTTTCTTCGCGATTTATTTTCCAAAAAATTAAATTTAATTTTGAGAAATCAACAGACGATCTGACGAGAAATAATAGTTAAAACATATAAACATAGGACAAAAGTGGCTTCAGGAGGAAAAAAGCCGCAATAATTTTTAAAGTTGGTCGACTTCCGGCACATAAATTCAGCTGTCATTTCACTGCCTTGAGTACACTGCTGATGATGACAGCTGGGTCTTTGTTATTGAAACGTCCTATTTTAAGAACTCGGCTAATCTGATTTTATTTTTTCTCCCAAATGATTAGTCTACAATTCTCAGTCTTACCTCTCTAGAAGTAATCTGGAATTAAAAATTACATTTTCCAAGAGGCCAGCAAACGAGTTTGCAACTGGTAGGTTGGTGCGTGCATCTTGCTGATGATTGGCTGTTTCGCTTCGTACTATCTTTCCCAGATGTATCATATCGAACGTAAACTGATTGACACTGCTTTTGAAAGTCGCTAAAAAAATACACAAATGCAGTCATATTAAAGGAGGTTTTCCCAATCAGATCAAATCATGGGTTTTTCACTTGAAGTACACGAAGCCATTAGGGGCCGTTAAGATGGCTCTAAGAGCCCGCAAACCCAAATTTACCTTACGACTAGGTGTCTGACAATGAGTTATGACGCATTGCTTTCATATGTATAATAGGTTAGAAAACATCAGCTTAAACTCATCAGTCAATTTTAAATTCAACTGCAGAATATAAGCTGCTTCAATATCATCATTGCAAAGTGCAGTGAGGCTTGTATTGTGACCAGCTCTAAATAAAACCTTGCAGTTAAAATTATTACCATTGCATTCCCATACCACAAGCTTTATTGAAGTTAAGCTTGTTGAATAACGCATACTCTTGGACTTAAGTATTGGATTTTCGTAAATTTACTAATAATAATATTCATTTCTTCGTTTCTGCAGCAATCGTAAATTTAAGGCGTTTGACTTCCGCCCATTGGCACCAATGGAAAGTCATACTGGCAAAATTTTACTGCAGCACCATAAAAGTTTTGTTCAAACCCGCAGAGGCCGAAGAATCACTCTCATTTACTTGACTTACCGAGTAATTGAACTTCGGTATTCCTTTACACAGGATACACTCTTAATTGTTTGGATCATTGCTTTATTTGTAAAACAATGTAGAGGTGTCGTTTAATTGAAGCCAGCCGCGTTTCAGCAAGCTTTCGAAGACATTTTTAATTTTTAGTGTTTTATAATTCACTTTAAAACATCTCTTTTCCTGTTCTTACGTTACTAAGTATTTTGTTTTTTTAGCTCAGTTGCCAAGACACTGCTATCGATGCGGTAGGTCTGGGGTTCGATTCCATGGTTGGTCATATCAAACACAGTGTCGCCAACGGCTCGTTACTGCTGCGACATTTCTTTGGAGCTGCGTTGTCCAGGCGCTAAGCCGCGGAGATGGGCCCCGCCATTCGTTACACGCTTCGGGGTAATATCGCGAGTATAATGAAGATTTGATTTTACGTCGATAAAATGTGACGAAAAGACAAATCATTTAAAGCAAATTACTTGGTAAAATGTAAGGGGAGTTGTGTACGCAGGGTAACTTGACGAGGGCTCATTGCAAACACAGTTAGGGGTAGGAGAGCTCAAGCCTTTCCCCCTAAATTTTTATTAATACAATAAATACTTTACTCGATGCTTCTAGAAACACCAAATTGCAAAAGCAACCTTTTTTCGATTTTTAGTCGCCCCCTCCCCCCTAAAAAGTTTTGGACGTGCTCCTGGGACGATATTTAAACCTAACTTCTGCACTACAATTTTGTAACATTATACGTTTGACCCTGCACTCGTAGTCTTTAGTATATTGGAGCAAATAATTTAGCACGATCCACTACAAATATTTGTTTTTGTAGCGCAACTTTCTGCTTTGCTGTAAAATATTCATGATAATTGCTGTCTCTAAAATACATTTACAGTTGTTCGTTACTTTTATCGCTTCACATCAACTAATAACAATAAAGCTGGCAAACTGAAGAACAAAAAAGAATCAATTGACTCACCGAAAAAGCGACGAAAGCGCGATGCGAGTTGACAAACGGAGCTCAGGCGTAATTTTCAAAGGTTTTATGCAGTTTTTAAGCTTTTTTAAGCAAGTAACAGGCCTACGTCGTTTAAATCCTTCGACAATGAGCCTATCTCATAATAGCCTTTCAAAAATTACGGAGTTCGGGCTGTAATAGAACTCCAACCTTCCAATCGTGTTTTTGCATGTTCTAACTTAACAAGGCAATGAATTGAAAAAGCGAAGATCAACGGAGAAAGTTGCAGCCTAAAGCAATTCTGCAGCAGTGGTTCTCAAACTTGTGTGATTCGTAAGCACCATGGCGTAGTGGTTAAGAGCGTTCGCCTTGGAAGTTGGTAGACTGGGTTCTATTCTCAGTCGGATCAAACCAAAGACTTTAAAACTGGTATCTGCTGTTACACTTGCTAAACGCTCAGCAATTAAGTGTAGCGCGGAAAATGAAATGAACAGAGAATAGAAATACGTCAAAGAATTCTTGACAAAATTTAGTCGTGGCGCTAAAGGACCTTAGTAGTTACAAAGCGCCATAAAACGACACAACCTAGGGTGGAAACTCAAACCTAAACCGAAACCTGAAAACCCGGTTTTAAAGGAAATTTTGGAAACTTAAACTGTAACTGACACATACTTAGCCAAAATTTTGAAAACCTAAACTTGAATCAAAACCGTTTTTTCTTGAAACGTCAAAACCGAAACTGAAACTAAAACTTGTACAAAATTTTCTAAGGTTTTAGGTTTTAAAAATTGTCATCACCATCCTTACCAGCACAGTTCCTTTAACGCTGAGCATCAAATAGAGAAGCTGTGAATACTAATTTTTGACTATTTGGTTTCACCGGACTAGGAATCATGCCCAAGTCGACAACTTCTGAAGCAATTGCTCCCCTCGTTGGCCATCTGAGCTGCTACTTATCATCGTAATAAAACAAAAACGCCAAGAAGTAGTGGATTTTAAATAATCCGCATACACAGTAAAATAATTTTCTTGGGTGAAACTTAAACCGAAACTGAAACCCAGAAACCGAAGCTGCCCGTAAGCAAAATTGAAACCGAAACTGGAACCGATTTTTTAACAGCCGTGAAACCAAACCAAAACTGAAACCTGACATTTGGGTTTCAACACACCGAAACTGAAACTGACACCCTAACGCCAAGTAGCCTGGTTTCCACCCTTGCACACAACAATTCATTTACATTTGTTATAAAATTTCCAATACCAGAGTCACTACCCTTCCCGAATAACTTCAAAAAGGTGCGCAAATCTTTTCTAACAATAAGTTTAAGGCAATATTCAACCATAAGGTGGTCCACTGTTTGGTTCTCGCTCATAGTCATCCGGGAAATACCTCGAGTTTAGGAGGCGAGGGTTTTCGTCAAAAAACTTTGCATGCCTATAGCAATGCAAGGTTCCTAGAGATACTGCGTGCGTTTTTTCATAATACAAATTTGTTCCTTCTAGCAAATTGCCTACGAATTCCTAGAGGCTCTTTTACCGGAGGCCGGAAAATCTGGTCAATAGCATTACTGTTACTGCCAGGCGCAGATTAAACAGTTTTTTTCGGAAGGGCCCAGAAAATTTAATATGTTAAGGCCTTTTTAGGGAGCTGAAGGAAAAAGTTTATGATTAAAGTACGCTATCTAGCAGTGGCGTACGCAGGATTTTTCAATGGAGGGAGTTTCAGTGACATCACATTTTGATGACGCAAGGATACGACAATTAGGGTAGTTCAGAGGTATTGAAGTGCATCGGATTGTAATGTTTTTAATTTAAATTATTACGCAACTGCAGTTGACCATGATTAAGCTATATAATGCCATAACTAAGAAAACAACCAAGATATATTTCATTCACACTTTTGCTTAATGCTTTGCGCTTCATTTAAGGGGAGAAAAGGCAGGGATGAGAAAAGGTTTTACAGAAACTCAAGCTGTTAAGCAGTGGTTAAAAACTTACTGAAAATATTTTAGTTTTCCTCATTTTTAGGCCATAGGAAGGTTAACCGATTAAAGTAAGCCAGCTTTCGCAACGTCACAAACAGGGTGTAGCCAGGGGGGTAAAACAGTTAACTGCTTCCCTCCAAAATTTTTTTTCAAGAACCAACATTGATGTAAACAACGCATATAGACCTTGATATAAATATTTAATATGCACTCATTTTAAAGGGGGCGGTTTCTTACACAACTATTTTGAAAAGTGAAGATAGTGGAGCATGAAAATACACTGTCCTCCCTACCAAAACATTTTTAAGCTAAAATGAATTGCGCGAGAGAAGAATCCCTGATCGTGCGATTATACCTATGGTCAAAAACAGCGTCGATATTGTCTAGGCATTTTTCACCCATATCACAGCGTCGATATCATCACATACTTTTAAACACATAATCGGGATGTCTGAAAAACGGAGCACTCCAACTCCTGAGACAGTTACGGTGCGTAAAAACAATTTTGCTTGCCCCTCCCCTCGTTCCGCCCTGGGCCTCTTCAAATCTTTTGTTGGTCTGGTCTTCTTTGGCAGTATTTTTATTTTATTTTTAGCACTTACGGCGGTTTCAATCTAGTTTCTTATATTTTAATCATCTTTCAACAAACCGGCCAGTTATAACGTAGTGTTAAAGATGTCGCTATCGATGCGGAAAATTTGGGGCTCGATTCCCAGGCCGGTCGAATTGGACGCACTATAGCCAACGGCTTGCCACCGCTGCAACGTTTCTTCGGACCTGCGTTACCCAGGCGCTATAAGCCGCGGGGTCGGGCCCCGCCACTCGTTACCGCGCTTTGCTTTACAGCGAGTGTAATGAAACCAGTATATTGAAGATTTTATTCAATTTTGTAAACAAATGTTTGTGTGCAGCCATAGCTACTGCAGATACACCGCATTTAAGGAAACTCCTACTTATTAAGTGCTTCACAGTAGCATCAATGACAAAAATGCAGTTCAAGCAAAATACATCAGAAAAGTTGGACTTCCGGTATTGTTGCATCGCATCGTAATGAAAGTTTCCAGAGACTAAATTACAAAGTTGAACAAAACAGAAATACATGATAGCAATTGCGGCAAGCTCCGCACGAAGAAAAGTCGGTTCGTTTTAAAAATAAAAGATTTCTTTTCTCTGCAATCTTCAAGGGGGTGGTGGGTGTTGACTGTTGGTGTTGGCTGTTGACAGCAAGTGTAGTCCATGTCAACAGTTCAATTTCATTAGTTTGTTATTTTATCTTGGATTAATTTTTGCCCGAGGAAGGGGGTAATTGCCCTCTTTTGGTTAACGCATGCTAGTTAAAGAAAATAATATAGCATCCTATTTGGCAGAAATAAGGCTTGTTGGCTTTAAACCCTCGGCTTATAGTGTCGCATTACGAGGACGCTACTGAGCTGAACTACAGTTCGTAGATTTCCAAAGCACAATGGCATATATCAGTAGGCTACTTCAATATCTTCCACAGAGTCGGCAGCAGAGCAGTCGACTTGGAGGGGGGCAAGCGTTAGTTAGGGGGGGTCAAAGTTTGAAATTAAGCACAACAGCCACTATTTGAGGGGGCCAAGCATGTCGATTGGGGGGGTCAGTCCCCCCCTTGGCGCCGGGATTGACCTTACAACTAAAATAAACGAACTCTTTATCTGTATTATGCTTTTCCGCAATCCTGATTCACCGAATAGGCAGTCCAAGCAATCTTTTCATTATGAATTTATTCTGATTTTCATATGGATTATGATGTAGGCCTAACAAGTAACAATAAAAGCCTAGCCGTTAATAAGACAGGACTTTGATCACAGAAAACGCTGCTACTCAAACGACCTTCCTGAATCTTAGTTTAAAGCATTTCAGATTTCGATGGTAATTATGACATTTGCTAACAAGTAAAAATTGATAAAAATTTTGAAAGTTTCGGGGGGGCGCCCCCCCCCCCCCATAAATCCGCGCATGGTTACTGCTTTTGTTAATAAAAATTCGTACCTTCTTGCAGGATTTCATCCACTTGTAAACTTGCTCTCCGACCACTGTGAGTGACATTCACTCGATGCCATTCGTCATCGTTTAACCGCTTACCGACTGCAAGACGAATCGATTCCTCGCCTGTAAAAAATGTATGTTACTTATTAAGCAGTTTAAGCTTGGCTTCACATCTAATTAATTATGGTGTGCCTAAGATCGAAACAGTGGCTGTCAGGAGATTGAGTATTAAGCTCCCTTGCCTTGTGCTTGGTTGAGCACTCTCATCTGAGGTCCCCTGTCGTAGCATTGCGCAAAGCTCATCGCTTATGCGATTTGAGAGCTTTGCAGGGGTGGAGGTTTTTTGTTTTGTGGTACCACAAACAAAAAATTTCTGAAGTTCGTTGAATTTGATTTTGAGGATCTTTACCCCAGGCTACCCTAATTATATCTGATGAGCCCTAATAAGGTTGAGACAGTGGCTGTCAGGAGACTTCATAAGGTCGAAATAGCGATTATTCCGAGTTTGTTTATAGGTGGGGGAGCTATGCTGCACTGATGAGACGTAATAAGGTCGAAACGCGTCTGCAGCTGCGATACGGGTTAGCTGGAGTGCAGAGACTGTCAGCGAGATTACCTAACTATAGGTTGGGTCAGAAGGGTTTTCATGGCATGGAGTCGCTAATTTACTGAGGAGTCATTTTATTTTTTAAGTTTAACCATTGGCCATCAGATCGAGCTGATTTTCCGAAATTTTAAAGTTTGTGGCCATATATCTTCAACATAAACCAGAATAAGTTATTTTTATGGTTCTCAGAGATTTAAGATATCTTATTGTGACCACAATGTCATCTTGCATGATGATGTAAATCACTTCATGCTTTCAATGTTGCCTTGTTAACATAGCATAGTTTGTAGAATTAAGTAGGCAGTTTTAATCGGTTATCCCTCTTTTTGATTTCAGTCATGCTGCACTGATGAGATTTTTCTAAACAGTTGTAGTCTTCGCAATTGCAGAGGCTGCAGTTGTCTGTATTATCATAATATAAATATATATATAGTGGTTCGAGAGGTTGACTTTCAATCACAAGGTCCTGGTTTCGAATCGTAGTCTACCGCATGAGCGGTCAAACCGCGAATCTAGTCGCAGAATTGGATTTTACAGCGTTTATTTGTATGTTCACAATATCTCTGGTTATAAATGTTCATATTTATGTAACTTTGCGTTGACATATTGCTCAACATTGCCAAAACATCGAATTTGTGCTACTGTAATACTGTATCGCTCAATATAAATTTAATTGATAACATTATCTTGGAAAAGCTGTTTCGACCTTACAGGTCTCGTAAGAAAGTTATTGCTCAATGCAGTTCCTAATTTTGGTGGTAAATAATAATAATTGATTTGACGCGGAAAATTGATTTGCCTTCTGAATATTTTAAAGCCATTCTTAAGCGCATCGAATGATCTTAATCAGATTAGAAAAGGCTTTACGTAGTACTTGCATTGTATTGTAAAGAACAGTGGTTTTTGACCTTTTTGGTGCAGCAAAACCCTAATGACACATTCCAGAGGCAATAAAACTCTTGTGCAATTATAATTTAATTGTCCTATGCAAAAAAAGCATCGACTTGATAACATGAAAATACTCAATGCACATTACAATTATGCGTGCGATGCACCATTAAGCATCTTTTCTGTGAAACCGATTGTGCATACACTAGCAATATAGATTCTCGGGTTTGAATGCAAACTAGCGGAACCTCTTCGAGATTCTTCTGGCGGAATCCTACGAATCCGCGGAATCCTACTGGGCGAGTGGTATGGAGCGTCTGTCTCTTGAGCTGTAGACTCGGGTTTGATTCCGAGTTGGGTCAAACCAATAACTTTAAAATTGGTATTTACAGCTTCCCTGCTTGACGTTCAGCATTAAAGGGACAGTGTGGAGAACAAGCCGGCAAGTTTACTTGTTGTGCCGTTGGGAAAGGCACTTAGCGGGATTCCCCCATCTTGGTGTGGTAGACAGATGGCTGGCAACTCCTAAGCGAGCTCGTATAGCGCATTGATTGCTTTCTCGTAATAGGAGGATAAATATGCAACTAACTAACTAACTAACTATTCACTCCAGTGAAACGCACCGTGGAGCGGGAAAGCGCAGTTTAGACTATTAGCCCACATCATCCGCACTCAGGTGGACTTCATTCTCAACTACCAAAACGAATGACCTTGCCTAAATGACTGAATCACTCATTCCTTCGGGTAAATATATTCAAAAGAATCTCACCTTTGTGGCACGTAACCAGACGTGGCTACGTCACCACTTTCGTCAAATCCTTTACGTGGCACGAAAAGGATTTGACCAGAGTGGTGACGTAGCCATGTCTGGTACATGGCACGTAAACGATTTGACTGGAGTGGTGAGGTAGCCACGTCTGTCTACGTACCACTAAAGTAAGATTCTTTTAGATGTATTTATCCGAAGGGATGAGTGATCCTGGCAACATTATTCGTTCTGCAAGATCAATGCATCTTACCTGAGTGCGGATGATGAGGTCTAATAGCCCAAAACAGCGCTGTCGCGCTCTACGATACGTGTAACTGGAATGCCTCGCACTGTTGATGATGGAGAGCTGGTATGGCCTCCAACTCCCGGCAAGAGGAAGTCGTCCTGACTTCGCGTCTAGTAGGCCAGGAAGGACATTGCTTTTCAGTTAATGAAAATCACTGGTAATGAGAAGGGTAAAGCTCAGTTTTTCAAAAAAGTCAAGCTTTTTCGTTTTGATTTCTAATTATCTTTGTCAAGCAATTTAACTAAAAGAAAACAATTGTTTGTGAGTAAGTAAGTATTTGTTGGCATCAGTCGCAACGTGTAATTACGAAATAACATACAATCAATGATAAGTTCAAATAAAAGAACCAAGGATGGGCGACTAGACACCCGGAAGGGACCACAAGTCATCGAGCTCTGGGCGCCAGCGCTCATGCTGGTCAATGACCCGACACAGTTGTACAGTAGTTTATGCTGATTTACTATCATATCTAACAGTCATGAGTGGACAATAAAAGTTAAACTAATTTGACAATATCCCAGCTAACAGCTCAAGAGTGCCTAGTGATAAGAGTGTCTGCATCTGGAGCTCTGAACGCTGGTTTGATTCCGATTCGGGTCAAACCAATGATTTTAAAATCGATATTCACAGCTGCGTACGTGACGCTCAGCATTAAGGAGCAGTGTGAAGAACAAGCAGGCAAATATTTGCTGTGCCGTTGGAAAAAGATTACCCTATCTTAGAGTGGACGCTAACGCGAGTTCGTCATAGCGCTTCAATTGCTTTCTCGTGATAGGAGGATAAGTATGCAACTAAATAACTGCAAAAACAGACAAAAACAGAAAAGGAAAAAGCGGGCGGTACATGTCTACGACAATCATTTCGTGTATGCAACGACTGCTATTTTCACAGTTCTGTGACTTTGAAGCTCCGTGTTTTAATCTTTCCTACACTTTTATCTCCATACAATGGTAGCTTAGCCTAATACAAAAAATTTTGCAATGATCAATTATTCAACAACTTTAAAAGCTTGAAAAACATGATGGTTTCCAAAAATTTGGCTACGCTAGTCTCAATACATCCGCCGTGACAGTTATTTGAATACTTGCAGTACCTCAGAGATCTACTATGCAATTATGGTTAAAATGAACATGGTGCTTTTGCACTGACAAAAAATTTGTTGACGGCAAAACATTCCAAGGGCAACTTATTTCACGTCAAAACGCTTTGTTATTTTTATTTTGTTTCGTTAACATCCCCATGGCTACGCACAATGACTAATTTATTAACGCCACATCTCACCGATGCCAATGACGTAATATAGTAATTGTTACGTTGAAACAACGGCAAACTTTTTGAATCATAATTATTTTCAGCGTCAAAAACTTTTTCCAAAAAATTACTCAACCTTCTGAAAGTCCCTGCTTCGACCATAATAAGTCTCATCTGTGGAATTAAAATCAGACTGATGGAAGTCAACATCCAAAACTCAATGTGAAGACCTCCAAAATTTTTTTGCATGTAGGCCTAATACTTATAAATCAATTTAAAAATCTCCAAAATGTTTTTGAATTTTTTATTAAATTAAATATTTAAGAAGAATAAGGATATTGAGTTTGAATTTTTGAGATAGATTTATAAGTATTACTTGTCCGAACTTAATGTGCTTAGGCTACCTAAATTAGCCCATTCCAGTGACATATTCTGTTTGAAGAAAAATGCTCTTTTGTGAAATTTTTGATAGATGTTTGATTAAACATCAGTCTGATGAAACAATCCCGTTTTCGGGTACATTCTATACGTGACGTGCCCGACCGGTACCGCACGTGAGTTTCATTCACGGCTGGAGTCAGTGGCATAGCCATATTTGGGGGGAAGGGGGGGGGGGATCTACCTTACCTTATTTTCTTTTTGACCTGAGGATATTTTTTCAGAGATCGGTGACGAAGAGCGAACGAAAACGAGGCTTTTTACTGTCTAAATTCGGCCCGTTCCTCTCCTATATTTTTCGCTAATAAGCTCCTGGCTGGGGCCTATCAAATTTTTCCGCTGATTTGAAGAGCAACTCACCTTTGCAGTCCTACTCATTAGTTTACTGCAAGCCATTGTATTCATCCGCAAGACACAGCAATCGCTTTTGAACTCACAATTCAGATTTCGATAAAATTTTCATTAATACAATTTCGGTTTCAATTCATGCATAATACATTGTTGAGAAAATTTTGAAAAAGATAAGAGTGAGAAGAAAAATATGAACTATATATTACAGCGGTGCGTGTGAAATTTTACTGAGCCTACCACAAAAAAAGGTTTGATTGGTCAACTGACCGTTACTCAACGTACTGATTTTCTCAAGAATACATCTCAAAGTTTTATTTTTGGAAAAGGCACAACGACTTTGGGCATGATCTTAAAAATATTAAAGAATGAAAAAGGTCACAAATTTTCCATTGTAAAAACGGAAAAATGCATTTGTCTTGTAAAAAGTAAAAAACCTTGTAAAAAATTCTATTGTAAAAAGGAAAAAAAAAAATATATATATATTAGCAAAAAGAGAGGAGAGTTTTGAACACACCATTGGAACCTTTTTTCTTGTCAGAGTTGAGCCAATAACAAATGTTAAGTTAATTCGTTTAACAACAAAAATGTTTAAAAAGTAGAGAACTTTTTGAAACAAGAATCAAAAATAGAATCTTCAATATACTCGCGGTATTACACCGAAGCGTGCGACGAGTGCAGGGGCCCATCTATGCGGCTTGGCGCTTGGACAACATAGCTCCGAAAAAACGTCGCAGCGGTGACGAGCCCTTGGCGATGCTGTGTCCGATTTGACCGGCGTGGGATTTGAACCCCAGACCTCCCTCACTAATAGCAAGGTCTTTAAAACTGAGCTAAAAATCGGTGCTGAATTAAACAATAACTATAGTTGATAAACATGTTCTCTGCAGCCCCCCTCAGCTGTATCCTCCACAGCAAAACTTGTAGCCCGCTAAAGTGCAATTAGAAAATTATTTTTTGACCCCCCCGGCTCCCTTTTTCGGCTAAAACTACAAGCTTTGTGGTGGGGGTGACCAAGACGTGATCAGAGCAATGTCGTTGCGCTTTTAACACTTTAGCTGGTATCATTCTCGCTTAGGGATTATAAAAAACGGTTTTCAGTGGCCAAGGGTCATGAGTGTAATCCAACAAAGGCAAAATGTGAGTCAGCAATCACTAAAATTACACAGGCACTTTGATACCTCAGGGTCTAACAGATTGTAATGGCAATATTTGGAAAATGAGTAAAATGCAAGCTGATTAAAGGAAGAAAAATAAAGCCACGGTAAATCTCACAACTGGACCTTGCGACAACATAGATTCAGCTATCGTCATCAACAGTGTAAGCAAGGTAGTACACTGCTGATGATGACAGCTGAATCTACGTTGTCGAAACGTCCAGTTTTGTAATTTACAGTGACTTTTTTTTTTCTTCCTCAAGCTAGTTTCGTCCCATATTGATTGTATTCCAAGCTGATTTAGCAAGCATGCAGCAAAAGAAGATGGCTGCGAAAGTGTCCAAAGGTTTCCCGTAAAACGAAATAAACCCAAAACTGATATCCAAGAAATTTACAAGGGGAGTGCGCAACTTCGTTTTCGCATGGGAAAGACTGATACCTTGCAGTCAGGGGAAAAAGAGACAATTATCTTTTGAGTTGAAAATAGTTACTGGAAAAAATAGAGGCAAGGTGTCATCGCTAGTGATAACATCATTAATCATGTACCTTTAAATAAAAAATTAAGGTGGGTCGGGGTGCTTTGTGCTCTCCTCTCTCTCTCTGCTGAGCCAATTAGGGTATGGTGGTTGAGAATATTCACGAAGCATGAACATAAAATTTAACACTGTTGAACTAGCGAAGTAAATTTGGGATGACAAATCAGCAACCAATATCCTATCGACGCAAGGGGTTCGATTCCCGGGCCGATCAAATCGGACACAGTGTCGCTACTGGATCACCACCGCTGCGATATTTCTTCGGAGCTGTGTTGCCCAGGCGCTAAGCTGCGGTGTTGGGACTAGTCATTCGCTACAGGCTTGGGCGAAATACCGCGAGAATAATGGAGATTTGATTTTTCTTAATCAGCGACCATCTGATATTTTGGTATAGCTCGACCAACTTCAGCTGCGAAGTGAACCTACTATGAAAGATTTTCACTTCTCGTGCTTTATGGTCTTTCCATAAAACCTATGTAAAGGTAAAGGTACGGGACAGCGGGTGCAAGCACACAATGTTTTGGTTGTTTTCATTTGACGGCCCATTACAAATATCAATCATGAATGATTGAGCGCTGTTAAGAAACATACATGACGAACAACACATACACAAAACCCTTCGCACTTCCGCTTGTGCCGAGCGCCTGGCGCGAAAGCTACGAATACTATTTTTAAAATCTTTGGTATGACCCGACCGGGAATAAAAGCCCAGTCTCCCGGCTACCAAGCGGACGCTCTTAACCGATACACCAAGCGTAACTCCCCCATACTTCGGTTTAACAATAAAATCTCAGCACAATCCTCCGTTGTTTGAAAAAAAATTCAACGATCATGTCAAGTAAAAGGTTATCAGTAACAAAAACTTGTGAAAACAGACTTTGCATTCCAAACATAATTTGACATGAAGATGGCAATATTGAAGTAGATTATCCTTCCATAAGCCTACTTGACTTTGAATAAAACATCGGTATAGAGGATAGATTTTGCATTTTTTACATATCCATCGTTTTATGTTTAATTACTATAGAGATGTTACAGTTTTTGGTATAGCAGCCGGCTTATTTATGGGCAAATGAAGAACAAGTTGAGAGTATTCTTCGCTTTCTGTGTAAAACTAGCCATGTTTTGTTTCATTCAACGTTTTAAGCGATTAAATATGCGGATACACAATCAATTGTCATCGACTTTTTATACATAGATCCATTAGACAAACGAAAACATAAATAGTTGAAGTCATTTTCAAGGTGGAAGATTGAGAAGTGAACTTATGTTCTCTGAAATAGCAACCAACCGGTATATGTCAAATGCGATCCAGCTGTGAATCGAACCGGTAACGAAGGATCTGAAGACTTAATGGTTAGGGTAATATTATTAACACACCTCACACTTCTTTTTATGGTTTTTATGATGCATCGACGTTTCTGAAACAACCATAGGTAATACAGCACGAAGCGCATCAACTCACCAATATTCATAAGCATTTGTAACTCCCCTCCTGTTATCAATTGAATTAACAAAAGATTGTTGGTGTAGTTTGATGTTGTAGCGAACAAGATTCCTTCGAAAAAACGTAAAAATAAAAAGAATCTACTGCTTCCTTATTTTTTGCCACGGCAAAACAATTACTTTTTGCCGCAGCCAGCAAAGCCAAACCACGATAATAAGAGCATAACGATAAATCAAAGCTCGCTGGTATATGTTTCATCTTTAGTTGCATATTTACCTTCCTATCACGAAAAAGCGATGAAAGCGCTATAATGAGCTCGCTTAGGAGTTGCCGGCCATCTCTCTATCACTCAAAAAATGGGGGGACCCGCTAAGAGCTTTTCCCAACGGCACAAGTAAAGTTGTCGGCTTGTTTTCTTCACTGTCCCTTTGATGTTAGGCGTTGAGTACAAGGTTTAAAGACATCGGTTTGACCCGACTCGGAATTGAACCCCAGTCTACCGCTCCAGAAACAGTATCCACTCAGTCATCTGAGCTGCCAAAATGCTAGTATGCTTGTGGCAGTGCGCTTCCCCTAAAGAATAGTCAATAAATACATTTAGGTAATTGCACAAACGGGCAAGTTGGGCCGAGTGCTAGTTAATGATATCGTTGGCTGTGCGGGAGACATTGGGTTCGATTTCCGGGCGTGAAAATGGGACGTTCCAACGGCTTGCTACTTCTGATACGTTTCTTTGGAGCTGCGTTGGCCAGGCGCTAAGCCGAGAAGATAAGCCATGCCGCTTGTGGCTACTCGTTGCAACACATGAACGCGAGTAAAATAAAAAGTCGTTCTTTTTTTTTATTTAATTTGGTAATTGCATCAGCGATTGAAACCCATGAATTACAACCAACTTCTACTAAAGTTGTCGCAGTGTTTTGGTCAATTGCTAATCTCAACAAAATGAATGCTCTAATCGAGTTTACCGTTGGATATTGACGTTTTGAATCGCAGAAGAAGCTCTTCTCCTGGGATAAAAACTGAAGTGTTGAAAGGAAAGCTAATAAACTGGGAACCATTGAAGCTTGCTCGCTGGACATCTATAAATAAAAGCCCTAATTTTAGTTTGCCATTCACAAATAAACAAGTCAAGTTGAAGTGACAAATAACACCAATAACACGCACTAATACGCAAAACCAAAGCAAAAAGATAAAAAAATTTATGCGCAAAAAAATCTGCAGAATTCTTAAAACGAACGCATTAAAACACAAAAACAAAGTAAATAGTATACAAAAATTCTGTGAAATTAACAAAGCTTTCGGCAATAAACATATCAAAGAACACTTAAAGTGAACGAATTAATATCTGAAAGCAAAGAATTGTATAATGCATTTTCGTATTTAGTTTCATATTTATCTTCCTATCACAAGAAAGCGATCAATGCGCTGAACGAGCTAATTGCTTAGGAGTTGCCAGCCATCTGTCTACCACTCCAAGATGGGGAATCCCTCTAAGTGCCTTTTCAAACGGCACAACAAGTAAAGTTGCAAGTTTGTTCCCATTACTGCGGAGCGTCAAGCAGGGAAGCTGTGAATACCAAGTTTACAGCCATTGGCTTGACCCAACTCGGAATCAAACGCAAGTCTACAGCTCCAGAGGCAGACGCTCTTACCACTCGGGCATCCGAGAAAATAGAATACAAAAGTGAGAATGTGAACTCAGCAGAACATGTCACAAATCAATATTTTAAACTGGTTTATTAGATTTAAGTTTTTTCGATCCAATATCACTTTAATAGACGTTGAAATTTTGTTTTTTAGAACCATTTTATTGATGAAGTTCATAACCTTCTTCGCACGTGACTCCGGTAAAGGATGTATTGGAGCAATCGCAGGTAAATCGGGCTAATTCTTCTCTGCAAATTCCATTGTTTTTACAGGGATGGGATTGGCAATGACTCCGTTTCAAAGAGAGGCAATCAAGGTTGACTCCTTCAGAATTTTGCGCTTGATTTGGCGCCAAAGCGAGAGTCTAAAATTGCAAATGTTAATGCGACAAAGACTGATCATAAATAATTAATCACCAGAAAAAGCTAAATCAACTTTAAATGCACCTTGTAGTAACTGGCACAAAAGTTGGGAGGCGGCCCGTGAATATATAAGCACTGAAAACACCAGAAAACCAAGCTTAAAGTTGCAGTCGACGTAATTGACGCTGAAGTTGTTTTGTTGGCGATTTCCATGGCTATTATACAGTAAGCTATAAAAAGCCGACAGCGCTTTAAAACCAATGTAATTGCTCAATTGTACAGCAGCTGATTCTCAATGTAATTGCGCTTTCCAATACAGGCTTGCTAATTAAAACCACAAATTGATTTAAATTACAACTTCAAGTGCAAAGCCTCTGAAAAATAATGTTGGCAGTAAAGCTTTGACTCCGTATGCCGAAAAAAGAAAAACTTTATGCCGATTTTCCGATAAACCTACAGTCACAGGAATTGGAAATTACGATGCACTTCGACTAGGTTTGCGTAATTTTTTATTAGTGTTTCGAGGCTAACCCCAATTTTGTTCGGAAGGAAGACGACGTTTTTGAATACTGAAACGATAAATCGCAATGTTTTTGAAAAAGAATAATTTGAGTTTCATAAGCTGAATAAATTTTTTTTAGAATAGATCCGATTATCTGCGTAACTAACAGGCAGAGAAACATTGGGATGGCAAAACAAGTTCTTTCAACACATTTTTTAGTAATTTGCGCAACCCCTTAAGTAAAAAAAAAAAGAAGTTAAAAATGAATTAAATTTTTGAGCAAAGTTGTCTCGGGTTTTGACATAACACTACATCCGGCGACGGGGATTCGTTCCTTGAGACGTAATGGTGCTATCTCTTAACTGTCGCTGCTTCCAGATTACCCTTGGACAAGGTTTCCTCCATATCTGGGGAGGCAGGTTGAATTTATAAAATTGAAGAAGCTGTTGACATATTTTTTTGTTTCGTTTGTTTGTGTGAGTGTGTTTTGTTTTCTTTTCGTATTACATTTCTTGATTCCAAAAATAAATAAATACGGCACTCGTAAGAGGTAATACAAAGGTGCAGCGATCATGCATTTTTTTATTTATTTTATTAAGTAACGTTTTGTTAACTGAAGCATGTTTTAACGTGAATTCTTCTGTCGCTGTCACTTATTTTTCGACCATTATTTTTGTTTCCTGTTTTTGTTTGTGTTAGCTTGGTCGTTAAATGAAATAAACTACTATTAGGCCTACAAACATTGAAACAGGCTCATCCCGTAAGAATATGGATTTTATCTTCGAACTTTTAATTCAATCCACCATTATTTTGCTCGCCTGCCACAAAAAATTTTTCAGCAATAACGTTTGCGGTTGGAGCTCATGACAGAATCTTCATAGCTTGTTCAATTTAAGGCTGCTTGCATCTTGACCATCAAAGTTACTCACTATTACTCTCTACTCTGTCCACATGTCCAGAGTAATCGGTTCCAAATACCAATACTTTGATTTCATAATGATTTATTGTTAGTATCACATCAAAAATTGATAAAATGCATTAATTGTATTTAGTTGTATATTTATCCTCCTATCACGAGAAAGCCATCAATGCGCAATAGGAGTTGCTGTTTACCACACCAAGATGGGGGAATCCCGGTAAGTGCTTTTTCTTACGGCACGACAAGTAAACTTGCCGGCTTGTTCTCCACACTGTTCCTTTAATGCTGAGCGTCAAGCAGGGAAGCTGTGAATACCAAAGTCATTGGTTTGACCCGACTCGGAATCAAATCCAAGTCTACAGCTCCCGAGGCGGACGCTCTTATCACGCGGCCATCTGAGCTGTCAAACAGGTTCATGCCGTAAAGATGACTATGATGCAGAAGGCCCATGGACCATTGGAACCACATAAATTGAACACTTGAACAGGGTAAAGAAGAGCGTAAGCTGGCAGTGTTTCTCCATTCCTGTTGCACCTTGACCATCAAAGTTACTGAATTTTTGATTGAATAAATTTGAAAATAACTGCACTTATTATTTATCTCAGTTATTTTTGTCTTTAACATTACAAAAAAATTTTACAATTTGTTTTGTTTCGCTCAAATACTGGCTGCTAGGTTACAACTTTTTAGCAAACTTTACTAAACTTAGCAAAACGTTTTCTGTAAATGATGAATAAATGTGGTACCTCTGGGCCCTTTAGCTCCGATTTTTTTCTGTTTCTTAATAAAATATTCTTCTAAATTATTTGCATATTTTGCGTATTTTTGCTCGAGTGGTACTGTATAAGAGAAATATTCATTCTCTCCGACCCTTTCATTTAAATTTAAAACCGTGCTGAAGTCTTGAGATTTAACATATCTATTTACATTTTTTCTTTTTTTCTTTTTCTCTTTTCCGTCTCTCGTATTGAACGAAATCTTGAGCCTAGTCTGATCAAGGCGAACTTATATTAATCGAATTTGAACTATAAAGCGACAATTTTGCGGTTCTAAACCAAATCCAAACAATTTTTTTATACTAATTACTTTTGGCCACACTGCATCCTATTATCAAATTCACAACCAATTTCGCCACATTTCAATTCACAAAGCGCAGCCACGGTTATAGACCATGACTAGGGTGACCATTGCGAAGCCACGAAAATGGAGGACATTAATATCTAAAAATGATTCACACGAAAGATTACAAAATTAACCTAATCGTTACTGTATCAGAATTTTACTGTAGCTGACTGAAAACTACTGTCAATACATATCTGACTTGTTTTTTCGAAGGCACTTGAATTACTCCAATTTAACAGAAATTATTTCAGCTTATTAATTAACTTAACATTAAGTTCAAATGAATTAAGTTCAAATGAATTAAGTTCAAATGAATTAAGTTCAAATGAATTAAGTTCAAATGACTTAAGTTTAACATTAAGTTCAACATTAAGTTCAAATGAATTTCAAATTGATAATGGAACAAAGAAAACAAGCTTTTTGGCGTGGGCGAAGCATGCTAGCATTAGGAAACTCACGTAAAACGAAGAACAAAAGGCTTCATTGCCCCTAAGCATTTCAAAAGCCGATATTTTAGCTCTTTTCTAGACAGATGCAATAATTGTTTATTTTTGAGCAAACGTGTGATCTATAGTAGGGGTTCTTAACCTTTTTTGTATTCTTTACCCCTTTCCGATTGAAAAAAGTATAATTTACCCCAGAACAACACTTCCACCTTTTTAATACTGAAAATTGAAGTTTGTTTTAGTTTATACTTCAGAAAAATTACCCTCTCGGTAGGCAAAATTTACCCCCGGTTAAGAACCCCTGATCTACAGGCTACGTTCGATCTTCAAAGCCCAAACTACCTCTTATTTCGTTCGGATTAAAGAATTACGCTCACTAGAATGACGCCATAGAGTGCACAAGCATTTAATTGATCGTGTGGGTTTAAACATTGCGTCGTAACAATTAATTGTAACTACAGCAGGCCTATAAACATTTAAACCTAAGACAACGCAAAAAGAAAGTAAAATATTTTCTAATCGGTTTGGGATTTTTACAATCGATTGTCAAGCCTTTTGAGACAATTAATATTTGCACAATAGCACAAAAGGAGGACTTCTGCTTGTCCGGCATCGGCCGATGCCGGATGGCGGACGAAGGACACAAATGCCGGACTGTCCGGCGCAATGCCGGACGTATGGCCACCCTAACCATGACTGACCAAAACCGAAGGCCACATTCGTGAAGTTGGAATAGGGCTGGGTTCAAGTCTTCACCGGGTCAAAAAATTTAAAAAATTAATAATTTCGCAACAGGTTTTTGATAGAAAACTCTGGCAATTATAGTTGAGACATCCCAGAGAACCTCGCAATACCAACTTCTATTTTACTTTGATTTCAGTATTTTTTCAACATTTGAGAACTCAAAAAGATAACACTTGCATCGTCAATTAAGGTGAAATTCACGTAATCAAACAATATGCTTCGGTAATATCGCAAGTCAGTAAGAGATCTTTTGAGCCGGCTTTGATTCGCGACGGGAACCACAAGTCTTGAAAGTCAAAACCACCCAAAAAATAAACTGAGGAACTTCTATCACCTGCAGATCTATGTTTATGTTGTCGATACGCAGGTTCTTCATGCAACCGACAAATCCTCTGCGCAATGGTACCGTTTGTAAGCCGGCAAAGTGGCGAAATTTTCCGCCAAAATCAGACCCTCCGATGTGGATGCTGCCAGATAAATCCAAAATTTGATTAGATCCCTGGAAAAAAACAATTTATGTAAAAGCAATTGCAGGAAAAAATGAAATTTTGATCATACTCGTTTTATTACACCGGTACGTGTAAGGAGTGGTGATACACAACTCTGCGGCTTAGCGCCTGGGAAGCATATAGCTCGTTGGCGACATATAGCTCAACGACAAATCGTTGGCGACACTCCATGTCAGATTTGACTGGCCTTGGAATCGAACCCAACATCTCCAGCACCGATAACAGTGTACACTACGTTAACGAGCGTAGAAATTCATTAAAATATTTAAAGGAAAATTTTCAAGCTGATAGTTTGTCTAATTTCTTTTTGATGCTTAATTAATAGTTTAAAAACAAAAACCTAGGTCCGATCGATTAGCTGAGTTGCTAAGCACATTGCCATCGGTGTGAGAGGTTCGGGGTTCGATTCCCAGGTTGGTCAAATCGGACACAGTGTCGTCAACGGCTCGTCACCGCATCGACGTCTCTTCAGAGCTGAATTGCCCAAACGCCAAGCCACGCAGACGGACCCCATCACTCGTTGAACGCTTTGGCGTAATGATGCGTGTATAATGAAGATTTGATTTCTTTTAACCAAATAGTTTAATGTCATCAAAACTAGCGCTCTGCATTGCATTATAATGTTGTTTAAAAGAGAAAAAAATGTTTTCGAAGGGAGCTGTCGGTTGCCAAACTTATTTATCTTGGAGAAGAAGAAGCTCACACCTTCGATTCACCGAGTGTCCGTTTTTGCAAATTTTTGTAACGTTTTTTCGATGTACAAAAACTTCAGCTTATTTTCTGGGTAGATTTCATTCTAACATTATTCAATCGTTCACTTTTTTTAACATTGACTGAGTAACGTCCACAAAACTTTCGCTGGTTTTAAATTAAACTTTACGGTTAGGTTTCGCGTACGCAGGCTACGTACATGCATGAAAACGTTTGTAGGCACAAAGTCATCATTCAGGCAGCGAAAATACCAGCATGAAAAAAAAATGCCTAGTCATGGGTAGACAAGGAAATGCTATACTCACAATTATGAGGAAATTCTTTTTCCTTCCTTTTAATGCGATGCTTATATTTCTTCCAACTCTAACAACTTGTACGTGATGCCAGCTGTCGTTTGACACATAAGTATCCACTTCAAACTGCAATAAAAAATATCAATCTTGAATTTTGAACCGCGTATGTCTGAGCACGGTTTCAATAATGTCTACCAATTTTCAACTGTTTTTACTACGGCACGTGTAAATTGCGATAAAAAAAGTGCCATGTATTAGGCTTACTGAAACTGGAAAACCCGAAGCCTGACAAAAAAAAAGATAACGGAGTGTCATAAAAAATCAAATCTTCAATATACTCGCGTTATGACGCCAATGCGCGTAAAGAGTGGCGGGACTCAATGCCCATCCCTGCGGCGTACCGCCTATAGCTGAGAAACACAGCTCCGAAGAAACATCGCAGCGTTGGCGACACTTGCGTCCGATTGAATCCGCCCTGGAATCGACCTCACACCTCCCGCGATAGCGGTGTCTTTAGCCACTATACGCTAACGGGCCCGTCATATTCAACAGAAAAATGACATGGTCACCAACACTCGAATAATGCGACAATACATAATTCAAATAATACGATCATTCAAAAACATTTAGAAATGAATTAGCCAATTACATCCGACTGAAAAACTTATCGTTGCGGCGATTCCAGATTTTGTTTAGCAAATTGTTTGTAAGCTCAATCATGCTTAAAATTAAATCTATGAAAATGCATTCAAAATGAGTCAGTTGAAAATGATAAATACGAAAATAATAAATAAGTTGGAAATACCGATACAATTAAAAGTTGATTTGAATCGTGAATCGCGATAAATGAAGTTGTAAAAATTACCCTAAAACAACTTGAAATTTAGCCTACTGCATCCGCAATTAAAGCCATTTTATGCGGTAATTGATATAAGTTTTAACGCAATAGACACAACTGTCACTATCCAGCTTTTAAAGTATAAACTTTTAATACAAGACTCTCAAAGTTTTGCATAAACATCTTACCCTGGATGTACCAGACCCCAGACTGATGACAACAAACACTTTTCCAGAGTAAAGCTCGATTGTAAACATATCAGACGAGTAAGATGATGCGTAAATTAGAACTCCATTCTGAAGCAGAAATGTATTGCGGTAAGAGTAATGTATTTTTACAACTCTTGACTTTTTCATCTTCATTTTTACCCTTGTGTCACGAGAAAGCGACGGAAAGCTACATATAGGACGAATCCAGGCTCGCTGAGGAGTTGTTTTAGAGTTTTCCGGTTAAGTTTTGCCTCTAGCTTCTTTAATTTGCTACTTGTTACATTCTACCATGCAGAAATAATTATCGTGAAGCATCTTATCCAAAGATGCAACAACGAGACTTGGGTAAGAGTTTAACCATCAATTTTGTGACCACGGTTGTCGTGAAAACGACGCTTCGTACCATCATGCCACGATGCTGATAATGAATTGCTCTCGTATATGTACCCAGCAGCGAAAGTTTAAATAATTTGAAGCACATATTTTTTTTATAATCCACGCGATTTCGGCTTGGGTTTTTTTGTAAGTGAAGTATATGCATCATAGAAGAGCATCGAACCGCATTTAGCTGAGCATCGAACCCGCGAAACCAGTTACGGAGCCCAACGCACCAACCACTCGGCCAACTCCATGTACATTTGAAGCACATACCTCTTCGACTGTTTTAAATTGAAGCTCTATTGCTCCCTGGCGGCCAGAATTCCACATCGGTGCCACCAAATATGATTCGGAGGTCGTGAAAGTGATTGGTCGGTTGAAGAGAAATTCGCTACAAACAAAAACTACTTTTCCATGAACATCAACTCCAGGGTCCTGGTTCTGAGCAAGTCTTGAAATGGGCAAGTGTCTATAATCACTGTTTGTATACACGACCTGAAACATTTTGATAAATTAATAGGGTTTTAGTAATTAACGACATCGCTATCGGTGCGGTAGGTCTTAAGTTCAATTACCGGGTCGGTCAAATCGGACTCAATGGCACCAACAGCTCGCCACCGCTGCGATGTTTCTTCCGAGTTGTGTTAATCAGGTGCTAAGCCGAGGAGATGGACCCCGCTACTCGTTACACACTTTGGCGTAATACCGCGAGTGTATAACTTAGATTACTTAACTAGGCAATTCCGCTTAGTAAAAAGTTTTAGAAGCATTAAACAAAAAATTCAACAACGTGGTGAGGAAAATTGCAAAGCTTATATTTTTATCGTCAGCATTTAGAGACCATTCGAAATATGTATCAAATGCGATCTGTTCCATTTTTGAATCAAACAACCAAACGCTTAACGAAGAGTCTGCAGATTATAGGTAGACTGTTAGAGCAAAGCCATATCGCTAACCGAATCACCGAGAATTTTTTTCAAAATTCAGTGATAAATTGAGAAATAATGCAAACAAAATTACTGCTTTTCATATCAGCAATCGTGAGAAATACGCGTCTATTCGGAGAATTAAACCCAGGTCGTCCATGACTCTAACGGGTTAGAGCAAGTTTCTCGAGCAGATCCAAAAACTTTTTTGGGGAGGTGAGGGGTAGAAATAACAAAACGTTTATCTTGCACTTTCAAATTTATAGAAGTATCGAAGAATCAATGCATTAATATGCATGACCAAAAATTTTAGGGGGAGAATCCCTTCAAGCTCCTGATTGGCAAATAGCTTTTATACTTACGAAGCAAAAAAAAGTGGGTTGAAATTAATCAAATCATAAAGGTTTAATGTTATTAAACTATTAAACTATATCAATACGTTGCTGTATTAACTGAGGTTATCTTTAAATTATATTGAACTGAAAATTCAACAATAATTGAAGGAGACTGCGAAACAAGCTTGAGCTATTCGTGTCAGCAACCACCCGTTACATAGCCTGCGTCAAGTGCGATCGGCTTCAGCCGTGAATCGAACCCGTCACGTAGGATCTGTCAACTGCGCGAGGTACCGCGCGATCATGTCGCTGACAACGTACAGTAGTACGCAAATAATTTATTTCAATAAACTCCATAACCAGTCGCACAGACAGAAAGGGGCACCGGGAAACGTCCCCTTTTTGGCGCATGAAAACCCTTTCAATATAAAAATGGGGCCTTTCAATGTCTAAATCCGATCCTGGCCAACTTTTCTCCAGCAACACCCCTGCACATAACATAGTCAATGGCAAGCCTACAATAAACATGGCAAAAATATAAGCCGCCGCCGCCCCCCTTCGAGTTTTCTAAGCAAAAAGCAGAATTTGGAATTGTCTTTTAAAACTTTTTTCACTACACTTTTTGACAAAAATACCAACTAAAATAAACTAAGTTCAAAATCAGACAATAAAACGACATCATCCTTCCTGGCCTGCTGAATAGCTTGTCATCGCGACTTTCATTATCAAATGCGTATGATGAGGGCTAATAGTTCAAACAACGCCGTCCCGCTTTATGGTTCATAAACATACGTTACGTAGTAAAGTTTCAATTTTGTTTCGTGCAAAATAGTACAGCCAGAATATTGATTACTAGTCTTCGTGAAAAAAAATCAGTATTTCAGCATGAAATCAATTACTAGCTTTGACTTATTTAATAACTTTGTGTCATGATGTTTACACTTGTGTCAGTTGTATAATTATGTATAAACCTAATGATATTGGAATTACGCTTTTACGAATTTTATGCTACCGATGATTAAAAAGTCTGCGGTTTATGACATAGTAAAAAATTTACTCACATAATAGACTGGTGATTAGAAATTGAATTAATCATTATTATCGATCGTAGCCTACAGCACAAAAGTGCACAAGTCTACGTTTGAGCAATAAGTCCTGCAAAATATTTGTGACGAAATTTTAAAACTATTTAAAATATGAAAAACAAGTTACTTTTAAACCCAACATAAAAATATAAGGTAAATAACTAATATCGTCGGCATGATAATATTGGAAAACGACACTAGTATTGACAGACGGTATGGTATTGGGAGTTTGTTAGCAATTTTATTACTAACAATACAGCCAAGATGCAGCTATAAATACCTGAGTGACGTTTCCATGATGCAAAGAACTATATGAGGATAATAATACCAACTACTATACGGCATGTTATGTCATCATTGGCTGGTAGGGGTAGTGGGTAAAGACATTGCTATCGGCGCGAGAAGTCTGGGGTTTAATTCCTCGGCTGGTGAAATCGGACACAGTCTCGCCAACGGCTCGCCACCGGAGCTGCTGTAGTCCAGCCGCTAAGGCGCGAAGATGAGCTCCGCCACTCGTTACATGTTTCATCGTATACCACGAATATGAAGAAAATTTAATTTTTCCGTATCTAGCCATTTTCTTCTTTTAATTTTAAGGTACTACAGCCATCATCAGTGAAATAAAAAAACAAAATCAAAGCAATTGAATAACTTTATTGAATATTCTATATTATATAAACAAAAATTGTTTTTTTTTCATTTGATAAACAAAAGTGCCTTCCTTTTTAAAGTGGTTAAAACTTTGTTTATACTAGTTACATGAAGATAAACCATTGGACTAGTTACATAAAAATAAATAAAAACAACTTTTTAATTTTTTTGTGGTCTTGCCGCAGAATTACTTATGCATTGGTCTATTTCTTTAGTGATGAAAAAGTTGTATTCAATTAAAACAACTTAAAATGACGTGAAATATGAAAAGAAAACTGTTGAAAACAGATCATGAATAATGCAAAAGAATGAGGTCAGCTTAAAAGCCTTATTTCTGTTTTCATAATTTTTAGAATAGCAGTAAATAATTATTACGCATGCCCACATCGTAGGCTGGAAATCTTGGGAGCTGTCGAATAAAGATGATAGCCTACTATATCGGCCCAGCCCACAAGATCGGTCTTCCCTCTGCTACTGATCACAATCAGCAATTATGACAATGCGTCGCTTTGAAAAAATTTTTTTCTTTTACTAAATCCAACCAAAATTCTATCAAAAGTGTTTAAAAATCAAACCAGATTATCTCGCGGTATTACACTGAAGCGTGTCACTAGTGGCGGATTCCATTTCCACGGCTTTCCACGTGTGCGCAAAGCTATGTGGTGACATGCCCGGGAGTCAAACCCTAAACCTCCCACACCGTTAGCGATGTCGTAACCACAACAATGACCGGCCAGTCTGAAATGACCAAGTCAAAATAATCTGTTCACCACAAAAATGCTGAACATAATGAGAATGGATGCTACCATAGGCTAGCGTTAGTCCCATGCGACTGCAATCAACGTAATAAGAACAAGTGCGCACTCCTGCTCAAAAAAAGCACTGCTATAAAAATATCTTGCTTGGTAGGATAATTCTTGCTTTATTTTTATACCAACTTGACGTCATGAAAACATAAAGCGTGTGTTCGAAATAAACAGCATATGGCACTGGTAGCTAAGTTTGAATTAAACTCTTCTGTGAGAGTTCGTTAGTGTAGGCAAAAACAATTTTTGACAAGGAGAAAAAGCAAAAGCTTTAATAGTTCTCAAAACTGGACTCGTCCCATGTTTATTGTATTTCGGAATTTCTTGATATTCTTTAAAATTTCTCTTGCATTTTTATCCATTTTTTACTATAATCTGTCGAATGAAAAAATATTCTAAATGAAATAACGGCTTACCTCTTTTAGACAACCGACAAAATTGTCAACCAACTCAAAACCTGGCAATCGATTCAATTTGGGGCTTCCCCCCACGTATATGATGTCATCAAGAGTTAATTGGGAGTAATCATCTCGTAAATACGTGCTGAATATATTGGCCTGGTCGACAATGATATCTACCTAAAAGCAGTATAGTTTAAAACAATGTCTCTTGTCGTATGGGATAACCAAGTCTGTCTAATTTGAACGTTTTTGAAAAGAGGTGAGAAATCTGTTCCTAAGGCGGGGGCAAAACCAGAATTTTTTAGGGGGAGGAGGGGGGCTAACGATCAAAAAATTTGTTGTTTTGCAATTTAGTGCTCCAAAAAATACTGAAGTATTAATATGTTGATATGAATAACTAGGAATTTAGGGAGGAGTTTGATCCGCTAGTCCAGCTAACTTTAGTGTTTGTCGCAACGCAAGTGATGCAAGGGAAAACAACGCAAGAAAAAACTAGCGACAACACAAAAAAGACTAGCAACTGGGAGACCGCGATAAGACCTCGCGGTCATCAAATCATACAGTCCCCAAATTCCCCTCCGAATCCGCTAATGTAAAGGTTACGTGGAGTAGTTACCAGATTGGAATCAATAAGTTGGTAAGCAGAGCTGCAAAGTTGAAGCATGTTTGAGCGAATTCACCATAAATTTGCAAATCCGTTCTGGAGTTTCGAGTTCTGATTCAACTTTCTGACATTTCGGGCAGAGTTATCGGGTTTAAGCTTATGTTTTTAGTTCAGCAAATCAACCACGCACATATAGCGAAGAATTGAACACCTGAAGTTTTTCATGCAAAAATTAGCCGGCCGGAAACCAAGATGAAAAATAGGCTGAAATCAATAAACATTTTAGAGAAGTACTGCAATAGTAAAACGTGATACAGCAGTATGAGGAAACAAACTAGAAAAAAATGAAGTTGGGAATTTAAGAATAACCAATGCAATAAAGAGCCCTTACAGTTTGAAATGACTCAAGCCTGGATAGGCAGCGCATTGCAAGGCTGACGAGACTGTTATTGCAGTCGAAACATTGAGCTGATCTCAGCAACTTTTTCGCGTAACAATTGTCAACCTTTTATCGCCACCTCTACCGTCCAAATTACTCAAACAATTAACTTATATTCAATGGTCCTGTTTTAAGTCGAGTTAAAGAGTGTGTTTGGTGAAAAGAATAAGTTTCATGATTTTGCAGTGCTAATTTATACAAATACAACGATATTGTTATTCAACTCGGGAAGAGGTGGGTAGTGTTGGGTTAGTCTGGTGGATTAAAGGGTAGCAAGTGCTAGTGGAAGTTCAATGTCGAAACAAAGAAAAGGTTAGAAACTAGTAGTGCAAAAGAAGCAGTTATTTTGTATGAATTTGGTCTCATCTTTGCGAGTAAACACAATGCGCATGCGGTTCGAGCGATCACGTTAGTACAGTTTGTTTATTTGGCTTGACTTTTTGCACATTTTGTCAACTGTGATTTTTGCAATTTTAGTGGAGACCAATCGCTTCTTTCTACAATTCAAACACTGATGACAAGTCGCATATTTTTAGCTCATTAAAATTTAAAACTTGAGGGTTTTTCACAGATGTGGCTTCTATTTGGATAGAGATACTACTTTTTGATCCAAGTGTAAAATAAGCATGAATGTCTTGAATTGATTGACAAGAAAATGAAGCATAACGACTTTTATCTCCAATCAGGGTCGAATTTATTGATTGAAATGAAAAGAACGAAGTACAAAGGTATATTTTTCTTTCCAGATCTTCAGTTTTGAAGGGAGATTGCAATCTTCTTTTTACATAATTTATGCTGCTCAAGCTCTCGCTAATGATGAATGAGTGATGAGACCGTTAACAAAATTTCAAAAAATCCCTTTCGGATAATTTTAACTAGGATCAAGCAAGCAACGTGATGACCTTGTTTAACCTCTAAACTATTTTTATCGAAGAAAAGCTGTCATCAACATCTTATATTCAAATTACTTCCGCCGTCACAGTTTCACTTTCGTTGTTTTATATGTCTGCTAGCAACCAACAGCGGATGCGGGAGTTAGATAAGAGGGCTCTCTCCCTGAATTGTCGATTAGTCTACGTCTATTGATACAAGCACATTGGTAATTTAATACTTCTAACACTTCAAAACCCACACAACAACAAACTAAGCATTTTTTTGTTTAAAGCATCCCTTTAAAATATCTCTGCATCCGTCTTCAAAGAAAGTGATTCAGAAATTTCTCCTATCAAGGCAGAGAGAAAATCACTAATAAGTGTCTTCAAAATTTTCCGACATATCAGCAAACACCTAAGAAGTGAAAAAGAATTTGCAAGCGCTGAATGTCAGCTGGAAATTGCAAAGTAAGATTAAAAATGACGTATCTTTAAAATGCACCTTAAAAATATTAAAATGATTTGTTGGAGTGACTTCCTTGTTAATGACGTAATTGTTAAATTAATTTTCAGTCTCAAACTGAGTACTCTCAACAAATATAAGCCATTTTCGAAACAGGTCATCAACAAAAATAGCACCGTTAACCTTTTGGTCTCCCCAAAATACCACTGGTTTGACCCACCGTGCGTGAAAGTTGTTGTAGTAGATAACTGCACCTTGAGGTTTAGCAACTTAAATGCAATAGCTGGATATATATCAAAGTTGAAGTCAACAGTCGACCCAATCAGTCATTGAACTGTAGGAGTTGATCACATGAAGACATATTTTGATTGAAATTTGAATTAATGAGCGCTAGTTTTCCTCAAACAATTCTCATCATAGGCCTAGTTTCATTTTTAGGTCATTTAGCTTGAATAACTACTGATCATCACAAACACATCTTCACCTGGTGGAGGGTTCGGTTGATCCTGACCGAGTGCCAATCACCGTCGTTGAATAAGTTAGTTTGAGGTTGCAGTACCACTTGATTCTCTCCGGATCCCAGATCAATGTTAAGCAACAATAAACCTTCCTTAAGCAGCAATGTTACATAGTCTTGAGATTTTCCTGAAAAAATATTTTATTGCAAATTTTGTATCAGGAGAGCTTGAGTTTTTTTGTGGATTTTATTTTTATTCTTTATTCTCTTATCAGGAGAAAGCGATCAAAGCGCTATAACGAGCTCGATTATAAGTTGTCGGCTTACGTACTGCATACCACTCGAAAATGGGAAAATCAAGAATGCTTTTCCCAAAGGCACAATAAACTAACTTGCCGGGTTGTTCTCCACACTGTCGTTTTTAATTCTGAACTTCGAGCAAGAAAGCTGTAAATACCAATTTGAGAGTCAGTAGTGTGACCCAATTCGGAATCAAACTAGAGTCTACCGCTCCGGGAGTAGACGTTCAATCTAATCGATTATTTCAACTGCTTTTGCTTTATAGTACGTAGTAATGGTATTTTACACGCTGAAAATTCAACATATACCGATGTTGAAAGTATCTTTGCAGCACCAGTAATGAAAATGTTGAGATAATGACATTTGATCGCTAAAAATTCAACATATACCGGCGTTGAGAGTATCTTTCTGTGTAGCACCAGTAGTAAAATTCAGCCGATTTGCTTCGGTTCCATCGAACCGTCCCAGAGAATTTTATTAGATCAGCGAACAGACCAGCATTGCTGGTTTTACTTGTACCATTGGTTAAATTAGAACCGGCTGAAAATGATTTCAACGTTTGATAGTGAAATCGGCTGGGAAAAAATTTGAATCCCATCACTGTGGTAACCCTTACCTGTATGTAGAAGTAGTCCATTTGGTTCGTAAGTTTGAAATGAAAGAGAAATTTCATCATCAAAACTAGACAAGGGCCTTCTTCGAAGATCATAACTAAGCCATTCTGACCCATTGAAAGCGGCAACAGCGTCACTGTATTCTGTAGAAACAATGTGCTACGGCCACGGCTGCGAACTCATAAGCATTTAATCGAGTTCGAGTTCACAATAAATTTGCAAGACGAGCTTGAGTTCTTCGTTTTTGATTTTCCGACTGCAAGTGCAAGCTGTATAATTTTTAGCGAGTGCTTGCTAGGTTTAAGCAGTTTTTATCAAGTTTAGAATAAGTTCAACACTCAGTCAATTTTTATAGAAAACGAGTTCCAGTTCAGGGATTCTTGCTTTTCGAGTTCTAGTTCAAGTTTGAGTATGAGTCCGGCGAGTTCCAGTTCAAAGTCGCAGCCCTGGTTACGGCTAATCATTTATACTATTTATGCGGAATGAAAAACAAAACTAAAACCGAAATATGCAGTTAGGAGAGCAGGTTTACTTTTTCCCGACTTGGAACAAAGATTTAGTAGAAGCTTTGAAAATATTTGCAAAACTCTGTCAGATGGTTTAGCATTCAGCAAAAGACTTGCAATAAGACAACATTGCACACAACAAAACGAGACAAAACAGTAGTGAAACAGACGAAAGCTCATGCATCACTCAAACCGAAAAAAAAAATGAAAAAATTAAAAAAAATTGGTTCAGAAAACTTGCTGAGTCTCTCTTACAATTATCGCAACACTCTAAGAGGTACCACGCATTTGGGCCCGAAATCTCGATCAACGAGAGCCGTTTTTCCATAGGTGTCGCAATAATGCCTCATAGGGAGGGAGTGTAATAAAGCTTTGCTCTTAATCTCGATATTTAAGCAACGTTACGCACAGAAACAAACTCACCTTCAGTTCGTTCTGGTGAAAAAAAAAAAAAAAAAATTCAAGAAGGCACAATTCAAAAAGAAAAAGATAAATAACAAACCGGCAACTGGAAGAGATTAGAAGACGATAAAGGATAAGAAAAGTGGTGTGACTTGGCGGAGGGGGGCACTGGGGGACTTCTCATTTTTTGACGTGTGAAGATCTGTTTATAGAGGTCGATCACTCAATGCAAATAAAAACGAGGCTTTTCATCACCTTAAATTCGGTCCAGGTTCCCGCTGAAATCAGGGCTGGTTACTCACTTGAAGCGAGTAACGAGCGGCGGGGACCATCTCCCCGGCTTAAAGCCTGGGCAACACAACCCCGCAAAAACCTCGCAGTGGTGACGACTGACGAGTCGCTGGCGACACTGCGTCGGATTTGACCGGCCCGGGAATCGAAACCCAGACTTCCCGCTACAACTGAGCTGATCAGCACGATTCGGCTTGCTACCGCAAGCATCATGAAGATTTAATTTTTATTTTTTACTCTCTTGGAAACGAAAAAAATATGTTGCGATAAGAAAGAAAAGATCCTTGCTTTACGAAATTTTGAAATTTGCTGCCGAACATTTACGTACTAATTGAATTATGGTTACAATGATTAAACTGATGGTAATTGGTAATATAACTGTTCGCGCAATAACGCATTGCGGAAATTATACACTAACGCAAGTACGAGTATACTTTTAATGTATGCAGTTTACTGAAGAAGCTAAGGATGCTATGCTTTTATCAGAAAAAACAAAGCCGCATTAAATTTTAAAGCATGATGTTTCGACATCATAGACTCAGCTGTGTCTTGTGGAAACGTCCTGTTTTAAGAAATACAGCGGCTATATTTTCCTCTTTAAGTTAACGTATTTTCGTTGCAAATTTACTGTTTTCCGACGCTTTTTAATCTCTTTTTTTATTTGCGAGGGTGTGAAGTGATTTTTAATGCTTTCTCGACAACCGGAATATAGTTAGGGTTAAAATAGTGCCATTTATTGTAAAACTAGCTAACTAGCTAGTAATCGCAATGGAAAGATAAAGAGCGGCGGAAATGAGTTACTGCAAAGAGAAAAGGAAACAGGTTTCGTACGTTACATTACATTAATATTTCATAAATTTCTAGCCACTATGTAAACTCAATTAAGCAAATTAAATTCAATGAATAGATCGTTTTTCACCAGCTACAATCGTTTCTTTCGGAAAAATAAAGGTACATTTTTGACAAAAAAGCCTAATTTATAAAGTTTGATACATTTAAAAGGGTAACGGTTTACCGTACGATAAAATAAACCGTGTCGACGTATGACAACGCGATTTAGCAAAAGCAGCGCCAAGAGAGTTTCGCGACATGGCCTAGCGGTACCTCGCACAAGTAGGCTAACGCATGTTCCGTGGCCGGTTCGGTTCACCGCAAGAGCCACGCGCAATGACATGCATTCTGAGTGGCTCCTGAGATTCGTTTAGCGAAAACTCACTTCGGCAGTCTCCCTCAATTGCAGTTGCATTTTCAATTCAATAATTAAAAAATGGCTTTCATTATTTCAAACACTGTATTATTTATCCAAACATTTATCTCATCACTGTGCAACCAACCCGGGTGTAGAACCACAAACCTGTAATTGTGCATGAAGGCAAGCCAATGCTTCGCGCTGCCGTTAATTAGCCTAACAGAGCTCTTGATCATGCACTATGAATTTTTGATGATATATTTCGCAGTAGTTTACGAACCTTATTATGGAGTTTGTTGAAATTATAAAAGTATGATCAATACACTCTTTGACCGGCCGGCTGACGTAATGGTTATGGACGGTGCAAAAAGTCCTGGGTTTGATTCCCAGTTCAGCCCTTTCGGACACAACGGTTCGTCACCGCATCGACTCTTTTCAGAACTGTATTGCCCCGGTGCTAAGTCGCAAAAATGGGCCCCGCCACTCGACACCATGGACTACACTCAACGGTGTAACACGGCGAGTACAATAAAGATTTGATTTTTGATCTGATATACTGTTCTCAAATATAGCGGTTACACTGTCATTTTGCATAAAAAACATTCTACTAGAAGTATTATATTCTCTCATCTGATGATGTAAAAATTGGCCTGTTACAGCTGAATAATTTTTCATCATTTCGAAATATAATCGCCAAAGTACACTATGAAAATAGCTGTAAAGGTGCTTTCAGCAACGTGCGGTGCGGCAGCGCTGCAACATTTTAATTTTAAGAAAGTGCGGCAGGATTTGGTGATTAGACAAATAAAGCAAACACGGAGCAAAAAAAATTGTCGCGTTGCCTCCTGCCGCGCCTCGACAAAGAGTACCGATGCCTGAAGAAGGAAAATAAAGCAAAACAAAAAGAGAATGAAAAAATAGTCAGTGGTCTCCAAAAAGTTTAATTTAAACTTTCTTGGCACAAATTGAAATGAGAGTTAGATGTCCGTTTTCAAGAACTTATTTAACCGATGACAACTCGCATAAATTGCTATATGTAATACGGATCTCGTTGAATTCAAATCTGAATATGTTTTCGGGGGGTTAAGTCAAACTTTCATCTTTTTGCAATGCCATGATGACTTTGCACAGATTGTTAAATAGATTGCTGAGAAAACTTTGCAACCAACAAAATCCCCAACCAAACAAAAGTATCAAACAACCAAACAAAAGTATCAAAATACCCACACAAAAGTAGGTTATTAAAAATCCAAACAAAACCCTAAACAAAAATAATATGAGAGTAGGTTAAATCAGTTCTCGCAAATGATCACTTAACTCTCGTTTCAATATTTGCGACAAAAATCACATTGATTTCTTTGAACTGTTCCGACCCGCTGTTTGACCCGCTGTTCGACCCGCTGTTCGACCCGCTGTTTGATTGACTGCATAAAGTCATCGGCACAGATGCTTGGTGCATCGGTTAAGAGCGTCCTTTTGATAGCCGGTAGACTATAATAGTTTTATTCCCGAGCGGGTGACACTAAAGACTTTAAAAATTAGTAGGGTTGTTTGCAGCATCTCCATCACAAACTCGGCTCCAACGAGAAGTGCTGTATGTATGTAGTAATTGCATATCGAGAAAGCGATCAAAGCGCTAAAACGAGCATGCTTAGGAGTTGCCTGCCATCTATCTATATCTCAAAAATGGGGAATTTGGCTAAATGCTTTTCCCAGGGATACAACAAGCGAACTTGCCGGCTTGTTCTACACATTGTCCCTTTAATGCTGAGCGTCAAGGAGGGAATTTTGAATAGCAATTTTGCAGTCACTGGTTCGGCCCGACTTGGAATCAAATCCGAGTCTACAGCTCCCGACGCTCTTTCCACTCGGTCATGTGAGCTGTCATTGGTGTAAGCGTGTTATGTCCACTAACACCGTTCAATCACTCCTGATTGATATTTTTAATGGACAGTTGTTTGGTAATCTGTGTGATGTGCACACTCAGTGTATACTTGAAGCATCAGCCTTCCCGTGCCTTAGCTTTTCATTTTTGCATGAAAGTTAGTACATCACCGTTTAGAAGTTATGTCATAACTGATCATTATGTAATATGAAATATTTAAAAAGCAACTTAATAAAACAACAGCTTGTATAGTTTTAACGCTTCGTAATTACATCAAACTGGAAACCATAAATGCAATATTTATTACATGCAAACGAGTCGTGCGCCGGAAATGCGATTCACCAATATCTCTTCATAAATTATAGAGCAGGATTTGATAGCGAAAGATGTTTACTTTATTTTGAAAAGGTACAACTTTGCAAAAGACGATAAGTTCAATCTTGGTTCAGCAAACCTTTTGTACAGAGTAACAGATTTTTTGTATACTAGCACGTCTATATGCAATAATCAAATTTCAAAAAACTTTTGGTGGCATAAGAGTTTATCACATTATAAATCACACTGCCGAGAAAGAGCTAAAAATACCTGGACTGTCATTTCGGCTCGCTTCGGCTACCATTATCAAGTATTTTAGCTGTTTCTTGGCTAAACCGTTAGCCAAGAGTCTAATCTATATTTCCCATGTGTTTGAGTTGAATAGGTTTCTTTCCTGTTCGCATAAACCGCTTTGCGTGAACGTGTCCTTGCATATCTAAATATCTCCTTATCTACACTGTTTTGTTTTCAATAATAATCGTGATTTAAAATTGATAAACGTTAAAAACACACAAACTGCTACATCTTACTTTCATCACAGACCATTCCTATATGCTGGGTTGAAGAGCAATCGCAGAAAGGAATCATTTCTTTTACGTAACACTTCCCATTATTCTTACATGGATTTCTATGAAAAAGTTCACAATGAAAAATCAAATCTTCATTCCAGCATATTCGCGGTATTATTTCGAAGGTTTTAACGAGTGGTGAGACGCATCTCCACGGCTTAGCATCTGGGAGCGCAGCTTCGAACTCCTAAGAAATGTGGCAACGTGACGAGTCGTTTTGACCGGTCTGGGAATCAAACTCCAGACCTACCTTGCCAACAGCGATATTTTCTCAGCATTAACTTTGCTCGCTCTACGTTTCTGGTGATGTTTTAGTTTGTTTTTTGCTTTTTAACCATGTTTCACCTTAGAGTAATATAGAATTTGTTATTACACCGGATTTCCATTGCACATATATACATTTAAGTTTTTACGATTTTTACTGATACGTGCCAGTTAACGAAATCGCCTTTAGTGACACAGCGCCTAGTTTACAGATCCTACGTGACGGGTTCGATTCACGGCTAAAGCTGATCGCATTTGACATATATAACGGGTGGCTGCTGACTCGAAGAGCGCAAGCTCACTTCGCAGTCTTCCTCAATCATTTCCGTTCAATACAGCTTGAAGATAACCTCAGTTATTTCTAAGTCACTTGAGTTTCTCCATCAGGTCACAGTTAAGCTCTACGTCCAATAGTTAAAAAAGTGAAACAAGAAGAAAAATGTTCGAAAATCAGTTGCTTAAATAATTACCCTTCCGCTGAACAGGGCTGACCCGCTGCCTCTATCCAAACTTTATATTTCTCCAAACAAGTTAAAATATTTCTGTTCATCGTAAATCCTCGCATTCTTCCGATGAAATTCCTCTCTGAGCGAATGGATTGAAGAACTAAGGTTTGAAGACGATAATTCCTCGGGATACCCCCAAAATAAGTAGGAGTAAAGGGGACAAATTTCGTGCCCCTTCTTTCATCAATCCAAACAGTTTTAGGGTAACCATCAGTGGTAACAGACATGGAATACAGGCCATATCTCAACTTCACTTCATGCCACTCATCGTCATTCAAATTCGATCCTGATTTTAAGAATTTGTTCCTGGAATCTCCAAACTTAAATCTTAGCTGAATACTTCCCTCACTCAAAGTCAAAGCAATGAAACTGTGTACTCCATCGTCCAAATACAGGAGCAATGAATTTGAGTAACGGGTTCGAAACTCAAACGACACAGTCGTATCAGTTGGTGAAGTTTCAGAATAACTACTGAATGATGGTATCCATCGTTGAAATTTAGTGTACTGTCCAGCTAAGCCATAAAATCGGTAAATTGGTTGTTTGTTGTTATTGATCGAAGACCAAAGTGGCCCAACTGAGGACGAATTCAAAGTAACAACGTTTTGAACGAACAAAATAGAAAAATACGAGTACAAGATCATCCTTGTTGCAGGAAAACTTCCACCTTGTGATTTATTTGACTTGACTTGCATTGTAGCTCGAAACGAATTCAATTAAGAAAATTACAAAGGCTGACTTGATAATTCAACCTAAAAAATAAATCAATCACCTAAACTAGAATTTTATTGCAAGCATAACTTTTTTCAACAATATCAACAACTTTTGTGGCTTTTAGGGTCCTGCAAGAGGAGTGTAATAAAATTCCAGGGTTTCCATCACGCATTTTAGCTCGAAGAGGTCCCATCACGCTTTGAACATGATTTTACTCGTACATTCAGCAAAAATAACTAAATGAACCTGTTCGTAGGTCAGTCAAGTTTCCAACAGCCACTGTTTAGACTGTATGAGGCTTTCACTTTCACAGAAGAGCTTTGAATACCTGACATTAGAGAACATTTAAACTCAATTTAACGATCTTCAAAGATTTGCTTTGCTCCTGCCAAAGCGTTCCAATCGCAAACGTTGCGCGACTTAAAATTCAAGCAAAAACCCAACACTTTCAAAACTGCTACTAATATTTTTGTTGTTTTTACTAGTTTATTTATAAAAAAACGATGTTTGTGCAATGGGTCAAATTAATCCTTTCCTCGCTGAGCTGCAAAACCCTGTGCTCTCTGCGGTACCAGCCTTAGAAATGCGCAATATCTGCGCAAATGCACCGCCTACTGAGCCTACCGGCATGAATCGTCATGCAAGAATTTCAAAAATGATTTTTTGTTATACTTCTGCTTTTCGCTTTGGGCCCTACTTGAATATTTGCTTTGGAATCCCCGTTTAGTAAAGCCATTTTCAAAACAATTAAGAAAAACACAAATGATTGTAATAAAAAAGAATTGGTGGGCGCCATCAAAATTTTCGAAACGTACAATTTTCATGACGTTACGACAAAATCAAATTAAAAGCAAATTCCTCATACTCGCGGAATTACACCCATGCTTGTAACAAGCGACGGGGCGCCTGGCAATACAGAAAGGTCGCAGCGGTGGTGAATCGTTGATGACAGTGTCCGATTTAACCGGACCGGAATCGAAACCAAAGACCTACCGCACCAAAAAGGATGTCTTTAACTTTCACCACTTCTTCAACTGCGAGGTCCCTACGTTGAAAACGTCATAGAGAAATTTATTATGGTTCGTGGTAGTTTTCACTTCAGCGTTTAGTAATATTTGAATCAACATTTTGTTGAAACATCTTGTCTGGAAAATTTGCCTTTACTAGCCGGCTAACTTTCTGGGTTCTGCGACTGAATTCCGTTGCATTAATATTTCAATAGCTGATCAAGTCCAGCGGATATGTTTTTAATCCAACCCTGCTGTAGCTTTAACTTTAAGAAAATCTACAAATAACCATATTATGAATGGTTACTGTTAGCGTCATGGCTTGCGGTACCACGTGCAGGTGACAGATCCCAAGTGACTGGTTCGATTCGCGGCTGGAGCCGATCGCATTTCACATATTGCGTGGCTGCTGACTCGAAGAGCGCAAGCTCACTTTGCTGTTTCCTTCCAGCATTGTTGAATTTTAAGTTCAATATATTTTGAAAATAACCTCAGTTATTACTAGGCTAAGACTGTTAGGCTAAGACTGCTTGCTTGGCTATCTTTTGCAATGTGTTTTCCGTATTTTCAAGTTTTTTTATCAATCAATTAATTTTCTGGACCCGCTTATCCTTGGGGGTCGCGGGGGCAGCAGTTCGAGTTGGATCCTCCAAGCATCTCAATCTTCTGAAACAAAGAACAGATGCTCTGCTGGGATGCCAAGACGAAACCAACTAAGGTCTTCTACAAAACCTTGCCATCAAGTTCTGGGACGGCCTCTAGGCCTTCGACCAATCGGTGTTGAACAGAGCAGTTTTTTTTTGGCTGTTCTTTCCCTGTTTCCTGGGACATTCGTGTCACATGTCCATACCAACGCAGTTGCGATCTTTCTAGTCGGAAAAGCAGCGATTCGATGTTTAGAGATTTACGAATATCTGCACTTTTAACCTTGTCCAACAAGGTCAAACCGCTAATTCTTCGCAAGAATCCCATTTCGGCTGCTTTAACTCGAGACCTCAAGTTTTGTTTATTGCGGTTTAAAATGTAGATTTCAAAATTACCATCTTGGCTATTTCGGGCTCAAAATAAATTGGGAAATAAGTGCTTTTCTTGCATGACTAGCTTACGCCTACGGCTTCGCTGAGCTTTCTAAAAATTTATAAACGACATAAGAAACAAAATTTTATCTCGACGCATTAGCACAACCCGAAGTTCCGAATAAGTCATTAAAAATTTAAGGCTAAACCAAACCGAAAAAAATGAAAAATGGTTATGTCATCGAAAAAATACGAGAGCGCTTTAAAAGCGCATCAAAATAACTATAATAAGCATTTAACAATTCCAACGTTTTATAGCTGTTCACATAAAATTAATAAATTTTTGGACATGCAATCAGCTTTCCGACATGCTTTATCAAGCTGTTTTCTTTTGCGGTGATGAGTGACGTCTCTTTTTATCTAGGTAGGAATTATTTTTGCTTGCAACTGACGCATCAAGTTGCTTTTCAGTCTTTTACTTGGTTTGTCATATTTCTTGTGGCAAACAAGCGAGACCGTTCATAACTTATTACGTTTTGGGAATGGTTCTGGTAATAGATTCGTTGTTTCCGGTTCGATTTGGGGCTGTAACCGATCGCGTTTAACATAATCTGTATGTCAAAACTCGACTGCAAATTCTGACATATCTCAATACGCTGACTTCCAACGTATATATTTTAATCTCATCCTCAACAATGTACCGGTAGTGTTACATTCCTTCATTTTCTTTCTAGTTGCTATTGAATTCTCTGTTCAATATAATTTGAAAATAACCTTAGTTATTATTATATTATTATCACGTAACTTTTCCGGATAAAGAAGATATTACTGTGAAAGCTACTTTTTTTACCAATATTTTTCATCTATGTACTACAACTATGGTTCACTTGTTCAGGTCATGGCATGCTGCTGTAAAAGCCAATTTTAATCTCTGCGTATAATCCCTTTTCAAAGAATTTGCACTGCAATTTGCAAATCGAAGCAAATTTAAGCTGATAAATTGACATGTTATTTGAGTTTATGGAAAAAAATAAGCACGCTAAAACACCTTATGCATCCTTGAGAGTTTTATGTCTTTCTAAGAGTTGCAACCAATTTATACCTACTTTTTTGAAAAAAGCAAAAATCAAACCTTCATTATTCAGGCTGTAACACGTTTGGCATGTAACGGGTGTCGAGGCCCATCTCAGCGGCTTAACGCCTGGACAACGCAGCTCCGAAGAAACCTCTCAGCTGCGGCAAACCGTTGGCGACACTGTGTCAAATTTGATGGACCTGGGAATCAAACCGAAACCTCTCGAACCAATATTGATGTGCTTTAGATCAGAACTAACGGTCTATAGGCCTACGTGTCTACAGGCCTACTTCCATGTTATAACGTTCATCGTTTTGTTACCTCTTCCCTTTTTCTTGTACCTGATTGCGCCTGTTTTAGTATACCAATTATAGAGATACCATGGTGGACTTTAAAAAGACTTACGGTCCAATGATTGAACCATGTAAAGCCAATTCTACGACTAGTTTTGCTGTTTGATACCTCATCGTGTGTTTTAAACTGTTTTTAATATTTCTATTCCTTATTCTATTGACGGTGCAAAAATAAAATACACTGCTACTGCTACTAACTGAGTGGAGTAATACTTTTGTTGGTGCTTTAGAGTGAGCTGCAAGATATTTCAAATTTAATGCAATAAGTTATACAAAAGTCTCGAATAGAACACTCACACTTCTCGCTGTGCTTTACTAATTGTACAATGTACTCCCAGTTCATGCATTGCCCAAACGCATGCGCTTGATCAAAAACACCGAAACGTAATTTTTCTCTTCAGAGATCTCGCTTACGCGGTCGCAGTTACTTCTTGCATTTGTAAGTGTGTGTTCGAAAATCGGCCAAGTCAAACCTAAATGTTATCAGTAACTGTGTGGTTTGATGCTAGGCACATATAATTGGTAAGGAAAATGAACCGAAAAGTTATGAGAGAGATATAAAACTAAACCAATCTTTTTTACGCTCGCGGTGCGCTACGCCGAAGTGTGTGACAGTCGGCTGTTCTCATCCCCGCTGCTCAGCGGCAAGGGCAACACAGCTCTGAAGAACCGTCGCAGCAGTAACGAACCGTTGGCGACACTTAGCTTGTTTTCATGTCCACTCAAAACGTGGGCTTTCTTAACGTGTGCCGAGTTCAAAGTGGGCTTTTTAAGCTCACTATTTCCAAAAGCCCTTGCTTAATAAGACCAGCTTTTTACGTGCCTCCGAGAAAGCCCAAGATTTTGCTAAAATTAGCCCCTATAAAGCTTCAATCCACCTGACTAGAACAAAGTCTGCGGGCCAAAAGCCTACGATTTTGGGACATGGAAACAGGCCTACTGTGTCCGATTTGACCGACCAGGGTATTGATGCCCAGATCTCCCGCAGCAATAGCGATATCTTTGACAACTGCGCCAATCATATAATAAGATGTTATTCTTCGCTCTTCGCTTGTGCGAATGAAACAGCCACCATGCTTTCGTTGATTTTTCACCTGACTATTTCAACAAAGTTGAGCAGATTTTAAAAAATATTGGTTAGCCTATTGCACAAAGTAGACTACGGAGCTAAGTGGTTTTGGTTAACTTTATAAGCTCATAAAAATGTTTCTGCCTCGCTGATAAAAGAAAAAGATTTTTAATTTGCCTCATTATCTATCTTTTTTTGAGTTGCCTTCCAATTAACTTTTTTTGCTTAAAATCAATATGTTTATTGATTGTAGTTGTTTACACAAGGTTAATTAGGTACGAGTATAGATTTAAAAGTTAGTGTGTAAAATCCTTATTAAAGTAGGCCTACAGTAATCTAAGTAGAACCGGGTGTTTCAGATACATAATTGGGCTTGGACACAAACACAACCCAATAAGTTTGTCGTTGAGTTTTACCCATGCACAGCCACACCATCCACAAGCTGATAGATACGACAAGGTGTTCTCTTTGCTTCACTTCACTAATCGCGAAAACCCACCTGTCACTCACTGAAAATCTCGATTTTGCTCCGGCGTCCGGCCCGATAATTTTTCAAAATCCAGCCAGGCCCGAACCCGACCCGACTCGTAAAGTCCGAGCCCGATTGACAACTTTGGGCTATGCCAGGGTTGGGCAAACTACGGCCCGCGAGACCATTTTATGCGGCCCGCGGGCACTTATAAATTCCTACCGCAGGCTAAATCAAAACTTTTTCTTATGCTCTTCACTGATTTTCAGTAGAAAACAAAGAACATTTTTTGCTCTTCCAATCAGTGCAGCCCTCGGCTTTAAATTTTTTTCATATGGGCCCTACGAGTGAAAAGTTTGCCTACCTCTGGGCTATGCCTATGCTTTGTTACTTACGTTGTAAATACCGTAGGATATTGTTCTTTTCAGCCACATATACCCTGTTCACATGCAGCGATGGCAGAAGCATTTCGAAAGTGGGGGGGCCAAAAACCAATGACCAGATTTTCTTCATCTGTAACCTATATTTAGCCTGTCCACATGTGGCATATCCAATTTATGTGGACTTCAGACCAACGGTTCTTGCTTCTAGTTTCTGTTCCCCCCCCCCCACCCCAACAACAAACTTTTAAGGAAAACATCTCTGAATTGAAGCTCTTTCCTGGGTTTCAATTTCGATGGTAGGCCTATTAAGTTTCAAATACACTCATCCACATGAAGCATTATTGTAAAAATAATTAATATTAGAGTATTAGGGCCCCCTAGAAAGTGGGGGGCCAGGACTTCCCCGACCCCCCCCCACCGCTTTCGCCACCTGTGTCCACATGTCCATTGCAAAGGGGTCAAAAGCCTGCACTTTCGGCATCATATTCACTTTTTGATGTCATAGTTAAAAAAAGTAATTATGACATGAAAAAGTTCAACTAGTGGCCGTAGCTTTGGGCCCAGTAAAACTTATGTGACAAGGCGGAATGATTACAGAAAAATACAACCAAAAATGATAAAAAGTTGCATGAATTCATTGCTCGAGATTGTTGTGAGAATTGATTTAAAATGGGTGCATCTGTTTAAAATCAACGCTCTTGCAACAAGAAAATGTCAAACCAAACTATGAAAATTTGTCTCACAATTGTGTAGAGACAAATTTAAAAATATCATCATTAAGAGGAACAATTTTTGTGCAGCAGGATTTTTTCCCTTAACATTTTTTTCTACAATTTGTTCGCAACTGCCAGGAATTGTACAAAGATTAAAAACTACTGGCAAGTATTTTTTAGATTTATTATTGTCCTTTACAAGTATCAAGTCAAAGATTACCTCGACAAACAACGCAAAAATGAAACTGCTCCAACATTGCCGAGAAAGCAGCTGAACTCTGCGTAGGCCTATTTCATTTTACTCGTACTGAATCAACACCCTTGTTATGCAACAGGCAGCTGCCTAAGTCAATATTTGTAGGAAGCGACTGCAGCTTGACAATGCACCATTACACTTTAACCGTTGATTACCCCGCACGTACTAAAAATGCGTTGTTTGGAGGCTCGCAGAAATATAGAATCAAAATAATCTTGCGGCAAAATAATGAACAATTAATAGATTTAAAATTGAAAATCCTGACGAAAGCAGATAAGAACTTCGACAAACTGTCAATTTTTTTCCTTTTTTTGCATTCAGATTGCCGCCTAATGTTACTTGAATATTAGGCTAGTTTTTTATGATTATCGCTTATGCCAGGTTATAGTTGATCACAAGCTAATATGTTCATAGAGTTACTATTTTAGCAGCGGCGAAAGGCTGTTCAGAACTTTTGATTTATTACTTTCTTAATAGGTTACAGAACATTGTATGCAGCTGTAAACATAGGCAATAGCTGCATGCGCAGTGAAGTGGCACAGCAGTTCGTGATAGGTTTATATGACCTCAACGAAATATGTTCTATTCCGCAGCATTGTTTTATGCGAACTCTTAAGCTTTGGCCTAGCTAGTAAACGGACTTAGCTTATTTTTCTTATTTGCGCTTCCAGTCTCCGTTGAAGACAAAGCATCGAAAATATTTTTATCTTGCAATTTTTAGAATCGTGCTACTAACGTAATAAGCGGGTCATTCAACAAAGAGAATGTTTTTATTTTGAAAAAGAATTTTGTTTGTGATGCAATAGTTAAAGAAATTGTAAAGTCCTCACTCCCTCAGAAGATGGAGGAAGATCAGAAGAATATTGAGACAGAGCAATACAGCGTCAGATGGCTCTTCATTATTATAAGTGGAATTGTTTCAGCTTTGGAAAGATTCTTGGGTGGAGGCATTGGCGTTGTTAATAACATTTATGTTGCGTATTTTAGGCTACCTTATGCAACCATTGATTGGTTTACCTTAATTGCTTTGCCTGGAAAGGTTACTGGTAATTTAGTCTTAGTCGTTATCATATACTTCCAATTAGTAGGACTTCGTAGACTTTTTATTACTTTAGCAGCGTGTTTGGTGTTCTACTGTGCTGGCTTGACGATAGGGTATGTATTTCCAATTCTGTATTCTTTAATTTTCATAGCCCAGTTCGTCAAAGGAATCGTTACTGTACTAGTTGAAGTTGTGGCGGCCATGCTATGCGTAATTTGGTTTCCAGAAAACCAAGTAGGATTTGCTTTAAGTTTTAAAGAAATTGGAGGAAGCACCGGCTCTTTGCTAGCTTATGTTGTACCCAGTTTTGCCCTAGACCCACCCCCCCAAAATACCTCTTTCATCCGCAATCAAATGAGCGGAAATATCTCATTTTCAAACTCATCTTTGACTGGGTTATTTGAGAATGATTGGAGGCATAACTGGATCTCTAAAGACGGGTTTCGACTGTTTCTGATTTCTCTAATTTCATTCATAATCGCAGTAACTATACTGATAAATTTAGTTATTTTTTCAGCGGACGCACCCCCTAAACCTCCGTCTGTTGCACAGGCATCACTTCGCTCTAACAAAAACACCACAAAAATTAAATTTCATTCGAAAAATATGGCAGCTTTTTTTCAACAATGCTATCGCGTAGCTTTTAGCGTTGTAAATATTGAGGTGGTAATTATTTTAGCCGTTTTGGCTGGGTGTACTTTCATCCAAAAGATGTTGATGGGCGAAATATTAAGAGATTCTTACTTGAAATTCTTTAGTCCTGTCAAAGCTAATGAGCTCACTGGGTTTGCTTTGGTATTGTTTGAGATTGGCTGCGTAATTGGCAGTATCTTAAGCGGCAAAGTGAGCGACTACTTTAAAAATTACGTCCTACAAATAGCAAGCGGTATGTTTTTAACTTTTCTTTCTGGACTGGGTATTTTTTTAGGATATTACTTCGAGAATTTCGCGACTGTTTTTGTTTTCCAAACGTCATATGGTGTTTTCAGTGCTTTGTGTGTTATACCCTTGTATGAGTGTTTATTTCAACACTTTTACCCAATGAACACTGGGTTTATTGTTCTTATTACTGGTGTTCAAATAGACGTAGTATCTACCGTTGTTGGAGAAATAAGTCGTTTGGTTTACATAAATTTGAGCGGAGGTGCTGTGATTATTTACATGACTATTTTGTTTTTCTTGTCCTTTGTACTTGCTTTATTTCTGAGGCCAAATTACGAACGGTTAAATACGGAATTTTTAAAACCATCTGAATCGGATTCCAGTAAATCCAATGAAGAAAAAGCTAATACACCATTGTTAAATCCTGACAACAGAAACGGGAAGGCTAGCAATTAATCCACAAAGTACGAGCATCAAATAGCTATTTTTTTTAAACAGTTTCAATAGATTTTTTCAAAGATCAACTTTTTGCTGCTGGTTGTGTCTTTGCTTGCCTTCATATCCTTACGTAAAGATACCACTGGGATCTATACCCTAATGCATCAGTGATTACGATTAGCAGTTGCTGAGAGCGCATGTACGTGGGAGAGCCGGTTCATACTTGGTCAAAGCAGAGGTGGATTTACATATAGGCTAAGCAGGCTGAAGCCTAGGGCCTCAGAAAAACTGAGGGGTTTCATCACGAATAATGAAGACTTTTTTTGCTCTTCACCAATATTTTCAGTGAAAACAGGACATCCGAGGACGTGTAAACCTTTTTTTTTTGCTCTTCCAATCAGTGTGATCAAATAGCCTAGGGCCTCTCATTGTCTAAATCTGGCCCTGGGTCAAAGAGAAAGCATACTCCAATGGCTCACCATAGCTCCTCCATTCTTACTTACAGCTGTGACGAATGGGTAGGCCTACTTGGTCGCAGAAATGAACTACACAAACTTGTATCAAGCATCCACTGCCCATGTGTCGAGCACTGTGTGAGCTATCCTTGGTACGTAGAGATGCAAATCCGCGGTTGTACTGAACAGCAGACACACCATACTGTAGAACAAAAGTTATGTGGTAAAAAAACACGGCAAATTGTTTTTGTGATACAGTATTACTTTCGAAGTGTTTTTCTGAAGGAATTCATTAAAACAAAGTTAAAATAACTCGTTGTAGAGTGCAATTTATGGGGCGCCGTTTAAGAATTTGTATATTTATTTTTTGACTGTTTACGTAAATAAACAGAAAATCGTTGCACAAACTTGTGTTTACAAACGGCGCCCTATGGCAATTTGGTAAAAAGTAGGTAAAACCAGTCAGATGTCAGCTTTCACAAGTAAGCTAACAGAACATGCAAGCACTAAAAACTAACAGTCTTGAAAAATCTATGTACCTGGAATCTCTATATAAGAAAAAAAATGCTAGTGCCCGGAATTATTAGCCACAAAAGCACTCTAGATAGCTGTTGATGGATGAACAAGTTCTCCATTGGTGTAGAGGGTCTGCAATTCGATTCCTCGTCTGGTCAAATCAAACGCTGTGTCGCCAGCGGCTCGTCACGACTGCGTGGTCTTTTCGGAGCTGTGTTGCCCAGCTGCTAACACGAGGTGATGGGTCCTGCAGCTCCTCGCGTATTTCAGCGTAATATCGCGATTACAATGAAGATATGGTTGGATTTTTTTAATGAAAAATTATAGAAATCGTTTTGTTCCACACTATTGATGCTACATAAGAAGATATAACCGCATTTTACGAATCTACGAGATACGTGCACAGTTTACTGTAAGTCTTTACTGTCGTTCTTTTCAGCCATAACACCAGAATTTTGAATTTTTACTGCAAGGCGAAGGCTTAATAAAAAAATATGGAACAGTACATGAAATGAACAATGGAATTGAACAAACAACTATATAAAATAGAATCAATATCCACTCAAGTAATAATTATTATCAAACATACAATAAACGAATAACAAGTTGCAGCTTTCGGTAGATTGTCTTGCAGAAACTTCGTATACATTAGATTATAACAGGGGTGATAAATCAGCAAACCACAGCGGGCCACATCGATCGCATAATATTTTCAACGGGCCACATTTACTGTTGGTTGTTAAATTTAGCTTTCAAAATACAAAATATTGCGTCGCAATTTGTTTAACATTCATGGCGAGATGTTTTCGCAATAAATCAGAGACTTTTGCGCGGTTTTCATGCCACTAATAAGGCTAGTAGTGGAATGTGCAGCAGTTTGTAAGAAAGATAAACATTTCCTATAGTACCGATGTGTTGTAAACTTTAAAAGTTTTGTTGCGGGCCTCAAGTTCTCCACCCCTGGATTCTAAGATTGTAAGAATAGCGCCATCAAGAGACAGTTTACAAGAATAGAAAGTATATAAAAACTCCACTATTATCAGCTGTGTATAGTTCTTAACTTCTTTCCAAAAACGTAAACATCACAATAATTGCGTCGAAAAATTTTTGCTTGGGTGTCAAATGTCGTAAAAACAGGCAGCTCTTTACCCAACTTCGTCGATCGTAAATAAAACTGCGAGGAAAACTGAGAAATTTGTATTTTGCACGCATGCAGAAGCACACGAAACAAAATCCTTGTTGGATGATCAGTCCGTGATGACAGCTGCAGGGCTAAAAACAAAGTTAAAATTACTACAATTTGATGCATTGAAAATGACATTAACAATGTTGATTGTATAACCTGCATCGGTGTTTTAAGTCAGGGATGTATAACACAGCGCACGCGTGCCAAATGTGGCACAACATAAGCTCGAACGTGCCACGCCAACAGTTTGGCAAAAAGTAAGTGTGGTATTCAGGGGGGCCTGGCCCAATCGACATGATTGATCCCCCAATTAACAAGCTTACTCTTTTGAAGACAGCGGCTTTTGTGCTTAATTTCAAACTTTGGCCCCCCCTGATAAACGCTTGGCCCCCCTAAGTCGACTGCTCTGGCGCCGGCTCTGTTGGTATTTCTAGTAAATCGTACTAACTCATGCTTACATCGAAATGAACTTAAATCACCATGTTTATTCACACATTTCCAGGCATTAATTGATTCGATAAGTACTTAATTATTATGTGTTGAAGTTTGATGTTACTGATATGTGTTATACGGAAGTTTATTTGCAAGACTGACAATTATTCGAAAGGGGTGAGGCACGCAACAAGAGGATATCAAAACGTCGGCGTGTATTCTTAATTCAGCTGTAACAACGAAATTGAGTCTTAAAATAGCCTGTAAGTAGCCTTCTAATCCAATGCGTGGCAGCATAGTACCGCTATGGCATTGAAATTGATGAACATCAGGAAGATTTGATTCATAACAGTTATCAAATAAATTGCACTTGTAAATTTGAAAAGTCGCTTCCTTGCCGCTTTTGGTGCCTTGCTTACACTGCTGATGATGGTAGCTGAATCCCATCTCAAGTCAAAAATTACGTCCATTTACAAAGAATATACTGCCAATTTTTGTTGAATAGCGCGAAAATCAAAAACAAAAGAACGCTTTTTTGCTTACTTCAAGCTCAAATTTTCTAATTCCGTTTCAAGCACCCTGCTTTCATCTCGTGAATTTCTGTAAAAAACAACAAAATGAAATTAATTTATTTGAAATGTTGTAGGCAGCATAGCTTCATACATCATATTCATAATTGCTTTAAACTAAAAAATATCTCACCGTATACAGTGAAAGTTAGCAAGCCAATGCAGCTATGTGTTGGCAAAATTTTACCGAATGCCGCCTTTCGTAAATATGTTTTCCAAGCAGCAAAAATAAAGCCACGGTAATTCTGCATGAGGACGTTTTGGCACAGTAAATTCAACGGTCTTCATCAGCACTTACGTAACTGTATACTGCCTGGAACAAGTTGGTGATGAATCTATGTAATCAAAACGTCCAGTTCAAAAATTACTGTGGTTCCTTAATAACATTAAAGCATTGTTTCTTCGTCAGGGCTCAGTAAATCTGAAAAGCGATAACAGAAAGTAGGCCTATTTAGCATAGTTTGGAACTAAAGACTTTGATCGTCGTGTTACCGGCAGTACTCTTTAACAATGATGTTTTAGCCAAGACTAACGCATTTTTGCCTATTGTGAAGTGTAAATTCGATTTCTGATTATGTCGGAACAAAAGACTTTGATCATTGCGTTGCCGGCAATACTCTTTAACAATGATGATTTAGCTAAGACTAGCGCAGTTTTGCGTATGGTGAAGTGTAAATGCGATTTCTGATTATGTCGGAACCAATTAAACCAGGCCTTCCCAAACTTTTTCCCTCGCGACCCATTTTAATCTACTAAAATTTTTCGCGACCCTTCACGGTTAAATTAAATGACAAACAGCGCGAAATATGCGTTTCGATACCGGTAATTATTGAAACGCGTAAACTGATAACAAGCTACCGTCACTCAATGCAATTAAACTTGGAACTCTATCTCTATTTCACATGAAATTAAATCCTCTTCTTTTAAAGCATTTAAACTAAATACAAACGACACCTTGCTGCATCCTATAGTTAGTTTCTGTACGTTATTCATTTTCAGGTTGTCACACTGTGTGAATCACAACAGTAATAAAACTTATGATTTATTTATTTTTAAGTTCAGTTTTTAATATCTACGAATCTTTTTTAGATCTAGGGTGGCTGCTTGACTCGATGACCGAGAAGTCTTTAGCAGTCTCTCTATCGCAAAAAGTTCTCTAATGTTGTGCTTTTTTTATGTGTGTGTTACATGCCCGTTTTTGTCTTGGCGACAAATAAATAATTTCTGATTTTGATGCCTGCTTATTTACACTTAAGTAGCCTATTAAAAACAAAAAAGCAAGCACATTTATATTGTGACGGATGCTATTGCTTTTTCCTACAAAGCAAATCCAGCTGTGGCTCAATATTTATTAATGTCGGTAAAAACAAAAAGATGCATCCACTTGTACCACCTGATGCCCAAGTGACGAAACAAAACAGTTCATGCATAGACCTACAACTGCGTCACTTGATGAGAACGTAGAAATATTCATCCGCTGCCTCACTATTTTGTACTAGCCTAGAGATAGGCCAGAATTGACAGCTAGGGTAAAATGTTTGCGTAAATGCACCAATTTTTAGTCTAATAAGTACAACAGTATAAATAGGGAAAACGCAATACTTTGCGCAAAATTTATATACTTCCTGCGACCCCTGAAGCTTGTTGCACGACCCCGCAAGGGGTCGCGACCCGCAGTTTGGGAAGCCCTGAATTAAACAACGTTCTGAGAAGAAAAACTAAGATTCGCCAATACGAGATTCACCATTTGTCGGGCAAACTAACATTTCAATGCGATTCATTGCCAAATTAAGCAATAGATATATCTAAACTTCGTGGCTTTGTTTATTCTAATTTCGTTTCATGTTAGAGTGCGTAGTAACTGTATTTTGTCTGCTTTTGCACTTTAATAATATCACAAACAAACATAAACCTCATCAAATCTTATTTGACCCTATTTTTAACGAGTTTAATTTGTTGCAATAGTTAGGTATTGCTAGTGCAATATGACTTTGACATCCGGGAAAACCCTTAACAAATGTCGCAGAAAATGGAGAAACCTCGCTTTGAAACCATGATTCAAAAGCTGAAATATGACTTGAACAATTTCTAAACAAGCAAGTTCTGAACAAGTTCGTTAGAGAACTTACGCCGCTTTTTCCAGATAAAAACGGTAAAAAAGAAAACATAAAACCGAATTAAAAACATAACGGCGTGCTCCTTGTTTTATCGATTAGGCTACACCGCAAGATTATGATATAGATCAGTGCTTTTAAATCCATATGAACAACTAACGTTTTTTTAAATTTGCCATGTTATTATGACGTCGTATATGGGATTGTAGCTCGGTGAAAAATTTGTCATGTAAACCGAGCTGCTTTATTCCTTAAGTAATTTATGAAAAATATGGCCAGTGCTCGAGTTGCGGGGGCATGCGGAGAGATGGTATCCTCCCGGAAAACCAAACCATCCCCTCACAAAAAAACTTAGTGCAAAACAATAATGACTATTTCTCTTTACATCTTGTAAATTCGCCTGCAAAGTGCATAGTAAAATCACTGGTGTCGGAGCTAAAATTAAACAACTTTACGAAGAAATTTTGAAAAATTTTTGCACGAAAGTTATTTTGCAAAAAAATGTTTGCAAACTTTGTACTTAGTGGCATAGCGAGAAGTTTTTAAAGAAGGGGGAAAGGGGGGAAAGAGGGGGAAAGGGGGGTCATTAACTGCAAGAGCCATTAAAAGAGTCTGGTATATTTCAGTCATTTATCTATATTTATTTTTATTGCTAAAAGGCAAAGTCGAAAGAGGTGGGGGGGAGGCATGGCACAATTACCCCTAAACACGCCTCTGATCTTTCAGTAAAATTGAATTTTTACAAAATTAATGGTGCAATTAAAGCTTCTGCTGCTCATTTTCACGACTCTTAACAAAAGATTTTAGGCATAAGTTTTTTTTGACGATTACAAACACTTTAATTTCGTATCATTAATAAAACCTAGCATTGTAGAGATCTTCTTCGTAAAAGGTTGAATTACAACCATCACTTTTTAAAAAATCAAATCTTTATTATACTCGAGGTATTATGCCGAAGCGTGTAACAAGTGACGGGTTCAATCTCCGCGACTCAGCGCTTGGGCAACGCAGAAACGTCGCAGCGGTGGCGAGCCGTTGGCAACAGTATCCGATTTAACCGGCCGGGAATCGATACCCAGGCTTTCCGCGCGGATAACAATGTTCTACACCACTCCAACCAACCTGTCAACGTGAAAGTCAAACTACAGTATTTTATTTATAGAAAATTCCAGCTAGCGTTTCACCATCTCAACAAAACTGTATCAACTTCACGGATCTATCAAAGAACTAAAATCTGCTTAATGGTGGAGTTTTGTGAATACAACAAAACTCGGAAAGCATACAAAAGACTATTCATTCCCCCACAAGCCATTTTTACAACTCGAGTACTGAATATAAGCAATACTTACGGTGTTGGTGACGGTGGAGGCGAAATGGCTTGAGAATGAGGTAAAGTAATTCCTGTTTTTAGTTTCACCGACTTGCCGTTGTTTAAAGTATTAAATCTTCGAGGTTGAAACAAAATAGGTGAAACCAAATTTACTTTGACTTTATCCAGCAAACCACGATAATGTAGCACTCTATAGACGTACAAACGACGATTGTCGAATGCGTAATAATAGTTGTTTTTATGAACCAGTCGCACGACTCTGATTTTTGGAAGATCGTTAACACTTTTCAAATTTAGAGCAATCGAATCGATTACTTCGTTTACGTAATCACCCCGATTTCTTCGTCTTCCAAATTGTTCACTAATTTCATCGTGCATAAATCGAATTTCAGTGGGACTCAACTCAATCTCACGAGAGTATAAAAAAGAACTGTCCAGTAGAAATTCATTCATCTTTTTTTCTCTTACTTACTTTAAAAGTCTTTTAATAAACATAAAACAACAAAAATCTTTCACCTGGAAAAAAATTATGAGTTATTAAACACATGCAAATGCAGTTACGCATCAAGTAGAGAGCAAAAAAGGTCATCACGTCCGCAAATGTTATCCAATTTTCCACCCGAAGTCAATGGAGGCGCAAAAAGAAAAAAGGTCATCACGTCCGCGGGGCGTAGTTTTCGGGGCTATAAATTCTTCTTGAGTGGCATTATTTCCGCTGAACACGTAAACAACGTCTGAGTCTGTGACAAAGGGGTTTCTCACAAAGGCTAAATACCTCTCACGCCCCCCAGAAAAATGCATGATGACCCTCAGGTTAAAAACCACTCGCAGCGTTAGCTTTTTATGAGCCAAAAAAGACTTCCTTTCGAATGATGAGGTTTGTTGTAACTTTTTTTGGGCACATTACAATATTATTCTAAAATTCCGACTGGGTCACTGTAGCTACCAGCCAGAGAAGGAAACCGGTTGGGGTCACCAGTCGGGTGGAGACTTTTTGACCGGCCGGTCAAGTCTGTTAAGATTCCGGTCAAATTCTCCTCTCTTGCAGCTAAAATACATTTAAACACCAACCAAAAAATACATGCCAAAAAAATACTTTCAAAAAATACATGCCGAGTCAGTTTTCAGAAGGTGTGATTTGTTAATGGTGTTTATCATAAACTATTCAAAAAACACATGTCGGTAATACCATAGACTATTCCGATACTGATACCGATACCGACATGTGTTTTTTGAATAGTTTATGAAAAATGCCATTACCAAATCACACCTTCTGAAAACAAAAATTTGTTTTCTGTTTAGTTTCAATCAACTACTCTTTTTATTGGATGAAATTTTACGCGCTCAATACCTCTAGTGACAAAGTTAGTGTAAACTACAGTTTGTCATTAAGGTTATTGATCACGGAGCGTAAACCTTCAGTAAAAAAACGGTCGACCGGGCCAGTCAGTGACCGGTCAAACGGCATGTATTTTGAATTTTACCAGTCGGGTCGAGAAAATCCTGACCGGTTCCATTTCTGCTACCAGCTACACTCAGTGACTACATTACCTGACAACGCCTTCATAACTGCGTCATTTGAAAAGCCTTGCCTGATAAGTCCACTAGGGAGAAGCACGTGGTAGTGTCAGGCCTATTAGTTTTTTTGGGGTTTGTAATTTAACTGTTCACTGATCTGCTGTGCTTACTACAGCCAGAAGAAACGTTGTCCAACTCCCTTGACGTTAGCAATACAATACTTCTCTATTCTTCGACTATAACAAAAACTCGTCAGCCTTGCTACGCACAGCCAGTGCCGGATTAACCACGTAGCAGAAGTAGCATTTGCTACGGGCCTCGCGCTTTTTAGGGCCCCGTGATTTTCAAAATCATGATTCAAATCACAGAAAAAATTCGGCTACACTTTTGGAAAAAAGTTTCGGCTTGGACTGGCTTATAAAATTTTTGCGGATTGTTATAGCATCACTTTTTCTTTACTGTTTTTACATTTTAAATCATAAGCTTCCTCAAAATAAAACTTACAGCATTCTGAATCCGGCCGCAAACTGATTTCTGACCGCACATCGCGTTCTTTGCAAGAAACTAAAAAGTCAACTTCCAGTCACGCATATAATTGCGAATGTTTGGCATTTTTATGTATACAGAAGGTCACAGTGAGTCGATACGATAGAAGTACGGCACGGTAAAAATGTAAGTGGCTAAGCTGGCTAAGCAAGCAACGGAACAGTGAACAAGCATGTAGAAGCTATTCCTTATTAGTGTTCTGTTGCGTCTGGGATTTTAGTATGAACGGTAAAGACTAAAGACCTTTACTATCAGTGCCTACAACAAAAAGTCTGATCTTAATTTCGTTTTGCTGTGCCAATGCTTGCGTTGTTTCTCCTTTGTTCTCAAATTTTTACAAAATTTAAGTCTCGTGTCTTTAAACAATTGTTTTTGTGAAAAAAATCAAGAGTTTTACAGCGAATTTAAGCCATCTACGCACCTTCAGTGAATTCCGGTAAGAGCCCTTGGTATAAAACAATGAGACTAAAAATGAAACCAGGTTTGATTGCCCTCCGGCCGGGTCTCCAAAAGCTAGGGCCCCGCAAAAATTTTGCTACCGGCCCCGCACTACCTTAATCCGGCCCTGAGCCAATCTTGGCTAAACGCATTCCAGACTGTAAACTCTTTTTTGCTTTGCTTTACCTAAGCATCTCGACTTCATCTCTTTCCTAGGTTGTTCCTTCTTTTTAGCAGGCGACTGGCCCCAAACAACGATACCCAGTGAAAGAGCCTATAACTTCTAACCCACAACTAAGTTACCGGCAGCCTAACTAGCCCACATCACCAGAAGCCCCCCGTGGCAACTCACTCATTTGCAGCTGCAGACTCGTTTCGACCTTATTATGGTCTCATCAGTGCATCATAGCAACCTACCACCTACCTCAGAAAAAAAAATCTGACCTTCAAAAGAACTACAACTCCCAACTTTAAGCCTCTATTCACACTTCTCAAGGTAAAATATTTAAATAAAACCTTCAAGGAAATAGTAAATTGTAAACCTTCAAGCCTGCTAAAAAGAGGGAACAACCTAGGGAAGAGATGAAGTCGAGATGTCTAGGTAAAGCAATGCAAAAAAAGAGTCTTTACAGTCTGGAATGAGTTCAGCCTGGATTGGCTGTGCGTAGCAAGGCTGACGAAACTTTTGTTAGGCTATAGTCGAAACATTAATTTGTCCCTTGCAAATTTCTCAATTCTTGTTTTTTCTATCTGAAAGACGACAATCTTGTATAAAAAATAGTAAGATCTTGTTTCAAGGCAAGCAAGCTGTTCAATAGAAAATTCCTTAGTCTCAAAACTGCCGAATTAAAATTTTCCTCGGGCAGTAAGTTGAGAAAAAACTCGATTTTGAATCGTCAAATGCTTGCTTTGTCAATCTTTGCTACCCGACTCGCGCTTTTAAATTTCTTTGATGGGGAATAAAAGCGCCTGCTTGGGGAAACCCCGCTATCATTAGCACTGTGGCCCAAGGTAATTTCCCTTCAGCTACGCAATTTATGTTTGCGTATTCGAGAAACTGAGTTCCATTCTCGATCAAATTAATTATTTACCAAACCAAAAAGCAATAAAGTTTCATCTACCCATTCTACATCAATAGTTCAAATAATTGTTACGTTTGCTTTTTTCTCAGTCCACCAACTTTTTTTTATTAAGTTACGCCCACTCAGTACGACATGAGCCTATGTCTCCTTTTACTGCATTTTCTATTCATTTTCCATTACCATGATAACTGCTAATGTATACATTCGCTACAAACTTTTCAAGCGCTTACGGTTCAAATGTGTCACAAAAAAGAATAAGGTGTTGAAGAGATTTGCTTATAGAAAATGTATTGCAGTTGATTAAAGGTTATTTATGACGTCAGGAAGTGCGTAGGTAAGAGTGGCGTAATATAAGCTTGCAGTAGTTGCACCTAGGGGGCGGCCCCTCCGTATGACGCAATTTCAACATTGCACAATAAACTGATCATCGTTACATCCCCAGAATTTTTGCAGTACTAGAAAATGGGTAAGGCTCATGAATTTTTACCGGCGGTGAGCAAGTAGGGACGTGTTTAGGATAGGGGAAATTGAAATTGAGAAATTAAAAAAGGTTCAATGCTACTTAGTGACTAAAATACCTGACCAGCTCGGATGGCCGAGGGGTAAGAGCGTCCGCCTCGGGAGCTGTAGACTTGGGTTTGATTCCGAGTCGGGTCAAATCAATGACTCTAAAATTGGTTTTAACAACTTTCCTGCTTGACGTTCAGCATTAAAGGGACAATGTGGAGAACAATCAAGTCAGCAAGTTTACTTATTGTGCCATTGGCAAAAGCATTTAGCGGGATTCCCCATCTTGTAGTGGTAGACAGATGGTTGGCGACTCCTAAGCGAGCTCGTATAGCGCATTGATCGTTTTCTCGTGATAGGAAAATAAATATGCGACAAAATACAAATACAATACAAATGCACCTGACTCTTTTGATGGCTTTTGCAGTTTTTGCAAAGTTTGCAACTTTTCACAGCTCTTTTATCTAATTATTGCTCTAAAAGTATGGAGAGTCATATTTCGCTTTACAAACCGTTTAACATCATCAACAGCTTTTTCTGATGTTCCAAATTTGATTTAACAAATTGGTAGGTAATTGCGACCACTTTTGCCGGATTTAATAATTTCTTTTTATCAAACCTTTCAGCTTATGCAATCAGTAGCTTTGATGCTGAGCCTACGCAGGCAAGAAAATAATAGAGTTTTTTTTAATGGATATAAAAAAATCAAATCTTCATTATAGCCTACTCGCGATTATGCGCCGAAGCGTGCAACGATGGGCAGGGCCCGTCTCTTCCGCTTAACGCCTGGAAAACACAGCTCCGAAGAAAAATCGTAGCGAAATCTATAGCAATAGCGTCCGATTTGACTAGCCAGGAAATCGAACTCCAACCTCTTGTCCCGATAGCAATGTCTTTAAGCAATGTAGGCCTAATGCGCGAATCGGTCAAAATTCTTTATTGTTTTTCAATGGAAATACGTAATTAGACCCAGGGTTTTATTGCACGCCAAAACGTAGAAGCATTGACTGCTTAGAAGTCACTGGTTGAAGGAAATCGGAACAAGCAGCATATCAGGCAAGCGTTGAACAATCCTATTCGAAGAAGTTTGGTAGCACTGCAAAACCGTTGGCTGTACAGAAATTGTGAATTCACGAGGCGAAAGGAATCTCGATAATGCTCCGCAGGGGCGTGTCCAGAAATTTGAAAAGGGGGAGGCCGCAATTTCCTGTTTCCGTTTATATCGGTGAGGACCAAAAAAAAAGGTCTTTACGTCCTCAACTTATACTTCAGTGAACCCCAGCGGACCCTCCTGGATACGCCCCTGCCCCGGATCAGAGATGGAACGGGTCAGAATTTTCTCGACCGACCCGACCGATAAAATTCAAAATCCCTGCCGTTTGATCGGTAACTAACCGGCCCGGTCGACCGTTTTTTTTACTGAAAGTTTATTTTCAGTGTTTCGTAAACCTAATGACAAACTGTAGTTAACGCTAACTTTGTCACTAGATGTATTAAACACGTAAAATTTCGTCTCATAAAAAGAGTATTTGAATGAAAATGAACAGACAACAAACTTTTGTTTTCAAAAGGTGTGATTTGTCAATGCCATTTTTCCTAAACTATTTAAAAAACACGTACCTGTGTGTTTATTTCGGTGGGTGTTTAGGAGTATTTTAGTTGCAAAAACGGAGAAAATTTTTTTTCAAGTTTAGCAAGTTTATTTGTTAAGCACCATCACATTTTTTAAGCATGAAATAAATGAAGTCATTAACTTGACGAGGTGTTAGGCTCCTAGTGAAAAAATCATAAAGCCATCTAAGTGAACCAACACCTTCGCAACATCTTTGAAATTTGGTGTTACTCAAAACAAATTGTTTAACTAAAAACACACAAAAGAAACTAAAATAAAAAAGCAAACAATAAGATAAATAAATAACACACACACATATACTCAGTATAGGAATCACCTATTGATGAAGCTGCAATAAACTGGAAATTTTTAATTTTTGCCTTTTGCTGAACAGGAATTTGAATTTAGTACTGCGTGATTATGTGTTTTTTGTACAGTTTTGCAAATGTTCGCTAGGAGTAATTTTTCACATTACTTGGGACACTTGTCCAGTATTTTGGTCCAAGTATTTCAATATTTGTTCTGCCAAATTTTAGTTTAGTTCTCTTTGAAAATAATTTTCATTTATTCGTTTTCTTGTGTTGTAGGTATGCATTGATTTTAATGCAATGTATGCAGCTGGATTTACCCCGGCCTGCATAATGTTTTGAATTTACTTGATGCATATGTTTGCAAACTTCGAGTTTATGGATGTCATCTATTTTTATTAAATTCAATGATTTAAACAAGGGTGTTGAATGTGCATTGAACCTACAATCAGTGATTAAGCGAACAACTAGTTTTTGCAATTTTATTAAGAGATTTAACGTAGTTTTGGAGGCAGAACCCCATGTTCATATGCAATATTGTATATGGCTTTGGATCATTGCATAAAACACATTAAGCAGCAGGGTTTTCTGATTAACATAGTTTTTTAACCTTGCCAAGCCCAGCAACCGCGTGCTATTTTAGAACATACACTGCTTACTTGTATTTTCCACGTCAACTATGTAGATCCCTAGATATTTTGAACAATTGTTTTGTTTAATGATGTGATTAATTATCTTTATTTCAAATGAACTTTTAATTTTTGTTCTTGTGATTAGTAAATATTCAGTTTTAGAAAAGTTTATTGATAATTTGATAAATGCCATCCAATCACAAACATTTTTTCTAATTCATTATTCACAATATTTTGTAGCTCTTTATCCTTATAATGAAACATACTTATAGGTTTGTGTCATCTGCAAATAATTTTACGTTAAATTTTGTTACAGACGGTAGATCATTGACATATGATGTGAACAAGAGAAGACCTAATGTAGATCCAGGTGGGATTCCACATGTCACATTCATCTTTGATGATTTACCATTAACAAGCGTAAACATTTTTCGATTGCTCAAATAACTATTAAACAACTGAAGTGTTATTCCGCGAATTCCATTTTTTAAACAAAATTTCATGATCAACAGTATCAAATGCCTCGGCAAGGTCAAGAAATACTGAACAGGTTATTTTTCTATCATCTATACTTTTTATATTTTTACTACTAGTTTTGGATACAGACATAGAGCACGAGTATTTTGATCTAAAGCCATACTGACTACTTAATAGATTTTTTTTAGATAATTGATAAGTTGGCTGTATAGACATTTCCCTAAAATTTTACTGAAAGGTGAACGCAAAGAAATTGGATGATAATTGCAACGCATATTCTTCGGGCCCTTTTTGTAGATTGGAGTTATTTGAGAAATTTTTTAAGATATCTGGGAAAATCCCTTTAGATATGCAGTTGTTGTATAAATTAGTTAATAGGCCTATAGGTTAGGGTGTTTCATTTTTTCACCATTTTTGAAATCAAAAATGCCCGGGGTGCGATAGGGTGGGGTTTGGGGAAAAAATTTGAGAGCCAAAATTTTTTTCGATTATGACGTCATTTTGAGGTTGCACGCCTCAATTGAAATTTTTCGTAAATGTGGCGTAACTCTGGAACCCGTTGACCTAGATCAATAAAATTGGTGTCAGAATGACCGGAAGATATGATTTCCTACCTATGTTTTAGAGACTTTGACTCGCTAATGACAACAGAAAAAAAGTTGTTTTGAAAATATTGTTTTTATCGCAAGTTCTCTTGTAATACGAGCACAAGGATAGGTTTAAATAGATCTTTGTCTGTTTTTTTAGGTAATGCTTGAGCGCTCATGCAAAACCTTCATTACGACGAAATAACATATCAAACGTAATATTCTAGAATACATAATTATTAATATTTTAAAACTTTTCTCAGCAGGTTAGTTTTTGATGGGGTGATTTGATAAAAAATGGCCCGTAGATCTGACATTGGCAGGTCGTTTCAGGAATTTCAGCAGTTGAGTGGCAATGTTTTACCAACTATATCTGAGGTGGGGCAGCATTATTTTTACCTAAGGAAGAGCTTGACAGATTCTCATTCCAAATTTTTAAACAAAACTCCGAACTTTGCTGACATCAGGGATAGCTTAGTGAATGATATCGCTGTAGTATGGAATAAGGCAAGCCTTCCGACATTAACTAAGCAAAAAATCGCTGATAAGTTGAAGAATCTGATCAGCCAATTTGAAGCAGCAAGAAAAAGAGCTAAACGAAGAAAGTTAAATGAAGTAAACGAAGAATGGCTTCAAAATTTATTTGATATTTCCAGAGGTGGGCATTTTTTAAAAATTGGTTGAAGCGCAGCGCAACAAAGCGCAAAAGTTTTGTTAAGTCATCAAACGCAACGCAACCAGCGCAACCTAATTTTTAAATTGACTGAAGCGCAACGCAACTTTCGCAATCAATTATTTTTTCACATTAAAGCGCAACGCAACTTCCGCAATCAATAATTTTTTTGCATTAAAGCGCAACGCAACTTCCGCAATGAGGTTTATGCAAAAGAAAAAGCGCAACGCAACTTTCGCAATGAAAAATTTAATAAAGCGCAACGAGTAGATGTATAAGCAATGCAATTTTTTCTTGAGTTATTTTTATAGGTGCTTTTAACAGCACGCAGTTAATTGTCTACAACGCGACAACGATTTTAATGCAAGTGACTGTAACAAGATTTTGCGTGGTCAATGAACAGGAAAATTAAATAAGAAGCAAAAAAAGATGCGTTGCTGATGATTGCTTTCTTCATCCTCTTATCTCGAGAAAGCGAAGGAGGCGCTGCTTAGGACGAATCCAGACTCGCTTAGGAGTTGCCTTTGTTTCCGAGTTTTCCGGTTGAATTTTGCTTCTGACTTATTTAATTTGCCGCTTGCCAGATTTCACCAAGCAGAGATAATCAACGTGAAGCATCTTATCCAAGGACGCAACAACGAGACTAGGTTGGAAGTTGAACCATCAACCTTGCGATCATGGTCGTCGTAAAAACGACGCTCCAAACCACTGCGCCACGTTGCATTGTCGCGTGCCGTTAAAAGCACCTCATCGCGGTAAATCATAATTTGCATATGCGGCGAAGTTCTCCACAACAAGTAAATACAATTTATTCAACCCTCAATGATCTCTTTAAGCCAGTGTTTTTCAACCTTTTTTGAGCTGTGGTACACTTTTTGCACAAGAAAAATGTCACGGCTCACCACTTTTATAAAGTAACAAAAAACGGCAACTTCTCTCCATCCAATTCCACAAAACGCACGTTGTCCAATAGTTAAGCGTTTTTACCAATATCTGTGTACTCGTCTAATTGCAAACAAAACTGTATGCTAGTTCGTATTTTATCTAAAACGATCGTTTTGATACCTTCAGACATGTCATCAATACGTCTACTAATTGCATCGTCTTAGGGAGAAACTTTGGCTACAATTCTCAAACTGCGTCAGGGCCGATCATTTTTTTCACAATGGCTTTGCAGGCTGGTAATATTAAGGGTTTTCGGACAATTGGGTCCCGGACAAATGGGTCCCGGACAGGAAAAATGGCACCAGGACAAGTGGGTCCCGGATACATGGGCACTAGGACAGATGGGTCCCATACAAATGGGTCAAGGTTAGGGTTAGGTTAGGGAAATAATTGTCCGGGACCCATTTTTCCTAGAATCGTATGAACAACTCTGCAACGGTGTGTGTTTTTTTTAGACTCGGCTACAAGTTCAGCTACTTGATAGCTAGCTTTCAGAGCATTCTCAATTACTTTTACAGTTTTGTTCATAAAATTGACCTGTTTTTCTGTGTTTGATTAAGCGACGAAAATAGTCGGCCTTCTTATTTTTGTGAGACGGGTGTTTTGATTCCAGATGGCGTTTCAGTTTGCTTGGGACCATAGCTCTACTTGATAGATTTTTGTTACACACCTCGCACAATGAAACAGAGTTAGTGACATCCCCAGTGAAAGTGAATTCAAAAGAAATATAATTTTTGTCATACTGTACTTTCGCGAAATTACTGTTTTCGCTTTTTTTTTTTTGACCGCTCGTACCAAAAATTTCATATGCGTTAACATTGCTTTTACTAGATTCAAGATCGGCTTCTAGATTTTTCTTCAAAAATCTATTTATTGTTTTACTAAGCTAACTATTTTTATTATACTAGTCAATTAATTCATGTACTACGACATATCATTCATACAAAAATTAACTTCCAAAAAAAAAATTTGGATAACCATACAAAAGTTAACAATTTTCTGCGGTACACTTGGCACGATCTCGCGGTACACTAGTGTGCCGCGGCACACCGGTTGAAAAACATTATTTTTGAAAAGCAAAAGACTTTAGTGTACCACATTTCTGATGAGCTGAAAATTTCTGCTACAATAAATTGACCTTTAGGCCTATTATACGCATCAAGAAACAAACTGCTATTCTATTAAAAACAGTTACAAAAAACTGCTTACTCCAGCACATCGCGCTTTAATTAATCCGACAAAGCGCAACGCAGTATTTCATCTTCCAACAGTGCGCAACGCAACAAAGCGCAAGCAACCAGATTCTTTTCAGTTCGCAGCGCAATAATGCGCACATTATTAAATATTTTTTCAGTTCGCAACGCAATAAAGCGCAAGAAGGATTTATTTTCCTTGAAGCGCAGCGCAACTTGCGCAAAGGCTAAAAATAATTTGTTAAAGCGCTTCGCAACTTCCGCACGTGCGGAAGTTGCGCAACTAGCGCTTTGCGCTTCAAATTGCGGAATGCCCACCTCTGTTTCAAAGTGTAAATGCAAGATTGACGAGCATCCGAAAGTGTGCAACAAAAAATTGCTATGCTCCTGTGATTTTCAATATCAAATACCGGAAAAAGAAATAGCTTTTATTAAAGATCAGCGAAACGCAAGAAAAATGATAATTGGTCATGTAGATGTGAGTCACTCTGCAGTTCAGAGAGAACGACTGTCTCACATTCGAAAGTCACATGATGAATTTTCAAGTTCGGAGCAGTCCAGCTGCCCTGAGGTCGCCTTCTGTTGTTCAAATTCCCTTTTGACTAGCACCAGATTAAGGAAAAGAAGCATTGTTTCTGCTTTGCCAGATTTAGAATCTGATGGAGAAAGTGATGAAGTTGACATTCAGTATTGTCCTGGAGAAGTAGCGGGGGGAAAAATTATCGTAAAAAGAAGGCTTTTTTTATTACTGAAGAGAGCTGTATTCTGGCCGATCGCAGAATGATTTCTCTGCGTCAACAGTCTGATCAGTTATTGTCTGTAGTCGGACCTGAAAATATTGCAGCTTCAGCTTCCACAGTTTATCGCCATCGGGAAAAAATGCGAATAAAAGCTTTGCAGCGTAGTGAGACTCTTGAGGCTTCATCAGATGCAATACAACTGTGTTATGATGGAAAAATTATTGACAAAATAGACCGCTACGTATTTGTGGCACAATTTATCAACGTTAGTGATGCAAAAACGGAACAAGTTGTGGGCGTTAAATCTTTTGGCAAAGACCAATCAGTTACAGCAGAAGCTCTTTTCAACGCAATTTCCAATGTAGGCTATGCAGTGGTATCCTTCACAATACTTACAGCGTTATGGCGGATACTGCTGCACTGAATACAGGTAAAATCTCAGGAGTGAACAAGCGGCTCCAAGATCATGTCAGGAGTATTGCTGGCCACGGGATTCATGAACTTGAATGCTTGTTCCATGTGAACGAAGTATACCTCACTCATGCGATAACTGCCGTTGAAGGTAAAAAGAAGGGTCCAGGAGCCATGTAGGATGGTGCCATTTTGAATAAGATCAAAAATATAGAGAAGCCCAACATCGATGACTTGGACCCTAATCAAAGTTTTCAAGTTTCTGTTACGAAAATGGCAAGTATACAAGTTACGGCAAAACTGGATTGGTTTTCACAACAAAAAAGAAAAGGCATTTCAGGTGGCAGTCTGCGAAGTGATCAGCTATGCATGTTGGTCTTAGCAGGTTATATTATAGCAGAGGTACCCGAAAATTTAAAAAACTTGATGTTTTACAAGCAGGAGAGTACATGCCATTCAAGTTGTGTGACAACTGCCAGCGGATACCTGAGAATGCTGATCTTTAATTTAGGGAATCTTTCGAGCGATCAACAACATAAGTTGAAGAAAATCATTTCTTATATAATATCAGTTTATGTGCCATCCTTAATAATGATTCATTTAAATCCTCAGGCTGCCGAAGGACCTTCGCTTACTCTCTTTCAGAGAGACCTTAATCTTGCGTATCGCCAGTTGGAGCCAGATATAGCCGATATGGTTTGAAAATACTTTTTGCCTCATGCCTCAAATTGGCTTTCACCGATAAACGTAGCGCTCAGTGTTTATGCAGAAGTCCCACCATACAGTTTGGAGGCTGTTTCCTCTTCAGCATCTTTTCCCACTTCTGTAAACATAGAAGCTTTTCTTCCTGAACCTAAACGGCGTTTGAGCATTTTTTTACCACAAGAAGCAAAGAAGCTCCCTGCATAGCAGCTGCTGATCTAAGTCCTGCATTTTGGCGTAATATTGACAATCATAACAGATCCACTAAACGAAGAATTGGAGCATTGAAGGACATCATTAACCAGAAGATTGTGGACATCTCAGAGCATATGAATCGTAAAGATTTTCGTTTGCGTTCGTATTTGTGTAATATGGATCCAAAGTGTCCAGAAAATTGAGCCTGTTTTGTGCATTAGTCCAGCCCAATGCTATCGATTTGGTAGTAACTGTAATGTACTGTTGTTTTTGTGCATTGAGTTAAATAAAAGTGTTTTGATAGCTTGTGACGAGTGCATGAAGTGGTAGAAGCTTAATTATAAAGCGCGGCGATACTCAAGATAATAACAAAATCAACTAAAAAACACTTTTTTCAAAACAACTTTTTTTCTGTAGTCATTAGCGAGTCAAAGTCTCTAAAACATAGGTAGGAAATCATATCTTCCGGTCATTCTGACACCAATTTTATTGATCTAGGTCAACGGGTTCCAGAGTTACGCCACATTTACGAAAAATTTCAATTGAGGCGTGCAACCTCAAAATGACGTTATAATCGAAAAAAATTTTGGCTCTCAAATTTTTTCCCCAAACCCCACCCTATCGCACCCCGGGCATTTTTGATTTCAAAAATGGTGAAAAAATGAAACACCCTACTATAGGTATAATAACAAATGAGGCAATTTTAGTAAACTTTATTGGAATGTTATTCATACCGTTTTTTTGACCAGCCGGTCGAAGAATCTCGATCCGACCGGTTTCCATCTCTGCCCCGGATATAGGTTATCTCGACCAAAATGACCGGTTTTAAAAACTAGTGGTAATAATGAGCAGCTTTTACTGTACTTCATTCATGAGTAAAAAAAAAATAGAGTCACGTTTTAAGAAGCGCGCAAAGCTGCTTGATTTGATGATTTCGTTCCTGAAATCACACTTTGAATAACCTTACCACCAATCGCCAAACTGATGAAAACATAGCAACAGCACTCCAAAACGTTTCGAATTTATTAGCTTCGATTTAAGCTGCTTCAACATTGCAAACAAATGCATTAAGAAACTCAATTCAAATCATAACTAAACCAACTATTCAGCTGACTGTAAAAGCAAAGAAGGCAGTCTAATTACTAGCGCCAATTTATGCCTTACTACAAAGTGAAAAAACGACCTCCACCTTCTGTAAGGGTGGGGTTAAAACTTAAAACATTGCACTAACAGAAACAATACACTGTGCGAAGTACCTTTTTAATATTGTTGGGAGGATGGATTAATTATATACCAATAGGAATTGAAATAATGACCAAATGGGCTAGTGCAGATACACAGGATTTAATAAGGGTTCTTAATAAATTTCTTCTCATTCTGATTTCTTCTTCTTATCAGTATTGTGATAAAGGAAGAAAAAAGTAAATATGAACATACCGACCATCATACTAAATGCACTGGCATAGTAAGGGTATGCTGAGAGTATGAAACGTTCGTATTGCGTGTGTTGCAGAGGGCGCACAGACACCTGAAAAGCAGAATAAAAGATTTTTGTAAAACTGTAAAGCAAGTGGTATGGCTAAGGTAATTGTTTAACGCAAAACTTCACATAAAATAATCTTGTATCAAGACGACAACGTTTCGAAAGTAGTATGTTCATTTTCTTCCTCAATTACCCTCAACTTTAAATTCAAAAATGAAATGATAATCAAATTGAAGCTGTTCTTTAGCAATCGTATCAAGAAAATTCTTATCGAGTATAACTAAAAAAATCAGATAAAGATTATTTGAGGCTGGTTTTTTAGATATACTTGACAAGACGTTTCGAAAGTGAAGTGCATGCCCAGTCGACAGCGAACAGTTGTGATAGCACAACGAGTAAAACATTTACTGTACTTCATGTCTTAGTAGCACTCTAAATTGAAGAAAATTAAAAAGGGATCTCCACAGCTCATCCGGGTGGTTTCTACTCCAGCGTCATTTTCTTGTGATATGAAAGCAACAACAAAATCAATCGATGCTAATAACAAATGGTTACCTGAGTAGCAATGGACAAAAAGGTGTAGCCCAGCCTGGAGTACTGGATTTTGAATTGAAACACGCCGTAGACGTCAGGCAATTTAAAATCGATGGAAAACGCTCCTGTCTTTTTGTTTGGTTTTAAAGGCAAGCGTACAAATGGATCAATTCGAACAAATTCCATCTGGAGATCATCTCCTTTATACGGATACCATTTTCCATCCAATCCTTGTTCTTCAACGACGGCACTATAATGCTAAAAATAGATTGTGTAAAAAAAAAACCAACTTATCTAGTTTAAGAGTTATAATAGTCGCAAGTTGTAGTTTAAGAGTTATGTTAGTCGAAAGCTTTGCCTGCTAACAGATTCTGCCAAAGTTTTCAGATTCCTTTATTTTATTTTCAGAATTTCATAATCTTTCAGAATCGTGATAGACGCATGGTGTTATAAAGTCATGTGTCTACCACAACTGAGGCCTCTGCTCTTATAATACATATATTATCTGTGTTCTGTAACATATTAAAAACTGAGAAACGTTTTAAGTTGAAAATAATGGTGCATTATGAAAAAAAACTTTCGTGAAAGTAGTACAAATCTTGCATACTTCACATTTCCTGCAGGCTAAACCTAGCTGAGAAACTATTCACAATTACATACTGCATAGCCATCTGCTTGATCAAACGTGAAAACGCTTGCTTTGCGGCAGGGCTGCGAACTCGAACATTTTGCCGAACTCGAAAAAATAATTTTTCTGAACTCGAACTTGCATAAAACTGTTCGAGTTCATTAGAAAGATATTTAAATTGTAAGAAGATATTTTATATAAGATCACTACGAAATATAGTTTGTTGTTCAAGTAGTAACAATCCGTGTAAATTGAAGTTAAGATTTTACCAAAAGAAAAGCTGCATGTCGTTTGTTTGTTCATGCCATTGCGACCTATAAAGTCCAGGGCTGCGACTCGAACTTGAACAGTGAACTCGGTCATTTTTGCCGAACTCCAACTCGAAAAATAAAATTCTTAGAACTCGAACTTGAACTCGGACTCGCAAATATCTTTTGAACTCGGTTAAAAATCGATCGAGTTCGAATCCCTGCTTTGCGTTTGAGGCCTGGTTAAATTCTACGTTGAGTATTGAACTTAACAAACTTACCACCATGTCAGTGACTGTGTAGGCCTCCGGTGGTTCTGTCTCTCCAACTTTATGATGGGTTATTTTTCCAACACGAAGTACTCCTACTTCTTGAAAGACCCATCTAGTGAGAGCATCAGCTAAATCTTTGTTTCCAGATTTGCCATACCTGAAGAAGTTCAATTAGATGAAGAATAGAAAAGTTCAACAATACATTAATACCAAAAGTGACGATAACACAAAAGTGAAACTGCGCCTGCAATGCAGGAACCAATTAAGAAATGTTTTCATCAATGTTGATCTTGAAACATAAACCGTTTTACCGCGAGCTTATCATATCAAATTTTCATTATACTTGCAGTATTACGCCGCAGCGTGCAACGAGTGACGGGGCCCATCTCCGCGAATTCACGCTTGGTCAACACAGCTCCGAAGAAACGTCGCAGCAGTGGCAAGCCGTTAACGACATTGCGTCCGATTTGACCAGCCGGGAATCGAACCCCATACACCCCTCCCCGATGGCGATGTACTAAGTAAACCAGTGCGCTAACTACTCATAATAAACTCAACATTCATTCCAAAAAGAAACATTTGCTACGCAAGCATTTGCATTATCATAGACATAACATAAAGTTTACTTAAAAACAAAAACATTTTCAAATTAAATTTTTATTATAACGCGTGCCAAAACTTACGCTTTTGAGCCAGGCGCATTGTTCTTCACTGAAGATGTCATGTAAGCATCACTAAACATCACTAGAGAGCCGCTGAAAACAATTCTAGCATTGTTACGAGCCTGAAAAACAATGGCCAACGTCAAATCTTGAGGTACAACACAGGGACATTGTACTCATGCAGTATATTGCGAATAAATTACGTCCTGTCTTCCGAACGATAACTAGTTCCAAATATTCTTGTAAAGGTCAATCACACAGCAAATTTGAACCTACTTGCAACCCTGCCAGCAAAACAGTGCTGCTACCAACACCAAGAGGATATTGATCGATTTTTTCGTCGGGGAAAAACGAATAACAGGTCGGTGAACCTCTCATGATGGGCATAATCAAAGAATTATCTGAATCCAAAACCATTCTGCAACAAAAAGACAAAAAAAAACATTGGAAAAAGCAAAGTAAAACTAACAGCAGCAAAACAACGAAGATTTGTCGATGTACTGTAAAAAGCTGGAGAATGTTTTCTAAGTTATTTTTTTTTCTGAAATTATTCAAACAAAACCATTCACACAAAATTTTTCAAAGCTAAATGCTTTTTTATTTTCAGTTTTCAGTGAGCCAAACTTCTAATTCTTACCCTACTCCTTTAAACAGGACTGGTGAAGTGCTTTTTCCAACAATATTTTCAGCTTTCATAATGCTATCACGGTCCACAACCAATTTAGTGTGGGAGCCACTGTCACTACTGTCATAGTTGTGGTGGTCAATGACCATTGTACGTTCCTGTGAAAGACGAAAAATAAATGTTATGCACAAAAACCAACAAGTATCGTCTAACGTCATGTCATAAAGGTACATAACAGTTTGTAAAATAAACCTTTTGGGCACTTACTCCAGTTGGTAGCAGTGGCACACCCAAAGGAGGTCGAAACCCTCCTTTTAAAACCGAACCCTTGTTTTTAAAGGGTAGTGTCCAAATTGTGCAAGTGCAGTATGTGTGTTATTACAAACCCACATCATACTGAAGCCAAATCGACTGGTAGGTGTAGTGGTAAGAGACATTGTTAATTAGTGCGGGCATGGGTGGATCCATGGAGGGATGTGAGTGTGCATCCCCCCACCAGCCATTTTCAAACATGTTTTTGATGAATACAATTTTTTCATAATTTCGAACCTTTTCGATAACAATAAGCCTTACGCCCTAAGCACGCATAATCAAAAATTTACAAACAAAATGCATCATATTTGGTGAAACACTCGGATTTAGGGGCAAAAAAATTTAACCAAAACTTGCCTAAAAATTGTTCAAAAATACTAAAATAGCTACTACAGTATGTAAATTTTCAAAAAATTTACGGGGGAACATGCCCCCGGACCCGCCAAGAATCTTTTTCATTCTCAGCATGCTTCAAAATAGTTCTGCCGGACGAAACTACGCTTGACATTATGTCAAAATTTGCTGCCCCTTCCTGAAAAAAATTCTGAATACACCGCAGACATGAAAACGCTTTTCAAAGGGATTTTTTCGCCTTTGTGGGTCTAATGTCTTCGTATCTATTTAACATTCATTCAACCTAATTCAAAACTTCATCCCCCCACCAAAATTTTCTGGATCAGCTCATGAGTGCAGGTCTGCGGTATCAAAGTTTTTTTTAGAACCCCTCCTTTGAAATATGCTGGGTACGCCCCTGGTTGGTAGTCATTACTTTTACCATGCAAAACTTCTCATAAAAAAAAAAAAAAAAAAAAAAAAAACGATTTACAAACTTCATCATGGAGTAAAAATACTCAATTTTGGTGAAAATGTAGCTGTTACATGGTGAGCTTATTTTTCAACAACACCTACATTAATAAACTTGTTAGTATATATGTGGATTCAATTACATTTTAAAAGCAAAACAAATACGTCACTTAAGTACTAAGAATTCACAAAGCAATGGCAGGTTTACTAAAACGCTTAGACGAATTTCAAAATATAGCATACTGCCCAGCAAGCCTTCTGCAAATTAATCTCCAAAACTTACTTCATCAAACTCAACTCCACATTCTGATCCCAACTCTCTGATTGGGTCACCAATGCTTGAATCCGCTGCAACTAAAACATTGCCCCCTCCATCAATGAAGTCAGTGATAGTTGATACTTTGATGCCACCACCAAAATCTGTACCACAATCAATTTAAAAAGAAAATTTAAATAAAAATGTAGCTAATTTAATTATTAAGCATTGACTTTCATGCAATAGCTTCAACCTTTTCAACTAATTTGCAATGTTTAATTTAAAGGTAACTTAACTGGAGACATCAAGGATAAGTCAACCAAGCTAACAGTGAACAATATTACACAATTTTATTAACGGGTAAGAACATTGATGTATACCTTTACAAAAAATATTGAGTGTGTCAGCAAAAACGTCAGCTACCAAAAAACTTAAAGGCATAAGTAACAATATGAACAGTAAGTTTACGCCATAGGCATACACTGCTAAATTTTTTGCATGAACATACAATTCTAGGTAAGAGTAATGTAAATTACATCAAAATACAGATATTAAAGAAGATGTTAATGTTTCTGAAACGAACAAATACTTCAAGACTAAATTCATACAAATCATGCTCAACTTAAAATTTACTGTTTCTCCCTATATTTATAAAAGTTTTTAATCATTTGCAGTTAAGAGCAGTGTATTTCGATGCAAGTACTTCAACCTATGTACTTGGCAAAGTTGCTTTCTATTCTTTTTTGAATTTTTGAAAAATCAAATTAGTGATGGCTCCTCACAATTTCAGTTTTTAACTATTTAACTAGAATTGGCTCTGGTGCAGCACACACCGTACAAAATGTATTGTTTCAGAGCAAACAAAAAACTAAACATCACTTACTCAATTAACGCTGCTATTGGCACAGAATTATTATTTTGAAACACAATGAATCAAATAATTCACACAATTGCATACCTTCTACAGATGGCGAAAAGATTATCAGATTATTATACAAATGAACACCATATTTTACAAGTTCCAATCCAGCATCATCAGCAGACTTAAAAGTTAGATCAAAACCACGATCTAAAAACAAAACGAAGTAAAAACACAAAGACCAAACTTATTTATTAAGTTGCAATCTAAAAAACATGAACGTACATACAGCGAAATAAATAAAATACAACCAACTGACCAACAAGTCCTAAAAACTGCAATTTGTTGAATTTTTCTTCAGGAGTTGCCACCATAAAAACGACTGAAAGGGTGCAGCAAAAAATCACACTTTGATGCCTGTGGATCATTAAAAATTCTGCAAACACTTGACTAAAAACCAAAGCACACAACTTGGTACGATAAAAACTTATACTAGTAATATAAAAAAATTGGTCCTGCTTCATTTCATAATGCCAACCTTTGATGCTATGACAACTTTGACAGTTTGAAGCTAGTCTATGACAGTTTGCAGTAAATCTCAAAAAACACATTTAAACATCTAGTTTTGAGATTTACTGTGGCTTTATTCTTCCTCTTTATCTTAGTTGTACGTGGAAAAGCCAACACAAACAAACAGATACCATACTCTACATTAAAACTAAGAAACCGACTACATTTGTGTTGCGTTGATACAAGTAGCACTCAAAAGAAAAAATTAAAAGCAGAAATAAAATAACTTACTTTCTAATTCTTTAAAAAATATTGAATGTGTTGTTCTTATGTCAGAACTATCATATAATACTAAAGTCTTCTTGCTTTGCAAAGATAATGTTAACGAAATTCCAAACAGTATTAAAAGACAGGAATATATTTGCTTCATTGTATCACCTATGAATTACTGATGTCAAAATATCATTCTACAACCCTATTTATGACAACAAAAAAACACAATTTTATCAACTTAACAAACAATTAAATTTCATCTCACAGCAGCAAGGCTAGCCTTTTGGTATTTTGATTTCAATGTCATTAGTCTAGCTTCTCTGATCAGGCTTTCCCAAACTTACCAGTATTAATTATTTAAATAATCAATCATTAAATTGTTAGTTTTACTTTATAACACATACAATACGCAATACGGTATGGCACAACACAATTGGCTAATGCCGTAACTAGCTGCTTTGTTATCTTACCCAGTCTGCAAAAAACAAGTCAGCATCAGATATCCAGCCTCTTTTGCTGCATAGACTTGTAAACCCAAACTGCCAGGAGCAGTAAAACTTTTATCAGTGGCACACCCAGGGGAGGTTTGGGGGGTCAAAACCCCCTTCTTTTGAAACGGAACCCTTGTTCTAAAAGCGAAGTGTCCAAACTGTGCAAGTGCACTACATGCTGTTATTTCAAAACAGCTGTGACAAAATTTGCCACACATAATACTGAAGCCAAATCGGCTGGTTGTTGTAGTTGTAAAAGGTAATTTTAAACCTTTTTGATAACAATAAGCTTTACGGCCTAAGAACGCATAATCAAAAATATACGAACAAAATGCATCATATTTGGTGAAACACTCGGATTTAGGGGCAAAAAACTCAAACAAAATTTGCCTTAAAATTGTTTAAGAAGTGCAAAACTGGCCACTAGTACTACAGTCAGTGTTCCCTCTAAGGTGCAAAATTTGAGAAAAAAGAGAAATTTTGGGCAAAAATTTTCAATATTTGCAAGTAGCTATAATGATGTAAAAACAAATTAGGCCTAGTTGAAAGTGGTTAAGATTTTTTGTGACAAATGAAAGTGTTTTACCATAGTACGGTAACTCTTGTTTTTAGCAAAAATTATTCCACACCTCAAATTCCTTCACCCTTTAGATGTTTGGGCAAATTTTTAGTGATTTTCATAATTAATCAAATTCGCACTAGGCCTAGTTAAAATCTTAGAGGGAACAGTGACCAGGTGACTACAGTATGTAAATTTTTAAAAATTTTTCGGGGGAGCATGCCCCCAGACCCCCCCTAGAGCCTTTTATATTCTCAATATGCTTCAAAATAATTCTGCTCAAAAAAAAACACGCTCGAAAATAATAATGGCAAATTTGGGTGCCCCTCAGTGAAAAAATGTCTTGAATACCTTACCTTGCAGACATGACAACATTTTCAAAGGGCTTTTTACGCCTTTTTTGGGTTTAACGTTTTTGTATTTAGTTAACACTCAACTTAATTTAAAATTTCATCCCCCCATCAAAATTTTTTGGATCCGCTCCTGAGTGCAGGATCGATTTTTTTTAGAACCTACCCCCTTTGAAATTTGTTGGGTGCGCCCCTGGCTTCTATTAATCTTTATTGTACGGTACGCCTATTTCAACGATGCTTTCAGTGAAAACTTCATTTTTTTTTCCGCTAGAGACATGATTTTTGTTAGTCTAGTCAAAAAATTCTCGAATGCCTTTACGCCTTTTCTGCAATCGATCACTTTGCTTACACGTTCACTACAGCCTACGTCATTGTTCCACCGGTATCGTCATTCTAGCTGTTTTATGCCGCGTATAAATTTCACGCTTCAATGATTTTTTGGTTAACGACCATAGTAAAAACTTTGTTTATTTCGTAGATGCAAAGCTCATTAACACAGAGCTGCCAGGAATCACGATTATTGCAGCTTTCTTCCACGTTCGTCGCTGTTTGTGTAGTGCTAACGGCCAAGTCGCAGAAATAGGCAGTGTAAACTCGTGACTCGCTCATAGGCGCAACCAGAGTGAGGAAAGCGGGCTGAAGCCCCACCCTAGCCTTATGAGCGACTGTAGACAAACCAGCTGTAAAAAAAACTTTAAGTACCAGCAATCGTAATTTATCTATTGGCTATTCAATAGACAACAGGGGGGGATAGGCCTACATCTCCCCACCATCCGATTTCAAAAGTGTTCTGGGTAGTACCGGTAATACAATTGTTGCATAACTTCGAACCTATTCCACAACAATAATTCTTACGCCTTAAGCACGCATAATCGAAAATGTGTGAACAAATGTATCATATTTCGTGAGGCACTCAGAATTAGGGGCAAAAAGTTTTAACAAAATTTGCCTGAAAATTTTTCAAAGAGCACTGAAATGGCCATTGCAATATGGTAGGCAGGGATGGCAGTACGGTACGGTACGGTACGCAAGTACGGTACGGTACGCTCCATTTTTCGGCAAAAAGTACGGTACGCTAGTACGGTACGTAATTATTGCTAAGGTACGGGTACGGTACGTTGGTACGTGTTATAAATATGCGTACTAAACGTACCTTACGTACCGTACCATGTGGTACGGTACGTAACTTGGTATTGAAAAATTTTGTGAACAAGAAGAACAAAGATTTTATTGACGTACAACATTTCCAAAAACAAACATAAGTAAACGGTAACATTACACTCTGTAGCTTCGGAAATATGCACATAGGAGAAGGCGAAGGGAGCAAAGCTCATTTAGGTCGCTGCCACCTGAAGTACAGAAGATCAAAAACCGATGGGACAAAAACACTGAATGATGAATTATATTCACAGCGATACAGAATTGATAAGGTGTAGTACACCATCAGTCCTGGCCAGTGTTGCCAACTTGGCGGAAAATCCGCTAGATTTGGCGGATTTTGCTTCTGTTTAGCGGAAAATTTTTACATTTGGCGTACAGCGGATTTTTTAGCGGATTTCTGCGAAAATGTTGGTAGGCTTTTTTAAACCTGTGAGAATTGTAACGGCGTTTACCGACTTCAGAGTTGATGCACTCTTGAGAATTGTTGTGTTTATGGTTACAGTGGTTTCTACAAGTATGTTGGTTCAATCATGATTCAATATTGCCTATTAGTTTATGCTTTTCACGTTTAAAAGTTCTTGCAATTTTTTTTTTCTATCTGTACAGCAAGAGTAAAAAAATTCTTGCTGGTATGCTCTTCGTCGTGAGTGTTTTAAGATATTTGGTGACCAACAGAATAAATTCAGCACTTTTAGTGAATTTAAATGTTAGCGGATTTTTTAGCGGATTTCAACCATACGTTTAGCGGATTTTGAAGTCTCATTTAGCGGATTTTTGTCATAATAAGTTGGCAACACTGGTCCTGGCGGTAACCTTGAAACTACGGACTTGCAAAAAAAAAAAATAAAAGTAACCGACGAGGTTATTGAAACACAAAGCAGGAATTAAAACACGTAAGCATGCAATTATACAATTTTTAAATGTTACAATTAGATTGTCCCTGAAAATTAATTGGTAGTTATAAAAAAAAGGTTGTGACAAAAAAAGGTTAATGCTCTTGCAAAACTTTTATGTTATATACAAATAGTTATGGCCAGCAGTCAGTGGACAGAGAACTCCTCTGGGGCCTAGCACAAACAGAGTATTTTTCATTTAGAATATTAAATATGCGGCATTACAAATTCACAATAACAGGTCGCGATTATACATGGTATGCATCCACCGTGAATTTCCATTGAGAGAGGATTCATGAGCACAAAAAAAGATGCTACCGGTAAGTCATTGGAGAAGTCTCTTTTGGTCTTTTGGCGTCCCTTTAGTAGTCCTGGCTTCCTTGAAACAGGGCTCGGTAGGGTGCTGAGTGTAGACTACCAATACGCTTATAAGAGAAATTTTACGCAATGCGCATTTCAGTGGACAAGTTTGGACTTGTTCATAACGTTCTACTGTCACCGAGCAGCATTATTTTCTGTCGTAACCTACAGTATTTGGAAAGCAATTAAAAAAAAGAAAAATTCGGCCAATGTTTACTCAGCTTTTACAAAACGTAGGAGCTAGCTGCGGTTCCGATCGCCCACACGAATTGTATCGATCAGTGTGACTGGGATCAGGGGCGTCCAAAAATTTTTTTAGAGGGGGGTGTGATTTTATATTAAGTTGAATGTTAACTAAATACTAAGACGTTTAGATTCGAAAACGGCCGTACATAAGCCCTCTGAAAATGTTTTGTATCAGGGGCGTATTCAAAATCTATTTCAGGGAAGGGCACCAAATTTCGTCACTTTTTCAAGCGTAGTTTTTTTTCCGGCAGAGTTAATTTTAAGCAACTTAAGTAACAAAAACAACTCTAGGGGGGACCGGGGACATGCTCCCCCGGAAAATTTTCATACTGCAATGGCCATTTTAGCGCTTTTTGTACAATTTTCAGACAAAGGTTGTTCATATTTTTGGTCCCTACTTTTGAGTGCTTCACCAAATACAATGCATTTTGTATTCTACGCACAGTTTTGATTATGCGTGCTTAAGGCGACTAAGACTAAGGCTTATTGTAATGAAGAGGTTCGAAATTATGGAAAAATTTTATTTATCCAAAGCATTGTTGGCAGGTGGGGGGAATGCATCCCCCCCCCCCTAGATCCGTTCCTGACTGGGACATTGCTTTTTCAGACTGATGATAACCGCGCTAGTCAAGGTAGGATGCGATATGTTCTATTCTATTCATACGGTAGAACATCGCTGGCGACTTGGTAGTTTCGAGGACACCACGTTCGTATTGTAGCTGGAAAACTTGTATAGGGTTCAATTTCCGATCAGGTCGCATATTGCAAACTTTAACCTATTTATAGGCATTGCAATAGCACTTAGCTAATTTGGCGTGCATCCAAGAATGGCGGTAGGTAGGTACGGTACGTAATTTTTAGGTACGGTACGTTTTAAGGTACGGTACGGTACGTAATTTTAGGTACGGTACGTTTTAAGGTACGGTACGTTTTAAGCGTACCATTTATTGGTACGGTACGTGGTACGGTACGCTTGTTAAATGTATTCGAAGTACGTTACGTTAGTACGGTACGGTTAAAATTTTGAAGTACGGGTACGTAAATTTTGAACGTAACGTACCGTACTGCCAACCTTGATGGTAGGCCTAAATTTTTCAAAATCTCTCGGGGAAGCATGCCTCCAGCTCCCCTTGAGCCATTTTTGTTCCTCAATTTGCTTCAAATTAATTCTGCCGAAAAAAAAATACCTTTGAAAAAATGTCGAAATTTAATGCCCTTGTCCCTGAAAACATTTCTGAATACGCCCCTGACATGAAAGTTTTCATAGGGCTTATTTACGCCTTTTTCTGGGTCCAAACATGTCCAGAAAGGCTTCGTACTGTGATCATGGATGATTAATCTATGCTGTGATTTTATGTTAGGTGCGTACACCGGCAAGATACACAGAGATCGCTCCTGCAGTCTTAGCTTTATAAGACAAACCCTTCCTCCCGGTCGTACGCAGTCAATGACACACTCAGCCATGTTGGGGCTCACAAGTAAGCCAACACCAGCTTGAGCAGACATTGCTGCCAGGAATGTGGAAGCGGAAGCTCGCAGCGGAAACGGTGGAAGCGGTCATATTTTAATGGAAGCCGAAGCGCGAAAAATAGGCCTATGCCGCTTCCGCATCATTCAAAAAAGCATACTATAAATAACTTATTAGATACTACCGGTATATTTTATTCAATTGATTAGACGTTATTTTGCAATGCTAAATTCACATGGATGCCAGATCTTACCATAGGCCATTACTCTTCGCTTTGACTACTTTCGCATAGTAGGCTACTAAGATACTGTAGAATCGATTTTTCTTTCAGCTTTCTCTAAATTTTAAAATAAATTTAAAGCAACTAATTTATCAATAGCGCTAAAAGCAATAGTTGACTCGTTTACAATTATAATCATATCACGAAATAGAACTGATGGAGTGCAGTCAGGAGAGCTTTCAGCATGCTGGAAAATAGTTACGGTTTACGCTATCGGCTAACAACGCACTGGTCGTATTTTACTTGCAAAATTTCTGTGAATTTGTTTGAAAGCGGAAGCGATATAGGTGTGGAAGCGGAAGCTGTTTGCAAATATACCGCTTCCACATCCCTGATTGCGGCATCACAACACCGGAGTAAAAAATTTTCACCCACCATTCAACCCGACAGTTCCAGAACCGCGGTACTTTGTAAATGAAATTCCCACAATATCAAGGCGATACTGCTGAGCTTCGCAAACAGCTCCTGCTCTTTTCCTGTCAGTGATGCAACGTTTCAGATCCCGATAGCTATAAGATCCCGGCAGTTTGGTCTAACTCGAGTACATTTTCTGCGCGCTGCCCTCATTTACCTTCCCAAACGCTTAGCAACTGCGTTGGTGGGTTTTCGGTGACGGTCAGCAGTGGCGGAGACTAGCTGTAGTATACTTTTCGAACGAGTCCCTCTGCCTAAAATTCAAACGCACACCTTTTTATCTTACGCGCCGTCCGATGCAGTATGAATATTGCTGTTACAACTTTCCATTTAGCTATACAGTATTGGATTGCTACTTAGTCTGTTTCCCACCTTCGATCTTACCGCCAAGGGTAGCCGTGATAAAAGTGGCTAAACACTACCGACAGCATTGCTCTAAGGATCATTGAAGACTCAAACCTCCTTACCACGTTAATGTGACAATCCGTAGGACAATCCAAGTTAATTCATTGCAATCGCCAAAAATCGGGCAAAGTATTCAAAATTCTTGAACCGAAAAGCTGCTGTTTTTTTTAACCTGTTTTCGATGTTTATTTGAATATTACAAGGTCACTGTGACATCTACATACGAAGTGCAGTATAAGCAGATTTTACAAGCAGTTACCAATTGCCCTCGTGTCCAGCGGCTCCAGTCCACGGGCTTTGTGCATTACAATTAATTTTTGATTTGATGCCATAATCACTTGATGCCATGCATTCACTTGATGCCATAATTCACTTGATGCCATGATTTGATGCCATTCATCGCAATGATAAAGTGAATACTGAATTAAGCAAGGTAAAGCTTTGGTTAAACGCCAATAAATTAACATTGAATTATTCTAAAACGAAATATTTACTGATAAAGCCCAAATCCAAGTTACCAAATTCATGTAATTTTACTATATCTCTAAATGGAATTTCTATTGAAAAATGCTGTAAAGCAAAATATTTAGGTTTAATCCTAGATGAAAATCTTAATTGGAAAGCTCATGTGCAACATCTACATTCTACAGAACAAATTATCATATGCAGTTGGCAGTGCTGGGCACTTTCTCTGAAACTGCTGAAGCGCTACGCAATAAAGCGCAACACTTGCGGTAAGTAAAAAAAGCGCAGCGCAAGATGCGCAAATGTAATTTACTTTTTGCTAGTGCGCAGCGCAACTTCCGTAATCTGGCTTTGAAAGTAACGCAACTTCCGCAACGTAACTTCCGCAATGGTACCTTAAAAGTGAATGAAGCGCAACGCAACTTCCGCAACATATTTTTTAGGTGGAGCGCAACGCAACTTCCGCAACATATTTCGAAAGTGGAGCGCAGAGCAACTTTTTTGTACTTATAGCCTATAGACGTCACTATTTAGCAATCAACTAGCAATCAACTAGTTTCCTCCATTACAGCACAACAACACTCACATTAACAAATACAACGGTACTAAGCAATTAACTACTTTCTTACCACGGCTGCGAACTTGATCGAATTTTATTCCAGTTCAACCTATTTTAGCTAGTCCGAGTTCAAGTTCGAGTTCTCTAATTTAATTATTTACGAGTTCAAGTTCGAGTTCGACAAAAATTAGCTTTTTCGAATTCAAGTTCGAGTTCAGGCAGATGAATATCCAAAATTGAGACAACTTTTTCACCGCCGGTGCTCATGCAATTAAAAAGATAAATTTATTTCGCTCGAGCCGTAGGTTCAAGAATAAACCTCAGCTGTTTAGTACCATTGAAACTGTCAGTGTTGTGGTCACAATTAAATAACAAAATTACATTTCGTAGTGATCTTTTATTTTTTTTCAACAATTTAACTATCTTTCTAATGAACTCGAACCGTTTTATTCGAGTTCAGAAAAAATATTTTTTCAAATTCGCGTTCGGCAAAATGATCAAGTTCTTTCGAGTTTGCAGCCCTGGGGGGTTATTACAGGATTTTATGCGTTAGCGAGCGATTTCTCTCGCTAATTCTCCTCGGAGGAGAAATTCTCCGAGCGGCAGCCGAGATAACGTGCTCGCAAAGTTGGGATTACAGGTTGCGCTCGCAGAAAGAGCAGTCACTCGGTAAAGCCGAGTGTCTCGCTAGCTGCTCGGTATGTATAGGCTTGTTGTGAGGTGCTGGACTGGCAGCTGCTGTTTGCTGGCTAGCGCCTAGTTTAGTGCCAAAACTGTGCTAGTATACAAAGTTAGGATGGTTTTAACTTAGTTATAGGTAAGAGTGTATGCAGTAATGGTGTCTACAGATGCATAGACTTGTTGTGAGGTGCTAGACTAGCAGTTGCTGGCCATGGCCTCACACAGTTACTGGTGGAGGATACCATTACTTCATACTCTCCGACCAATGCTCCGACTATATCTGCAGCTAACGCATGCTTGCAATAGGCCTACTAGCACAGTTTTAGCACTAGACTAGGCGCTAGCCAGCAAACAGCAGCTGCTGGTCTAGCACCTCACAACAAGCCCATACCGGTTCATATGTAGACACCTATACATAGCCTACACTCTCACCTGCAACCAAGTCAAAACCATCCCAACTTGGTAATACTGGCACAGTTTTAGCACTAGACTAGGCGCTAGCCAGTAAACAGCTGCTAGCCTACTAGTCTTGGTTTGATGTGTATGTATTTGTATATTGACTATGCTTTGCATTTTTCTTTTTTTTTTTTTTGAAAGTTTGTTTTTTTCTGTTGACATATGTCATTTTTGAGATAGAGAGTAGCGACTTGAGCCTTTGGCTCTTAATTGGCATGCACGAATATGCTTGAACTTGAATCCACCATTTCACAACAAGCCTGAGAGTTGTGTAAAGCTCTAGTTGTGTCATAAACTAGGTACTAACAATTGTGCATAAACTATGACCTAAAAAACCGCGCTCTGCCATGGCTAGTTGTGTATGAAATAGTCGCTCGGTAACTTAACGTGCTCATTTTTTTTCTCGCTACTTGCCGAGAGAGTTCGCGAGCTCGGAAAATCCTGTAATCCCGAAAAACGCGTTAGCGAGGAAAAATTTTTTACCGAGCAGTTTGCGAGCTCGCAAACCGCTTAACGAGCATCCTGTAATAACCCCCCTGTTTCCTAGATCACAGCACAACAATAGACACACATTACAGCACAATAACAAAAACAAGTTTGGTTTATTAGCAAACACAACTGTACTAAGCAATTAATTTCAGGATTTTGCAATATGTTTACTTTTACAAATACCGGTGATCTGGACCATAGGTAAAGTCTACCAGTACCACTTTTGGTGCTTGGTAAGGCACACCGCAGAAGAAATTACTGATCTATTCCATTGATACTTCTGCATTTATATTAGGGTTTGGTTGGACGATAACTGATAAATACTGTATGATCTCAAAAAGAATCAATTAAGTCATGCACTGCTATGGAATTTGCGAGATTATAACAACTTGAATCGAAAATTGTAACAGAGTAAAACCAACCGAAATCCCATGGTATCAATCACTGTTAAATTCTTACCTTCATTGCCTTCAATCGAAGGAGGTGCGACTATCGACACATACATCATCATCCATTTCTCTATTAGCTTGTTTCCATGTCCACTCAAAACGTGGGCTTTCTAAACGTGGGCCGAGTTCAAAGTAGGCTTTTTCTTCCCACTTTTTCCGAAAATCCCTTGCTTATTAAGACGAGCTTCTTTACTGGCCAAGAAAGCCCACGATTTTGCTGAAATTAGCCCCAAGAAAGCTTGAATCTACCTGACCAGAATAACCCACGATTTACTGGCGGGCCAAAAGCCCACGATTTTTGGACATGGAAATAGGCTATTAGACTGCTTCCATCGGTACCCATTTAGATGCTTGTCCTTCTGCTCGTGGCACAGTAACCGCAAATAAAACTGCTTTATGCAAACGCAGAGCGAAGCCTGCCTGACTCTCTAATCTGATTGGCTGATTGACTGCTCAAATCAACAGACCGTGACTTATACGCCTCAGCGATAATATTTATTTGACTTTTAAAAACAAATATTATTCTGCTTCTTTGGCAGTTGCGCTTTGAGACCAAATAAGCGCAAGTCTTATTTTTTACCATCTATTTCGCAACGCAATAAAGCGCAAATGCCTAATATTTTTATTGTGCGCAACGCAACAAAGCGCAAAAAGCATATATTTATTTCAAAGCGCTCTGCAAGTTGCGCAAGGGCTAAAATAATGCAATTAAGCACAACGCAAGTTCCGCAATTGCGTAAGTTGCGCAACTTGCGCTTTTGTGCATTAAATTACGGAATGCCCAGCACTGGCAGTCGGTATTATTGCAAAACTACGCCATTATCTAAACACTAAAAATCTTTTAAGTGTATACTACGCTTTTTTTATTCGCACATTTTATATGGAATACTTGGTTGGGGTTCTGCAACTATAACATCATTAAAGCCCATTCAAATACTTCAAAATAAAGTGTTGAGAATAATAAACAAATTCCCAATGGAATGATTGCGTTAACAATGATTTATTCTATCAAAAATACGAAGTATTATAAATTAATGACCCATACAAGCTTGAGTTAGGAAAATTTATGTATTTTTATCATGCAAAGGCTCAACCAGAAATATTTCAAACATATTTTTTGCCTATTGACCAAGCCCATGGCAATAAGGCCTACACAAGAGGTAAATCAAACAAAAATCATTTTTTAGACACGGTTAAAACCAAGGAGTCGAACCGAACCCAAACCTGAACCGCGAACCGGTAAAAACCGCTTTTTTTTGGTAAACCCGAACCGAACCTGAACCGTTTAAATTTGAGATCATTGAACCTGAACCGAACCCGAACCTTTAATATTTCAAATCTGGGAACCTGAACCGAACCCGAACCTTTAATATTTCAAATCTGTGAACCTGAACCGAACCCGAACCTTTAAAATTTTATGCAAGTGAACCCAAAGCGAACCCGAACCTATAACATTTTGTGGACATAAACCTGTACAGAAATCGTTTAGTAACAATGTTTGAATCTGAGCTGATTCGTAAAACATATTAATAAAAATCTCTAGACATGTGCTGCGATGCGTAACATTCTTTCTGCTTACTTGGAGTTTTTTCTCGTTCTTCCGGTAACTTTGCAATAACCTCAACTAAATCTAGTCAGGTTTTTTATTTGTAGACGTTTCGTTGGTACTGACGACCAGCATCTTCAGAACGATAAAGCACTGACCTATTCCAACCTTTGCAACATTCTTTCTGCTTTTCAAAATTTAATGAATATTTACATTTTTATTTAACCTTAATTGATTCGGACATGCAATTTATACTTCGTTATTTTAATGATATAAACTTAAAACCCTAATTTAGTTTTTGGCCAAAGTAAAGGTTTTGAAGTGAACCCGAACCTGAACCGCGAAGCGGCAAAAACCGCTTTTTTTCGGCGAACCCGAACCGAACCTGAACCTTTAAAATTTGGATTTAGTGAAGCTGAACCTTAAAAATTTGGTTTCGATGAATCCGAACCTCTAAATTTTGGTGCAACTGAACCCGAACCGAACCTGAACCCAAATTTTTGAAAAGTCTTGAACCTGAACTGAATCGTTAAAAATAAAATTTCTTGAACCTGAACCGGAACCGGAGCGATATTTTAAACGGTTCGACTTCCTGGTTAAAACCAATGATGGTAAATCTTCCATACAATTTAATGGAGTTCAACTCTGGAATCAATTATCCTCATCGCTAAAATCATGTTCCTTCTATCGCTTGAAAAAAGAATGTACAAAAATATTATTACAGAGGTATAAACAATGAATTTATTATGCCCAATATGTATTCATTTATATATTTTCACGATAAATGTCATCGCTACATGCCTTAAAATTTACTAGATTTACTTTAATATTTTCTTCAAATGGTCAAGTCTTTGAGTGTTGGTGTAGTGCATTGGCGGTATGTCTGCTTGTTTCAGTGGCGTACGCAGGATTTTTTAATGGGGGGGGGGGGGTTAGTGACGTCACATCGTGATGACGTAAGTTTCTGTGCCATAACGAAGAAAACAATTCAGATATATTTCATTCACACTTTTGCTTGATTCTTTGCGCTTCATTTAGGAGCGAAAAGGTTTCACAAAAACCCAAGCTGTCAAGTCGTGGTTAAAAATTTTCCAACAAATTTTGGTCGACTTCATTTTTGGGCCATAGGAGGGTTAACTGACTAAAGTAAGCTAGCTTTTGCAACGTTACAAACAGGGTGTAGCCAGGGGGTAAAACAGGTAATTGCTGCCCTCCAAAAAAACTTTTTCAAGAACCAACATTGATATAAAAAACACATATAAAACCTTGGGAAAAACATTTAATATACTCTCATTAAAAAAGGAGCAGTTTTCCCAGTCTTAAAAACTGAAGACAGTGAAGCATGAGCAAAAACTGCCCTCCCTACCGAAACATTTTTATATCACAATAAATTACGTGCGAGAGGAATCTCTAATCATATGATTAAGGTCAAAAACAGCGTCGATTATATCTATGTATTTTTCACCCAAATCACAGCGTCGATATCATGTGATACCCTCAAGCACATAATTGGGGTGTCTGGGAAACAAAGCACTCCAACTCCTGAGACAGTTACGGTGCGTAAAAACGATTTTGCCTTAAAAACAAGAAAGGTTTCACTTTTTCTGCAATCGTCAACCTCAAGCGCAGCTCACAAGCAAAGTTTGACTATTAGTAGGCCTATTATTGCATCACAATGAAATTTTTGCAAGATTTTATAAGCAAGTTGGACAACACAGAAAAACATGAGAGCAATTTCGGCAATCTCTGTATGAAAAAAGGTGGTTCGTTCCAAAAAGAGAGGTTTTCATTTCTTTTAGGATCTTCAATGGGGGGCGGTTCCACCCCCGAACCCCCCCTCCGAGCGTACGCCACTGGCTTGTTTTTTACATAATCAGTACAATGAAATCACAATCGATATCTAGTCCAATTACCAAGTTCATAATGCCTGGATTTATATTATGTTTTCGTGTGTAGGCCTATAAATTTGCATAAATTGTGTAGATATATAGACTGTACAGTGTACATATGTAGGCCCTATATAATGACGAGGCGAAGTGCTTCATTTTGCTTTTTTTTTAAATTGCACTGTGCGTTATCAAGTAAGAAGCAATTTTGACCTTGTATATTCTAAATAAACGTGGATGCAGTTGATGCGGTGAGCTTTTGCTTTTTCACTGCATCCACAGTGCGCATTCAAATGTGGTAGCACTAGCAGCTAAGTAATTTTATAGGCTAATTACAAGTGTTGTGCTAGTTTGATCGCATACTGAACAATTTAAGAAAACTTGTCAACAATTGTCACTTGTTGCAATTGTGACATTTCTTCATTCCCAAAGTTCGTACAAATTTAGGATGATTTGATTTTCTTCATCTTTATCCTCCTATCACGAGAAAACGACGGAGGCGCTATGCGTAGGACAAATCCAGACTCGCTTAGGAGTTGCCTTTGTTTCCAAGTTTTCCGCTTGAATTTTCTTCTGACTTCTTTAATTTGCTGCTTGCCAGATTCCACCAAGCAGAGATAATTATCGTGAAGCATCTTATCCAAGGACGCAACAACGAGACTAGGTTGGGAGTGGAACCATCAGCCTTGCGATCATGGTCGTCGTAAAAACGACGCTGCGAACCACTACGCCACGCTGCCGACAGGAAAAACTAATATTTCATTTGCAGGGCCAAGAATGTGGACTGAAGTACCCAAAGAACTAAAAACACCTACAAAATATAAGTTTAAAAAACTGTATCATCATCATTTAGTTCATCAATATTTGTTATAGTCGGGCTCTTGACATGAACAATAATTGTACTGGACCTAATTTGATAGTATTGATTTGACAGTATTTTCATAGTGTGACTGTGGGCCATATGATGTCTCAATTGTAGAATTTCTTTTTCTGTGCATGTCTGTATGTTTTTCGTTTAAGTGTTGCCTTTAAAATGGTTGTTTTGTTTACATGTCAGCTGACTTGATGACTTTTTAGTCTTTTTCGCTGTCAAATAACTTAACTGAACTGACCATGATTAGTTAGTTAGCAGCATATTTATCCTCCTATCACGAGAAAGCGATCAATGCGCTACACGAGCTCGCTTAGGAGTTGCCAGCCATCTGTCTACCACACCAAGATGGGGGAATCCCGCTAAGTGCCTTTCCCAACGGCACAACAAGTAAACTTGCCGGCTTGTTCTTCACACTGTCCCTTTAATGATGAACGTCAAGCAGGGAAGCTGTGAATAGCAATTGTAAAGTCATTGGTTTGACCCGACTCGGAATCAAACCCGAGTCTACAGCTCAAGAGACAGACGCTCCATACCACTCGGCCATCTGAGCTGTTATGCAGATTTATCCATAATGCAGAAAGCCTGAGGGCCTTTGGAACCACTTAAACTGGACATAGAGGCAGTGCGAATTTGCCTCTTGGCTGTACTCTCGAATCATTGTTATTCGTATTTACTATTACCCAGACATGCAATCTAGCGACTTTAGCCGCAATATGGGTTGCGATTTGCTTTTAAATAATAATTGGCAACACTTTTATAACCTTTATTCGTTCATCATTCATTGCGTAACGGCGGCTCTTTCTCCAGTTCACCAACCACCATGTGGTGATGTAATAAGCAGAAATCTAAGTGCAGATTTGAAGTCGTTATTCAAACTAGTCCAGTCTAATATTGAGTTCAGATAAGGTTATTTTGCTTACTATGAGTTGCAGTCAAGTGTAACCTTGCTTAGAAGATAAGATCATTAGAGTATATTTTGTAGAAGTTAAAGATTTGAAGGAGAGACTAGAGCACTAGGCCTAGACTATCTGCGACCCTACCATACATTTTCCGTTTCTTTGGCAAAAGTTGTGGGCTGCTCTTCAAGCTTTTCTTATCATGTAAAATTAAATTGTTTAATGCCATATTGTTTAAGGAGTGTCAGGCCTAGCCTATACTTTTCATAGATGTAAGGTTTAGGCCTATTTTTACTTGTTAACATGTTATGCTGTTATGTACTGGTATTTTGCGTTTAGTCTTGCAGCTTAGTCTGTTAGTCCGACTGTCAGATAGCCAATTAGGTTCAAAGTATGGACTGTGGACAATTAAGTCTAGCATAAGTGGAATTATTGCAATTACTGGTAAGTCTAGCATGAGCATTCGTAGAATAGGGTAGGTTCACCACTCTGCGACCACTTGTGATCAGTCAGCCATAACTTATCAATTTAAGGAAGCACGACTCCGTAAAACACACTCCATATAAATCTCAAAACTGGACGTTTCGACAACATAAATTCAGCTGTCATCATCAGCAGTGTATGCAAGGCAGTACAAATTTTTTACAGCGGCTTTATTTTTCCTCCTTAAGCTATTTTCGTCCCATATTTATTACACTCCATATAAATATTGCTTTGTTCTACCAACATAAAAATTTTTCAATATTTTTGATTTCATTAAAGGGGCTAAAACCCCTATTAAACACCCCCCTTTACTTCACCACCCTGCAACCAGTAACCACTTCGCGACCATGTTTCATTTTTATCTTTTTTTGAGTAACCACTCTGCGACCTGTTTCATGTAATTGTGACATCACTAAGAATGTTTGTTTGTCTCAGGTCAAATGACACAAAAATTTTTCCAGAATGAGGTTATTCGTATTTATAGCATAGCATCATGATTGATTTGATTTCTTCATCTTTATCCTCCTATCACGAGAAAGCGGCGGAGGCGCTATGCATAGGACGAATCCAGACTCGCTTAGGAGTTGCCCTTGTTTCCAAATTTTCCGGTTGAATTTTCTTTTGACTTCTTTAATTTGCTGCTCGCCGGATTCCACCAAGCAGAGATAATCATTGTGAAGCATCTTATCCAAGGACGCAACAACGAAACTAGGTTGGGAGTTGAACCATTAACCTTGCGATCATGGTCGTCGTAAAAACGACGCTCTGAACCACTGCGCCACGCTGCTGACCCACTGCGCCACGCTGCCGACATGAAAGGCAATTATAGTGTGATCGTGAGTTTGAAGTTGAATTTAACCAAGACTTTAGGTCTGATTATTCTCAAGGTCTTGGTTTAACTCTCTTTGAAACTTTTTTATTTGCATTTACATTCTCCTAGTCCTATCACAAGAAAGCGGCGAAGGGGCTATAACAAGCTTGCTTAATCAGAAGTTGCCGTTGTCTACCACTCTAAGATAAGGGAATCCCATTATGTGTCTTTCCCAACAGTACAACATGCGAACTACTGGCTTGTTCTCCATTCTGCCCCTTTGATACTGATAACTTAGAACTTAAAAGTAATCATTAAGAACTTAAAATTAACGGTTAAGCAGGTGAAGCACATCTCTACCAAACCTTCACGCCTTCCGACGTCTAATTTTCCCCTAATTATCGAGTGAAGACCCCAAAAACAAAAAAAAAGGTTTTCACGCCTTCCGACGTCCAATTTTCCCCTAATTATCGAATGAAGACCAAAAAAAAAAAAAAGGTCTTCACGCCTTCCAACATTTTTCCCCCAAACATCGATTCGTGAGTACCTAAACGAATACAAGTAACGGATAAAAAGTATGCAATATCTTCTCTAGAGATGTGCTTAACCGTTACTTTTGAGAAACAGTTCCAAGTGATTACTTTAGAAAAGACGTCGGATGGTGTGAAGATCTTTTTTTTTTTGGTCTTCACTCGATGTTTGGTGGAAAATTGGACGTTGGGGCCCCGGAAGATGATTTCGGGGGAGGCCACGCATTGCGTAGTTTCGACCCTGGATGGCAAACGAATACCATTTGGAATCGGTATTTTGACAAAACAAATCTGTTACTATCCGTTACTTTTTCTTAACCATTACTTTTCAACGAATGATTACTATTCGCTCATATCTCTAGTTACTAAACACCGCAAAGGACTTGGAATTATGATCTCGAACATAACTAGGAACGACAAAGGACTTGGAATCATGTTAATTTGAGTCCTTTGTCGTTTCTTGTTATGTTCGAGACTATGATTCCAAGTCTTTTGTCGTTCTTTGCGGTGTTTAGAAACTAATTTAAAGTCTGTTGTCGTTCTTTGACGTCCTTTGCAGTGTTTTCAGTTCTTTGTCGTTCTTTGCGGTGTTTAATTGAACCCGTTAGACCGGCCCTCAGCTCAGTTGCTTAGCGCACATGCTGTGTACGGAAGGTCTGGGGTTTAAATCCCAGGTCGATGAAATCGACACAGTGTCGCAAACGGCTCGCCATCGTTGCAACATTTCTTTAGAGCTGTGTAGCCCAGGCGCTAAGCCGTGGAGATGGGCCCGCCACTGGTTACACGCTTCAGTGTACCGGTAATACTGGTACCGCGAGTATAATGAAGATTTGAATGTAAAAAGTTAACACGCAACAAAGTCTAACGTATATTGATAAACTCTGAATTAATTGGACCAAGTGAGAAGTGACTGCAGCAAGTATAACAAACTTGCATGTTAAAAAAAAACTTTAATGACACCTAATCAACTACTTAAACAACAGAAAAATGTAATCAATTAAAAGCGAACTATTAACCGACGGAACCAGTGTAAAAGCTAAAGCTATTGCAACTATTGGTTTATCCGACAGCGATTTCCACATATCCAATTTAGCTCTATTTCTTCTCTCCCTAGTGTCGATTCCAGGTTATATATCAGTGCATTTTACATGAAGCCAACTGTCGCATTTATCACACGCTATCTATTGTGGTTCTTCTTCTCCACCAATTAACATTTTTCTGCTAGAAGTACGTTGGTTGTTGTTCGTCCCAGTGCGTTTGCGTCTTTTGCTTTATCATTGTTAAATTGTAATCGGGTGAAGGCCTGGTTAGAGGTTAAAAGACAATAATGCTGGTTGGAAGGTTCAGATTTTCTTGTTACAACGGCTAGGGCTACAGTTCTTTTCGCGCCAGAGTGGTGGAGTTATAATATTCACAAAATGACCGAATGTCATCTTTCCATTACTGATCTTTTTCCACGAAAAGGGCAAAAGTGGTAGGCTACCATGCCGTACACTTATCATCGCTGATGTCGCAGAGCTCCACAAATCGATTGTAGATTTTTCACTCGAAGAAAGTTTTCCCCAAGAGCGTGAAGCACCATACCGGTACGAGACTGCGATTGAATGAGTGTAAAAGCTTCGAACTCAGAAGGCTTTAATACTGGGAAAAGAAAACAGGTAGGAATATCCATAGAAATTAAAAAGTTTTCAGTCTTTTCATGATGTAAAGGGGTAGTCTACGTGGCTGCATTGATACATGGATGGGGCTTGAAATCGTCAAAGAGTCTGAATTATTTAAACATCAACCTAGTGTTCAATTAGCGACAATTGTTTTTGGAATGCCGTGTTTTTTGCTAGCGCTTCTCTGCGATATTTTGCTTTTTATTGATGATAACTCATTTTCTAAATGTTTGTGTGTGCAACTATACCCCTTATGAATTACTATTTTTCCTGGCATGATTTCATTAATTTTTATTTTTAAAAAATCCTAAGTTTAATTCTTGTTTTTTCTACTTCTTTTTCTTCCGTTTAGGTTAAGCCCTACTTGTTTACCTACTATATTAAAGTGGCATTATGTAAAAACAAACATATTATTCTGACATCATAAACAAAATTTCATTCGAACTTGCGTAGCACGTGCAAAATTTCCATCAGCAAGGTGGTCGCACAGTGATTACCTCAAGATTTCCATTTGTACCCTGCAAAAATCTTAAATAAAATATAAGGGTCTAAAGGTAGGTTACCAGATTTTTGACCAAATCTGCAAAGTCATTCAAGAAGTTTCGATCGAAAAAATCAAATCTCTAGCTGCAGCGATTAAATTTTGGCGAGAGTTTGAACGCAATAAAACAAAAAGTGGTTTTATGATAAAAAAGAGACAGTTTTTTCGAGATTAAGTTTGTCGAAGTCTCATCAATTCAAATTTTAACAAAAATAACTCATTTTTTGTGGACTAATAGGTAAGATCAAGGTACTTAGCTGTGTGAAACAAGAAAGCAAAAAAACTAATGTTTCAATCTTAAATTACAAAAAAACGAAAGTGGTCGTGGAGTGGTGACGGTCGCAGGGTGGTGAACCTATTCTACTGAATATGAGAAGTCGGTAGAAGTCTAGCATCGGTAGAATATGACAAGTGAATTTTATGTAGATTGATCTAGACTATCTGCTCTGTACTGTTCAGTGTTATTAAGTAAAGACTTGTCAGTTTGAGTTCGTATTTCTCTGTTTCTGCTGTTTTCTGTAAGGAAGTGTCTATTTTGCTGTTTGCAGTATATAGTGCTATCCTTTTGCATAGTGAGAGCACCGGCAAAATAGCTTCTAGGTCTATTTTGCTGAAAGTAGAGGAAGTAGATGCTGATTTTAGCTGCTGCCAGCAAAATAGACCTAAAAACTACCTGTATATTGCTGTTAGCAGCAAAATAGAGCCTGCCTTTATGTAACACTCCAATAGTCTGTGATAAGCAGTGCTTATCAAAGAGGCATAAGAGGAAGAGGCCATATTAGCTGTGATTGTTTATGTAACTTTTTACTTACTTCGCCAATAAAAAATTGCCGAAAAGATGTTTGAATGAGAAAAGTACCAAATAATGTAAATTTTTTAACTTTCCTTGAAATCCATTTAATTTGCAACAAAAGAACACAACTTTCAGAAAAATTCTGCAACTTTTGATGTATTAGGCATCTTTCTAGCATATTCAGAACCTGAAACAAGTAAAAATTTGTATTTTGAGGGGGTTCGAACCCCCCAAATTAAACATATAAGATGTGCAAGCGTGAAAGTTGGTTCGATTTCGTTCAAATTTCTTTTGGTGGGTTTGTGCATGACAGAGAACATATGGGAGTGTAGTCAGTGGCCTCCGAAAATGTTTTAATTTTTGCTAGGCAAATGGATCACCCTAATAAGCACCATACCCTACCGGTACTGTGCTGCTGTATCAGTGTATTGGGTGTCGTCATCTGGTGTCATTCTGCACAAGCTGTACCAGTAACTTTGCTTATTACCAAGTACTGGCAGTGTTCCCTCTAGGATTTTGACCAGTGCGAATTTACCGAAATGACAAATTCATTGAAATGTTTGCCCAAAGATTTCATTACTTTGAGGACCCCTTTTACAAATTTTTTGCATTAAATCTGCTTTTCCAAGATACAAGCTACAGTCTTGCATTTTATTCCAGTATTTTGTTAAACAGTTAAAGTTTTTCAGTTTTGCATTTTATAATATTAATTTCTGGTTCAAAATCAGTAAAATTTGCCCAAAAATTTCGCATTTTTCTCAAATTTTTCACTCTAGAGGGAACACTGGGTACCGGTACTGTATCCTAGCTATTTTTATGTCTGGTACAGTGTTCCCTCTAGAGTGAAAAATGCGAAATATTTGGGAAAATTTTACTGATTTTGAACCAGAAATTAGTATTATAAAATGCAAGACTGTAGCTTGTATCGTGGAAAAGCAGATTTAATGCAAAAAAATTGTAAAAGGGGTCCTCAAAATAGTGAAATCTTTGGGCAAAAATTTCAATGAACTTATCATTTGGGCAAATTCGCACTAGTCAAAATCCTAGAGGTAACACTGGTCTGGTACACTGTGCATGGGTAATAGTAGGCCTACCAGCACACCAGTTAGACTAATAAGTACATCTGTCAAAACAGTTTTGCTGAAAAATATTGGTTTTGTTGTTGCTCATGTTAGTGTACGGGTATTTACTCATTTAAAGAAGTTTGTTCTTGTGCAGACTTACCATATTTCCTGGAATAAAATTCACACCTATTATGATAGTCTATTTTTAAGAATTTTGTGCAGTTTCTATTCAAAGGCAGCTTCAATTTTTGTAGGAGCACTTTCATCTTTATATGACGGCAGAAATACAGTACCGGTATATACTAAATCAGCTGCAATGCTAGGGCTTTTTTTGTGAAGCATTCAAGTAGGTCGTCATGTGCTACCCTACCGTTAGTCCAAACTCCAAAAGCTACTATTCTTGTTGAGTCTGTGTAAAGCATTCAATAAAACCAGTCAGAGAAAGTGTTACTAGGTAACAACGCATAAATGATATTACTATTACTGATGATGATGAAAATCATCATTGATACAGTTACGTAGTTAAAAGAAAACATAATGTTTGAGTTGTTTTGTTGCAAGTCATTACATTTGTTTTGTTTTCTTGTGTCAGTAAAAACCAGTGTTCCCTCTAGGGTTTTGGCTAGTGCGAATTTGTCCAAATGACAAATTCATTGAAATTTTTGCCCAAAGATTTCACTACTTTAAGGACCCCGTGTACAAAGTTTTTGCACTAAATTTGCTTTTCCAAGATACAAGCTACAGTCTTGCATTTTATTCAAGTTTTTTGTTAAAGTTTTTCAGTTTTGCATTTTATAATATTAATTTCTGGTTCAAAATCAACAAAATTTGCCCAAAAATTTCGCATTTTTCTCAAATTTCTCACTCTAGTCTAGAGGAAACACTGGTAAAAACAAATATACGATTTTGTCCCTATGGGCTATAATTCAAGAGCCGCTTTAATTGTTTTGATCAATTCCTGTGGTTTCTATTTAAGAAAGTATGGTAGTATAAATACCAGGACTTCAAACTTGAACTCGCTTAAAACTGGTCAAGTTCGACTTCATTAGAAAGATATTTACATTGTTGAAAAAAAAAATAAAAGATCACTACGAAATATATTTTTAGTGTGTTGTTCAAGTAGTCACAATCCGTGTAAATTGAAGTTATGATTTTATTAAAAAAAAAAGCTGCATGTCGTTTGTTTGTTCATACCATAGCGACCTATAAAGTCCAGGGCTGCAAACTCGCTGAACTCGGCCATTTTTTTCGAACTCGAACTTGAATGAAAAAAATAAAATTCTTGGAACTCAAACTTGAACTCGCACTTGCAGATATCTCTTGAACTTGAACTCGCTTAAAAATCGATAGAGTTCGCAGCCCTGGTAAATACTATGAGCATTTTATTAATGTTAAAAGCTAAATCAGTGTACCAGATTAGAAATGAGTTATCCTTTTGTCGGGTGATTGTATTCTTACGACATTATTTACTGTAACTTATTGTGTAGCCTATTGTGTTCTTTCATTTGCAGATTGTAGTAGAACATTAAGTGTTAACACTTTGATATCGAACAGTTAACAGTTTGAGCTGGATTTTGCGCTAAAAGTTTGTAAAATTGAGAATGGATTACACAAGAGACCCATGTCCTTGGCGAATACTAGATGATTGCGGAGGTGCTTTTTGTCTTGGATTTATTGGTGGTGGTTTGTTTTCCATGGTTGGTGGAGCTAGAAATGCTCCAAAAGGCATCACAAACAGACTGATGGGTGCTATGGCAAACGCTCGAATCAAGGCCCCAAGAACTGCTGGCAGTTTTGGTGTTTGGGGATTTACATTTTCATTGTGTGACTGTACACTTGTTGCTTTACGCCGCAAAGAAGATCCTTGGAACTCGATAATGAGTGGGGCTGGGACTGGGTTTATATTAGCAATCAGACAGGGAATGTGGCCTGCGGTAGGCTCAGCAGCCGTAGGAGGTGTATTGCTTGCTCTTATTGAGGGAGTAGGCATCGCTTTAAATCGATTTCAAGCACCAATGTTCCAACCTCAGCCCATACAGTTCGAAGACAATAAAAATGATATATCAAACGTTAGTGGAGGTTTATCTGCGTATCAGTAATAACTTTTTGTTTTATACCATACTTTTTTATTCTTTTGTGTTATATTGTTTATGTGCGGTCAAGCCTGTCCTTTGACTTGTAACTTATCTGCAATTTTTTGTTGTATGATAATTGCTTTGTTTTAAAAAATTCTTGGTTTCATGTTAAGTTGCGCTCATTTAGATGATTCAAAATTTGGGCCAATAACGAATGTATCATATTCCATGTGTTTAGAACCGTTCATTATGCAGAAATCATGTGCTAATTACTGGAACGATTTATCAAACATGTTCAGTTTTTTTCGTTCGGGTTTTTATGAGTCGTACGGTAATTCTCTAAATTCTTCCAAAATCTTACCATACTTTTTCTGCGTATTTGGTGTGACTGGTTATCGAATTTGGTGTTAGTTTAATGAGCTATGTTGTTACATTAAGCACATTTTTTTAAAACTAAAATAAAAATTGGGCTGACGTAAAATGACGAGCAAAGCAGTCTTGATTACATTAGTAGATGTAGAACATTCTTTAAGAGGCACTCGTGTCCGTTACAAAAGGTGCGAACAGGTTATTGGCAACTCTTAGCGAGCTCTCTATAAAGTAGCATGACGTGAAGGATTTCATTGTTAACAGAACAGGGAAGCATGTTCATATTTGTAACCACAAAAACTTAAACTCAGGTGTAGATCAAAACGTAGCCTACGACAGTGCGCAAAGTTTCGACCTTATGGGTCACATCAGGCACGTGCAAATATTACCGATTGGCTTTTAAAACAAATTCAATTTCATGTTAAAGTTTAACACTTGCAGCAGTAGTAATAGACGATAGTCTTCAAAACCAAACATGTGTGTGATAATTTGGAGGTAACTGTTCAAAGAAAACCAAAGTTTGTTCTGGGGAACAAGCCATCCCGTCATCTCCAGTGAATAAAGAAGCTCAAATGCGACACACTTATATACAATTTCTTAGTGCCTTGAGGGCAATCACTCGTTGCTATCACTGATTGTGATTATGCGTCCCTTCACTAATTTTATTGTTATTTTAACCAATGCCCCTGATGCATTGCGTAGTTTTATTTTAATTGGTTAGTTACTTATTTCGCCACTGCCCAAAACCTTTTGAAGTTTTTAGACGATCTGTAATCTTTCAATTGTTTTGCATGTTAGCTCATTATTTAACGAGCCCGCCTTCCTTAAAATTTGCATGCTAGTTGGGTTAATGCTGCCTGTTTCACCGAGATTAAAGCTTGTGAAGCTTTTCCTTTGACTTCAGTGACTAAAATACCTGCTACGCTGCAAAGATGTGCACGCCAGCTAGAAAAGTACCACGACCTTTTCAGCAATGGGTTGGCTATGTAGATGATTGTGCAACCTAACGCAGCGTTTCTGAAAAGGTGAATGGCGCACCTCGGGGTGCATACAATTTTTGTAAGGGTGATTCGGCAAGAGGGATAAATAAACATACGGTAGAAAGTTTGTAATTGCAATTCCACCCTCCATTGAAATATATCTAGTACCCTGTGTATAAATGGCAGTTTTTGCCACTGAGCAGTGATGGGCACGATAAACTTTTCTGTGCAAAAGCGATAATCAATAACTTCAAAAAACTTCTGAGCGATACCGATAGTCGATAAGTCTCAATTTCTTCAAGCGATATCGATGAACTACCGCCGATGAATTTTTCCGATTAATGTTGCGGTAAATTTTCAATGTGTTTGACCAAGTTTTTTTTGTAAGTTAAAATTCAAAAATGTTTTTCCAAATTTTTCAAGGAAAGAGAACAGTTTATTATCTAGGCCTATGCCTTTGCGTTAAACGAGACGAAGAGAGATTTTTCTTTGACTGCAACAAGACTTAATGGACACGGTGTATTTTTTCCATAGCGCCGACTTACTAACTTTGAAGTTTGAACACTGTGTGCACAAAGAGTTGTTTATCGCGATAATTTATCGGCGATAACAAAATATATTACAAGAGCAATATCGGCAATCGATAAATCAAAACTGTTTTGAGCGATAACGATAATCGGCAATACATTATCGCCGATAATTTATCTCGATGAATGCCCATCTCTGCCAATGAAGACAGATTTTTCTTGCTCTCAGATATTTTTCGCTGGGTACGCCCCTGACCTAAAAGATGAAACAGTGTAACGTGGTTTTAATGAACGTGACATAGCATGTTCAGTTCACACCAAGGGTAAATGAAATGCAGAACTCCGTGGTACCATCCGAAAATGTGTAAGAAGCACTAACTCAACGAATTCAGAGGCATACTAGCCAGCTAGAATTTCGGAAATGGCAACATTTTTCTGTTACAGCATCTCCAGGAGCCAAGACACTAAAGCAAAAAATCAGGTTGTGAAGGGGCGATTTCTGAAGAAAAAGGCCAAGCCTTTGTGAGTGGTGAAACGTTTTCTGTTAGTAAATTTCACTTTAATGCATTGTGACAAGACGACTGCGTGGATTGGGTCCTACTAAACACCGCAAAGGAGCGACAAAGGACTTACTAAACACCGCATAGTACGACAAAGGACCTGACAAGCCTAACCCTAATCCTAACCCAGACATGGGCAAACTACGGCCCGCGGGCCAAATCCGGCCCGCCGGTTCTTTTATTCTGGCCCGTTGGCATTAGAAACTTAAACTCCCACCATGAATTGAGCCGAAGACTTTTTTTCTTTAGAGATCACGAATGAGCATGGCAGTGATTTTCAAAAAATAAGTCTCTACGGTACAAAATTAAAATGAAAAACGAGATGAAAACCTTTTATTTTGGAAGTCACATTCGTACGTGGACTGTGATCCCCCCCCCAAAAAAAACAAAAGAAAAATAGGTCTTCACCTTGTTTTCCGATCAGTGTGCGGCTCAAGCCCCCCCCTGAACTTTTTTTAGCCCCCCTTGAACCATTTGAGCCCCCCCTGACAATTGAAAAAATTATGCACTGAGTGCGACGGGATTAATGCTCGCAACGTACATACGTAATGAAGCAAATATTTTTTACAGTGCTTTTTACCAACGAAGAATCACTATTCTTTTAAAAATCACTCAGTTATTATTCACTAGGTCAACGTAAAATTTGGTAAAATTTTCAATGTTTGAAGTTCATTTTTAACAGTGTTTTATATCAGCGTTTGCAAATCTTTACAGCAGTTATGGACGATGGACCAGTAAAAGTATAATGGCTGCCAATTCTTGTAGTTGTCAAACACTTTAGGCCAAACTGCTGTGAATGCTCATGAAAGTCGCTACTGATCATGGGAATTACGCAAATCGTAAACGAAAATGCGGTGAAGTGCAAAAAAACGGTCCTCAATCCTTCAGATGTTCCTAATTTCACCAACATTTTTGTGAAGAGCTAAAAAAAAGGTCTTCACGGCCCGGACGCGTTACATGAACTGGAAAAGTAGGTGGCCAATCTGATTTGTGTACATGCCAAATTGACCCGCGATCGACAGCCAAGCATCCAAAGATCGACCGGTACATCGCGATCGACTGGTTGGGCACCTCTAATCAAGCTTATATGAGCTGGTGCAAGTTTTCATCTGGTTGAGTTTTTTAATGGTTTTGAATTTTTTCTACCAGCCCAATGAAGCGGCTAAATCACTACAAAACTGATCAGTAGGCTACTCGATTTGAAGGGGATGCCATCCCCTTTGAAAACAACACCATCCCCCCATAAAACATGTTCGCGTAAACCATTCCCTTACAACTATAATGACCATCTCTTTTTACGTCTGCGTGAAAAGTTGTAGCCTATCATCCCCCATAAGTGTTTTCACAACTCGAGCACTGCCGATGATTGTTACTAAAATTGAGCTAGTATACGCCTACCTAAATACCTATACCTACACATTTCATTATGTTAAAAAATGGTTCAGTGCCTAATTTAGATCGTGTGTTTTTTGTTATTTTTAAACCTTAGTGGGGCATTGTTTGTTGCATGTAACTCTGATCAGCAAAGCAAAAGTTAGATCGGACAAATTTTGTTTGCCTACTTTTCGGTTTTGTCATTGAGGTATTTGCATTTTATAAATACATGAGTAGTAATTCGTGCATAGTTAGAAAAGCCTAATGGTAGTAAGCAATCTTGTTTTCCATGATAAAAAATTATCCTGAAAAAATTCCGGTCACTTGAGCGGGCATGCAATTGATGTCTATCAAAGTATTCCGCTGAGAGTCCTGCTCTTAAAAATGTGCGTTCGAGAAAAGGGGGGTCTGGGGGGCGAAGCCCCCCAGATGTTGACACGATCGTACTATTTTGAGCCCCCCTGTCCAAAAAACGTTCCCGCGCCACTGTCAGTGAATTCTTGACAAAATTTAGTCCTGGCGCTAAAGAACCTTAGTAGTTATAAAGCGCCATAAAACCACACAACATATCATTTCAGAAAATTTTGGAACCATCGATGGAAGGACGTTCTTTTTAAACAAGATTTTAGTTCGATATTTTATTTCAAGCTTTTAGTTATCTGTTTTTGCCGGGTTAAGTTTCAGTTATGTTTTGCTTCCCTGATGATTCCCTGATACCACACTACTACAGTACGTGCTGCTCAGATTGTTACTTTCTACGTCAAAACTTGAAGTCATTATTACTATTGTTTGGAAAGTCTCATTGGTTCTGGCAGAAAGTCAGGGAAGTGAAGGTTCACTAGTTCCTAGTGGACAAGTTTAAAGAACTTAGCCGCGGGTTGTAACTGCGCTTAAATCAAGCAACAATAACTCCGTGAATGACGTAATGCTACGCTTGCGCAATCACTGTTTCGACATTTTTGAGCTGAGAGGTTATAGACCGGCAGCTTAGAAGGATTAGCATACCTTTTCTATACTGCGACCTTGAGTACTGCGTCAAAAACCATCGGCCATAAGTGATTTCTGCCGGATCAGATTGGATGCGTTTGGCCGTAATCGGGGCCAAAAAAAAACAAAAAAAGCGCTAGTATACCTTTTTTAGGTAGCAAATGAAACCTAGTGGAAACGAATGCTTACATTGACCAGATCACGAAATGGTGTGCGACAAAAATTTTTCGGCTGCTTCACCCCCGACAGATTGAAGCCCATATTGTTCGAGTGATGACGTCACAAAAGTATGACGTCACAGGAAAATGACGTCATAACTGAAATTTGCGCTTCTGCCGGGGATACAGCAGCCGAAAAAATCAATTCCCGTACGCTAAAAACAATAAAAATACTCTTGAACACTGAAATAAATAAATATTGGTACGGAAAACGGAACATGCAGCAAAACGGATTAGCTTTGAGGCATGCCAGTCGAAACTGACAGGACATGGCTGCATGACCGGTAGCATCACATTAACACACACAAAAAAAAAATCAACAAAAATGAACCAACATTATAGACCTAACATATTTCAGTAGCAAAAAGTATGCTATAACAAAAAAGCAGATGCATTAATTTCTAATACGAGATAATTGCTTGCAGTGGTGTAAAAAGTAGTCCAGAAATCTACTTAAGTAAAAGTATTGTTACTGATGGCGGAAGCTACTTGAAGTAGAGTAGAAAGTAGGGAATGTAAAAAGTAACCAAGTAGAAGTAAAAAGTACTAGCGATTTGAAGCTACTCAAGTAAAAAGTAGCGTTTGCAAAACCAAGGGCATAAAGCTGAGCTTGGGCAAAAGATAATTTGCTCATTTCCAAACTTGACATATATTTTGCCGATGCTTAATATAAACCTATTTAGGATAATTAGCACATTTATTTGACGAAAATAAAAAAGTGAAGTGTGTCATAATCTGCAAATTGCAATCTCAGTGTCCATGAAAAACACAAACAATAATAGACCACTTAATATCACGAAATTGTAAAACTTATATAATAATATAAAACAAAACCTAATACTAATGATGCCAATTTTATTATCAAGCATGATTATTCATCATTTGCGTGATACATCGCTTAATATTAACTACATACTTATCATTTTTAAAGCCACTTAAGTAGCGTTACTTTCTGATTGAACTACGTAAGTAGAAGTAAAAGTACCAGTAGTCGAAATTTAAATCACTTCAGTAAGTACTAGTTACCAAGCAATAATAATTACGTAGTCTACTTAAGTAAAATTACTTTATTACCTTACACCCCTGGTTGCTTGTGACCCAACTGACCAACTAACCACGGAAGGCTGATTTTTGAAATTAATACTTAAACGACAGTAAAAGGTATCATCACAACTATACGGATGCAAACGGTTTCGCGGGACATTTATTAATAATACTGTGATTTCAGCAAGTCTTATCGTTAAATCTTCGTCTCTTTATAAAGTCCGCATTATCTTTGAGATGACTAGCGCTGGTAATTCTTTGGTACTTTTTTTCGGCAGTGTGGGGGAAAGAGCATGGAGTTTTTAGCTGTTCTTTTAAAAAGATTTTTCCTATTCATTCTTTTATCATTATATTGAAGACATCTGAAAAAAAAACACAGCAGCAGCAACATAACAATAACCGTTGTGTTGTCAATCAATCAAATCGCAATTCGCATGCATTACCTTTTAAAAAGTTTAACGGGGAAAGGCCGAATGGGCAGGTTTTTTTTCTACAGTGATTTAGGAATATTACATGCTTTAAAATAAAAAAAAGGGTCGATCTTAAATTGCTAGTAGTGAAAATTAATTGGTTTTAAGGATTTAGGAAACTATAGCAGCTGTAACAGAAATTCCTTGGAAACAAGGGTAGTTAGCCACGGGTGTAAGGTTATCAAGTTATAAACATAAGAAATGGTATTGGTAGATTAGTGGTGGACCACTAAACTTACAATCGAAATGCTGACAATTCTATGTTGACAATGCTGTTTTAATTTTTCGCGGATTTGACAAATAGTCTTTTAATCTTTCTCCATAAAAAATTTCAGATTAAAACCTTGACACAATAATTAAGTAGTTGGGTTAATATTTCGATATTGTGTTGACAAAAAAAAAGAAGAATTCAACCACAATCGGACAATGCAACTTAACTGTTACAGAGAATAAAATAGCGAAAGGGAGGAAACGGCTGTTGGTTTTTTGTTAAGTAGCTTTCCTCATAGATTTTTTTTTGGGATCGCTATACTCTCCCGTTAAGGGTTCATAAAGATACTCTAAGGGATTCGCTTGATTGGTCAATGGCGCAGTTACATATGCACAAGATACTGCAGTCTGTTTGTTCTACCAACCCAGAGGAATCCATAGCTTACGAACAAATGTTTTAGGCGTCCTTGAACTACAAAAGGTTAAGAACCACTGGATTCAGGAGCGTATTTAGGGGGGAAACCATCGGGCCATGCCCCCCCTTTTGATTCGGCCTTTTAGTAAAAGAGAACAAAATCAATGGGGCCAAGTGATGAAATTTGCCACTCTTGTTTGATGGTTTTCGTAGCTTATGGGCAATGGCGGATCCAGGGGAGTAGGATGAGAGCCTAAAGGGTATACATTCTCCCACCAGTCATTTTCAAAAATATTCTTGATGTGTACAATTTTTTCATGATATTGAACCTCATCGATATCAATAAGCCTTAGGCTACGCCTTAAGAACGCATTATCGAAAATGTGCGAACAAAATGCATCAGACTATATTTGGCGAAGTAATCATAATTAGGGTCAAAAAATTTAAACAAAATTTGCCTGAAAATTACTCAAAAAGTACCAAAATAGCTATTACAGCATGTAAACTTTCAAAATTTTTCCGGGGGACCATGTCTCAGGACCCCCTAGAGCTTTTTTGTATCTCCATCAGCATCAAACTTGTTCTGCCGAAAACAAATACGCTTAGAAAAATTTGTGGAAGTTATGCCTCCTCCCTTTTAACATTTCTCGCTACGCCACTGACTGGATTACATCAATATTTACCATGAAAAATTAGTTAAAGCGGATTAAAAGGGTAAAACTGTGTGAGAGTATAAATGACAATGAGAACATTGGCTGACAGTCATTACAATACAGCCAAGCTACGTCAAAACCAGAAAGTCACTTTTCCAGGTAATTTTTATCAAATAAAAACTGCCCCTCTTCACCGAAGCCTTGGCCCAAGCTTGCCCCCCCTTTCAACAAAGGCTGGCTACATCACTGGTACGTGGTAGAATAGTTTGATGCGACGCGACGACACGCGCAAAGTGCCATCAAATTTAGTTTTGCAAAAGCAATGACTCAATAGCGCCGCACCCAGGATAGTAAACTGTTAAAATGCGTCTCAAGCAGACGCGAGAGTGAATTTTTTAATTAAAATAGGCCTACCGTAAAAAACTCCAGTTTTATCGTCGGTCGAGTCGTAAAACGAATCTGGAATTTGCCAATGCGATCCAAACTGTCACAGTGTAGGTCCAAAAATATGACACTTAGACTATTAGCCTGATGTATCATTGTTTAAACCTGGGGCCAGTCACTGAAGCTGTAAAGTTATTTTGAAGTTTTAATTTTAACCGCCTCGGTTTTTCCGTTAATCTCACACCTCAATTGCTGCACCAAGTGCCCTTGATTTTTGTCCTGCACATTTGTTCCTGCTGTGCGCTCACGAAAATAGTTGTTCCTCTTCTCCCTAGCATCTTACCGGTTTTTCTGATGGCTCGGCCTTCTCTACAGTTTGAATCTTATTAGCATACCGCTGCAATTCGACGTTACAAATACCGGTACTCTATGCAGCCGAATTGCGTGACATACACTTGGGAAGACAGTTTGGACACTGCCTGAAAAAATTGAAGACTTTTCATTTTTTACAGCAGAAATAGAGCAAATTACCAAGCTTGCAGTAGGCCTATTTATATTTGCTTTTTGAGTCTGGGTCAGATGCATATTCGCTTTCACAGTCAAAAGGTTTTGAAGGGGAGTGTTGATATTTCGTCCAGGGAGTCGAACTAAAAGGGATAAGGAGAAAGTTACTGTGAAACCTAACCATTTTGCTTCCAACCTCAACTTGGTTAGCATTGGCTGGCGCAATAAAATAAATGGTCAAGTTGTTCCAGGCAGGGGCAAAGTCAGCGAAAAAATTAAGGGGAAAGGGGCAAATTGCAAGACGCCTCAAAATTACTGTAATTTAGGAGAATGTTCGTGCATACTTCAGATAAGGCTTTGTCAAAACAAGGAAACGGTGCTTAGAGCTACACCACTGTGTCAAGCCAATGTATGAGGCCTAGACTTTCGTAAGAAATTTGTAGGACAGAAACGGTAAATTCGTGCTAAAAAACGGAGCATTGCGGATGTTTACGAAAAAAACGATGCATTAAAAATGTCTTATTGCTGTAGCATTAAGTAGCTGTTTCATCTTGGAGTACGTACGGTGTTTCAATTCTTGAAGGCTGCAGACGAACAAATAAAGATTATTTGCCCAAGTCGCAAAGGCGTAGGTCTAAGTGATGTATTTAATCCTGAATCTTAATCAAATAATCGTGAAGAAGCTGATTTTCACTGTGTACTTTTCCACTACAGCGATGAAAGAAACCCGTTCATGTAGAACGAAAAATGCAGTTATTCAGTTGAGTGAGCACTTCATACAGGCGAGTCGCGGCAATGAGCAATGATACCGCGTTTAGCGTTCGCGCACGCGCGGTTCCTGTGCAGCGTCGCAAACCGGATAAGAATGCTGCGGCGAATAAGCGAAGTGCTGTGAGAAGAACGCTGCAAGTGTTGTGAAAAGGTGGAAAAGCAGGACATGAAAAGGTGTTGTTGCTGCAATTTGCATCAACCAATGAAAAAACGTTTGGGCAGCGAATTTAATCAAGTTTTAACCAGTACTGCATTGAATATCACAGCTCGCCAAACAAAGTCGTCAAGATTGATTGCGCCTAAAGGCCTACGTAAAACCCACAAGTTTAGAATGAAAGTTTGCTGTTGAGCGTCGATAAGCTTAATATTAAGCTTAGATGTTTATCAAAGTTTTTTGTAGGCTGATGAGCGTTGATTTCATACTGTATATTCAGAGCAGCAAACATTTGATTCACGCGGCGCAGTGGCTTTAATTTGTGTGCTCGTTCTCGTTCACTGCTGGTTTCACTGCTAGTGAGGAAAATGATGGAAAATATCATCATGTGGAGTTAGTTTTTGCCGTCTCGATGCTACAAACTTCTGAAACGATGGACGCTTGATTTCAAATGTTTTTTGAGTCAAGGCTAAAAAGTTTGATAATTCGTAATGAATTCAATTGAAATTGCAAAGGCAGTGTCTATTTTGCCATTAACGGCAAAATAGTGATTAGCTGAAAAATAGAAGCGTGTATACGCATAACTGTTGATGAGAAAATCAGCCACAGTGGCGTCGTGCCACTTGGGCCCCGGGGGGCCCGGACTCCCCTAAATTTTCTGAAATGTTTTGCTTTTTATAGTTTAAAAAATTGAAAATTAAAAGTTGAGCCAGTGTCATTTCGTTTTCACCCTTCAAACTAACCCCATACCCCCCCCCCCCCCCTTTCTTATACTGTAAATTCCATTGTTTTGTTTTTTAATTTTTGTTTCAACCAATCGCTTTTACTCAGGAGTAAAATCAGTTTCTTGATCTGTAGTTAGAATTTAGAAAACATTAATTTTGCATGCGTTGTTAAAGATTATAGCCTAGCCTAGAACACACGTTAAAGATTATACTACACGTCATCCCATCAAATGCGTCAAAACTAATATAGATTGCAGCCTCCTTTCATTTATTTTAGCCCGGCTTCTGCTTTTAGACATGCACTACTAAAATATTTTTCTATTGTCAAACTGTAATAGTGACTGCACTCACTGCAGGTACCTTTTCGATAAGAAAGTGCGCTGAAACGAATGTTTTTATGTGAAAACCGTAAAAATCCGTTGGCGGCTGGGGGTTTCGCCCCCTGACCCACCTTGCCTCCGGCGGTTGCGGCTTCGCCTCCACCCTCTCAGCAATGTCCTCTCCCTTTGTTTAATCGCGGGGATACACTGATTGCGTATAATGTCCATGATTAAAGAGCGGTTTGAGGTTTCAAAATAAATTTCGATTTAATATCCTAAAATTGGGGTATTCCGACATATTTTGGTATCTTTTCCTAACTTCCTTTATTCGCAAGGGTGTAGCCAGCGAAATATTTAAGGGGGGCCAAATAAGAATAGGCCAAGAAGTTCAAAAAATTGAACTGTTCAGGCCAAGGCGTTAGGCTCACACTGTCTTGCCGTATTTCAATTTTTACCTCAAGTTATTGGTATTTATTTTGTTTACGGATGAGTAGTACTCGTTGCTGCTGCTAAAACACTTTCCTGCACTTGCTGCCTATTTTTCTTGAAATGATTTTCAATTGAACATTCCTACCTTTTGCTCGCGATATTCGACTGCCTTTTTCAGAGGTGCCTTGGTTAAATTCGAACTAGGGAGGCCCTGGATTATCCAAAAATCTATTAATTTATACCAGATGCTTATACACTTTTTCAGTCACGCCCCCTTTGGGATTAGTTGCTTTCGCCCACGCCCCACCACCAGTGCCGTTTGAAGACTGTTGCCCCTCCCCCCCCAAAAGCTCCAGATGGGGCCCTTTAATATTTACAAGCATTTTGGCAGTGTCGCGTTTTTTCGACTCGGTCACTAACTTTCCTCATTAGCTGCATTGTTTCAAGGAAAGTATCCAGGAATTTCCTCAGGATGGGCGCCCCAAACTCGTACTCGCTTTTTCTGATAGTGTGTGGCAAAATCAGAGCAAATTTGATGCAGAATAAAAATCAATGATGATTCTAGGGGGTAAGGTGGTCCGGGGGCATGCTCTCTCGGAAAATATTTGAATATTTAATTGTAATTTACGTCATGTAATTGCAAGCATAGTGCTTTTTGAACAACTTTTTGACGAAACTTTCTTTAAAATTTATTGCCTCTAATTTTGAGTTTAATACAATAAAATTGTTGGGCCCCTACAAATGCTCCCCTCCCCGACCGGGGGAACCGAACTTCGTAGATGTCTCGATACGCCACTGCCCACCACCCTACAAAAAACATGCAGGAAATATAACAATTTCCTTGCAATGTCTTAATCGACTTAATGGGAAGGATGCAGCTGTTTTGGGGAAACAAGCTTTGATGTTTGACGAAAAAAAGATTGAAAATATACATTCAATCATCAAGCCACTGCTATGCTCACGCCCCCCTTGCAAACCTTTTACGCCTCCCACTTTAAGAACCTCTGCTTGAAAGTCTAAACGTTCACAAGGACTTGGCCGATTTTAGGAGCCCCCTGGGCCCCCCTTGCAAAAAGTTTTTAAGAACTAGAGGGCCGAGCCCTCCCCCACCCACCCACCAAAGCAACTCCGGTCTTTTTGCGATGCAATCTTGCTTTTTCGCTGCACTTACACTTAAATATTTGATCCCATTGCGCTGTTATGAGGCAATAATGCTTATCAAGCGCTTTTTGTGGAGAAGTTATGTCGAAATTCAAATGGCGCAAAAATTAGTCGTTAATAAAAAAGTGGTAAAAATGGGGAGATTTTGAAACAAAGTTTACGGTATTTTATAAGAATGTTTTAATTGCACTTCAGATTAAGCTTCGTCAAAAAAGGGGGCCAGTGCCCCGGTGCCCTCCCCCCCTGGCTACGCCACTGTTTTGTTCGTGATGTTACTCAATGCTAAATACGGCTTTTAAAAAGGGTGTAAATTGTGTTCAGCATCTGTAGTTGTTACTCGGGCCCTTCCAAATTGTTTGGCTGCGCGGCGCCACTTATCAGCCAATCAGTATTTTTCCGGTAACAAACAGACACTTCCATATCGTGAATTGTCTATTAGGTTATACGATTTTGATTTAGCAATGAGGTGCTTTCCTTACAAACAGAAACAGACCTATTTTCTCATATTATGTTTAAACATTAGTTAAAGAATTTACCCTAAGTTAAGGATTTCATTAATAAAAGTATCACGGCATTTTTGGCTAGTTTTTGGCACAAGATTACGACGGTGTTTTTAAATAAACATTAATCTACACCGCCATGCTGATTTTGCCTTGGGCGTTGACTTTTTTGCGTTTTTAGTTGGTTGCAGCGAAATTGCTGAGGTGATTAGTTACTGTAAATGCGCTAAAATGCGAAGCAAAAAAAGTTGAAATGCAAGTTAAAACAGACTAGCCTACGAGCAATATGATGGTTTGCAAAAAATTTGAATTTTATCAAACTACACCAACTTTGGCGTTGCCAAGGGGGTGTGCACCCGAGTATGCCAGAAGAGGTGTGCACCAGGGTACTGCCCCCTCTCTTTTTAGCAAGTCTTAGTCTGAAGTAGCTTAAACATTTCGTATCAAGTATCACGAAACTAGTCGTAGAACTGGTTTTGACAGCGTTCGTTTAGTTAGTCTTAAGGCCTAGGCCAGGGGTCGGCAACCTTTTGCACTCAAAGAGCCACTTTAACTAATATTCCAAAAAATAAAAAACACTGTGAGCCGCAAAACTATTTTCACAATCAAGGGAAAACAAAAATGTGCATTAATTAAATTGCATTTTTGATTTTAAAAAAGTGTCATTTGTTGTATTTGCAAAAGCAGTTCCATGTAATCAGACTTAATGTCATTCATGAGATAAAATGTTCAGAAAAAAAGCGATTGCATCATAGTCCCTATGCGTTTGAAAATTTAAACAATACAATAGTGGCAGAGTTATTGCAACTATCGGATTCAAATATTTTAATGCATTTAGAGATGGCCATTTATCGAGATAATTTATCGGCGATAGTTATCGGCGATAAATTATTACCGATTATCGTTATCGCTGAAAATAAATTTGATTTATCGATTACCGATATCGCTTTTGTTTTTATTATTATGGGGTGAATAAAAACAATAAAGGCGCATTAACAGCATAGGTTTTTTTTTGCGCCTGGACTCATAGTAGTAAGGAAATGTTAATACAGTAGTAATACGAGACGTCTGTAGTAATAAATAATTGAGAGGAAAACTCAAACTTTAAAAAATGAAAAAAGGAGCATCTGCAGCGACATCAGGCGCCTGGTATCGCTGCAGAGACTCGCCAAAAGGAAAAATTAGCAAAAATAATTTGAAGTCTCGCATTAAAAACGGAAATTCTCGATTGTAATATGTTTTGTTATCGCCGATAAATTATCGCGATAAACGAATCTTTATGCGCACAGTGATTAAAGTTAGTTAGCACTGTGGAAAAAATACACTGTGTTCCAAATATGCTTTTGCAAATTAACAACATCTCTTTTTGTTTTATTTAATGCCACGGCAAAGCCCATGAATCTTTTCTTGAAAACTCGAGAAACACATTTTTGCAATGTGACTTCCAAAAAAAGTTCGTCAAAATCATTGAAAATTTACAACATTTAAGTTGCCGGAAAAATTTATCGGCGATAATTTATTGATTACCGACATCGCTTTAAAAAATTAAGATTGTCCGTGTCGCCCAGGGCTTTTTTGAAGTTATCGTTATCGCTTTAGTACAGGAAGGTTTATCATGGCCATCTCTGAATGCACTTCGGATTGTGGCAAATGCAACGCACGAAACCATTCCATTTTAAAAATTCTATCAAGCAAAATGTTTTCTCGTAACAGAGATAATTTATTACAGCGACAGTGTTTTGGCAAAAACATTTCGGTGCCCCTGAAGCATGCCCTGAAGAGTGATGCCCTAGGCGGCTGCCTAGTTCGCCTAATAGACTCGCCGGCTCTGCTTACAGTATTAATATCACACATAAGAAGCTAAAAGCAAAAACCGAAACAACACAATGGATGATTTCCAAACTTAACTGAAGCGCTCGCTACAGCAACTATGAAATTTTAATAGATATGCACGTACGGGTAAATTACTGTTTATTTTTTGATAGCCACAGAGAGCCACAACAGAAAGATCAAAGAGCCGCATGCGGCTCCGGAGCCGCACGTTGCCGACCCTTGGCCTAGGCCTATCATAATCAGAGATGGGCATTAATCGAGATAATTGATCGGCGATGATTCATTACCGATTATTGCTATCGCTCAAAATAGTTTTGATTTATTGATTACCGACGTCGCTTTTGTAATGTTTTGTTATAGCCGATAAATTATCGCGATAAAAACAATTCTTTATGCACACACTGTTCAATGGTAGTGAGTTAGCGCTATGGAAAAAAATTAATACACGGTGTCCATAAAGTCTTGTTGCAATATTAAAAAATCCCTTTTTGTTTTGTTGAATGCCACGGCAGAGTCCGTGAATTGCTTTCTTCAGAAAAACCTAGAAAAACATTTTTGCTATTTGACTAACAAAAAAAACTTCGTCAAACTCATTGAAAATTTACCGCAACATTTATTGGAAAAAGTTATCGGCGATAATAATTTATCGATTATCGATACCGCTTTAAGAAAATGAGATTTATCGGTATCGCTCTGGACATTTTGGAAATTATTGATTATCGTTATCGCTTTAGTACAGATAGATACATCGTCCCCATCACTGATCATAATATCTAGTAGTACTTCAGTAGTTTTTATTTGTTGTAATAACCCATGATCATTGGCTTATTGCAATGCTATCCCCTCCTAAATTTCCGTCTTGTTACGCCCAGTACCCCCTCTGTATATTATCGAATAGTAAGTACCGTATTAAATGGTTTTACACAACTACCACTCAGAAACAACTTTGACTGTTGCATAATCGCTAAAATACGGCATTTTTAGCTCTTTGTTGTGTCCACCGTTTTATGAAGTTATTTTATGCAGCGCTACCTGCTGTAGTTTTTTTATCGCGTGTGATACACTTTTGTAGCTTGGACAAAATTTTTCTTTTATTTGGTACTCGTTACAAATTTTATGCAGAACCATCAAGTCCAATATTGTTTGGAAGAAAAAACATATCTCCTGCTTTTTGGTTATTACAAAGCATAAGCAAGCAATTTGGCTTTGCCGATACAGTTCAACCATAAAAAATGATTAATTTGTTTCTTTCGCATGCGACATTCTCTTACGGCCGACGTTACGTCATTAATGTATACTCTGGCTCAAACTAAGTAAACTATTTTCGCGATTTTTTCGTTAACTTTAGTTTTTTGGAGATGAGAAACATTGAACTTTTTTTAACTGCTCTCGAAATCGTTTCCGCGCATTTCCTCTGCCGTGACCGTATAGGTTGGGTAACACTTATCACGAGCTCATATTTGATGTTGATGATTTCTGGATAAGTGCATTGAAAATGGCCGAAATTAGTTTTCGCCTTTTCAGTTTATGCTATGGTTTGTTCTTTTTTAATATACCTGATGCTGTGTTCTGTGGTATGGAAAAATAACCTTTGCGGTGATTCGAGGAAGAAACAAATACAAGATGTGAAACATTTTGGCATAGGTAGGACGAGACGACTAGAAAAAAGACAGGGGTGAAAATTTGAAAATAGTAACTGAATTAAAATCTTTTTATCAAGGTGTGCAATGTGCAGGCGTTGAAGTGCCATGTGCATCTAAGCAGGGGCGGATCTAGGGGAGATGTAGGGTGAGCATTGTATTTAGTTAATAATCAACCTAATTCAAAGCTACATCACTCCCACCAAAACTTTCTGCATCCGCTCCTGCATCTAAGTATAACAAGTCAGAAGGCGACAAATATGACCCATTAGTAACATCAGAGTCAAAAGCAAGAAAAAAAATCTTGTATGCACAAAACAAAACTTTCGACGTACAAACTTTTTTATATTCTTTATCATTATGATTCTTATAACTGAAAAAAATTATGGCACTGAATTTTGCAGACGCTATTTTACTACAACCTGAGACCAAGCCAATAAAACTAGAAAAATGACTATTCAACAAATTGACAACATGAAACTAGACAAGAAACTTCAAGAAATTAAACAAAAGTTTACTCTTACCAACGACAATTTGGAAAAGATGATGAAAGTTATGGAGACTGAGATGGTAAAAGGTCTGCAAAGCAAATCAAATTCGTCTCTTGGTATGCTTCCTACATACGTTAATGCTTTACCTAGTGGTAATGAAAGAGGATGCTACTTGGCATTGGATCTTGGCGGGACGAACTTTCGCGTTCTGTTGGTTAGAATAGAAGATTCAGAAGATCCTGCTAAGCCTCATATTGAGATGATAAATGAGTTGTTTATGGTGCCTGAGGAAGTAAAGACTGGAAAGGGAGAGGAATTTTTTGACCACATTGCCAAATGTATGTCCAGTTTTTGTGAAAATAATGGTTTGAGTGATACCTACTTACCAGTGGGATTCACATTTTCTTTTCCTTTGGAACAACATGAGCTGAATAGCGCTGTCTTAATTCATTGGAACAAAGGCTTTGAGGTATCTGGAGTGGAAGGAAATGATGTCGTTAAGATGCTGCATGATGCTATAAACAGAAGAGGTGATCTTAATTGTGACGTGGTTGCCATTGTTAATGATACAGTTGGTACGATGATGGCTTGCGCAATGGAAGAACCAAATTGTAAATTTGGTTTAATAGTTGGCACTGGCTTAAACGCCTGCTACATGGAGAGCATGGCTAACATAGGCACAGTGAACGATGATGACAAATCAGGGGAGATGTGCATCAACATGGAACTTGGAGGTTTGGGGGATCAAGGTGAGCTGGAGATCTTTCGAAATGAGTACGATCAGACGGTCGACAGTCTCACAACCAATCAAAACTGCCAGCTATTCGAGAAAATGGTCAGTGGAAAATACCTTGGTGAAATTGTCCGAGTCGTTCTTTGCGACCTCACCGAAAATGCTGGTTTATTTGACGGCAATGGAACGGAAAAGCTGTTTTCTGCTGGCTCATTTTTGACTGCGTACGTGTCTGAAATTGAGAGTACTTGGATGAAAAACGATGGGTCTTATCACACGGTGAAAAACGTTTTAAACGCTCTAGATTTGACTCCTACTGATGCTGAGTGTGAAATCGTGATGGAAGTGTGTCATCTAGTGTCTATGAGAGCGGCCTACCTGTGTGCTGCGAGTGTCGCTTCAGTTTCAAAAAAAATCAAGGAAAATTCTCTTCATAAAAGTGAAATGAAGATAACCGTTGGAGTCGATGGAACCATGTACAAAAAACATCCAAAATTTAGCAAGCATGTTACAGCAAAAGTTAACGAAATTTGCAAAGACTATGACTTTTCAGTTGATTTTGTTCTTTCTCATGACGGAAGTGGTAAAGGAGCTGCAGTAATTGCAGCCGCAATGTGCGATAAAATATAGCATTGCGTTTTTTTTTCCGTAACGTAAGATATAGCTTTTTTGTTTTTACTCTATAGTATCTGAAATCAAAATAAGATTTGATTAAAATAACAAAAAAATCGTTCATTAAATCTGCATTTAAAGATACAAGGTGAATTGTGGCATTTATCTTTTTTTTTGGTCAGAAGCTTGCACCATGTTGTGCTATGCTCTGGTAAAGTGAGTTGTTGTAAATGTATTGCTGTTGTTCAAGGTTTCTGCAACTTAATCCAAGTAAATACAGTTTAGTGAATATCATCATGCTCAACCACTGTTAGGGTCGATAACAAGACACAAAAATTTGCAAATCTGCTCATTTTGGTGGTAATTCCGTTCTTGAAAGATATGCTCAAATATTTACCTGTCTACATGCCCAGTTTAAGCGTTCCAAAGGCACTCGAGTTTTTTGCGTCACCATAGTTTTTGATGTCAAAATCACTTGTTTTCATTATGACGACAAAGAATTGATTTTGACGCAGAAAGCCTCAGAGCTCCTTTGGAATCACACGCGGGCAAAATAAGTGTCAACTTTTGTGTTGAAACTTTGGCTTACAGTAATGAATTACCAATCCGTGCTTGCGAAATAATGGAAGCTACGAGCTTGGCTAACTTCGTATTTTGTCGTTTGGAGAATGTATAAGCAACGTGGAGTCTGCTATAGAATACAAACTAATAAATGAATCAATGAAAAGACAAGAATCTAGCGATTTATGATGTGTACTGTATATATTGAATTTTTACGTGTACTATTTTCTGGTGTATAAACGCGTATAATCGTAAGCCTTGCTGTTGTGATTTTTCACGGGTCTTCTATTTCTGGGTGTCATTGAAATTAGCGTAAGTCACGAAAAGTTGGTTTCTGTGTAGCTGCTCGTATAGCAGTATGTGGCCTACTGCAAATGTGAACTTAGCTGAATTTGCAAGAGTTTTTTTTAACTAGATTCAAGTATTTTTTTTGTGCTATGTGCCAAAGTTGCAATTTATTTCTTGCTTAAACTTAAAGGCCTGCCTGGATTTTGAGTGACTGAAACTTTGCTCAGTTTTATCTTTTCGATCCAGATTCAATTGCTATAGTTATTTGCCCTGAGTCGACTACATAAAATCATGTAGTTGTCAAAGTGTCTTATTAATTTCAAACGCACTGCTCGTATCTCTTTTTTGTGCATATTTAAAAAAAATTGAATAAAAAAGTGAAAAATTCAATGCAAAATGTGATAAATTGGTTTTAGTTTTAAAAGTGATTTGTATTGATGCTGTTTTATGTCTTCCTTGATGTCTTTCCTAAATTTTATATCTTTCCTTGATGCTTTTTTTATGTCAGTCACGAGAAAGCAGCACAAAGGTATACGTAAAAGCATCGGTTTGTTGATAGAAGTTTCCGCTGTTTACATAATTTTGCTTCTGACTATCAATCCACTGAGCAAAAATATCACTGAGTTAGTTATCCAAACAGGTAGGTTAGCTCAGTTATTGAGTCATTGCTATTGGTGCGATAGATCGGGGTTCGAATCCCGGATCGGTCAAATCGGACGCAGTGTCGCCAAAGGCTTGGCACTGCTGCGACGTTTTTTGGAGCTGTGTTGCCCAGACGCTTCGCCGCGGAGATGAGCTCGCTACTCGTTACATGCTTAGGCGTAATACTGCGAGTATAATGAAGCATAGCGTTTTAACTCTGGTTTTACCCATTACACAGTAACACAACTTAAAAAAAGGCAAAAATAGTTCTCATCGTTTTTAGGGTCCTTCTGATTGGGAAAGCAAAATAAAATAATAGGTCATCAGTAGATGTCCTATTTTCAACTTAAAACCAAAAAAAAGGTCATTTTCACTCAAAATCAAGTAAAGAGCAAAAAAAGGTCATCACGTCCGCAAATGTCCTATATTCCACTCAATATCAGTAAGGAGCAAGATTTATATTTCTGCACGTGCCCGCGGGCCGCATAAGGTGATCTCGCGGGCCGTAATTTGCCCACCCCTGTATTAGGGCATAATGTCAAGCAAGCTGTTGTAGTAGTAATAGTAGCAGTGGTAGTGTTCTGTATTTCTGAAATGTAAACACGAGAAAGAATATGATAAGATGAAGGAAATGTAACGACGGTACAAGAAAAGGAAAAGGACCAAAAAACGATTAGCGTTACGGCAGCACCGGCGTCAGAGCAGTCGACTGAGGGAGGCCAAGCATTTATCAGGGGGCATGCAAAGTTTGAAATTAAGCAAAAAGCCGCTGTCATCAAAAAAGTAAGCTTGTTAATTGAAGGGGGGCAAGCAAGTATGTCGATTGGGGGGGCATGGCCCCCCTTGGCACCGGCTCTGCCTTATAAGTTAAAAAAACTGGTTGAGCATCGAACCTTAATTTCAGATTTACAACCCACTTCATCAACAACTCTGCCGACTCAATGCATAACCACTACGGCTGTATCATGCCCTAGGCTCCATTACGCCACCTAACGGTCATGAAATAGTTGTTCAAATCTGCATAAAGCGAACAGATTAAGTAGGGCGATTTTTGTGACCTAAAAAACTTACAAATGTGACTTTGTTTTTGCAAAAATCTAGCCAAAATATAACTTCATTCAAAAAAACTGCAGACAACAAAAAAAGCAGCAGCGGTTTATGCTGAAAGACGATAAAATAGTCTTAATATAGGTGCCCAAATTATGGTGTACGCACATACTGTAATAGTATTTCGCATTTTTTGATTAAAAAGTTTCTGTCGTTAGCACGTACCTTCAACATGGAAAAACTGCTTACAGTTGCAACTTGCACCACTAAAAAGGGTAAAACTGTTGCAAATGCCCAAACGCCCACGCTGGGGTGGGCGACTTTTTTCGACGACAAGAAGCGGTTACCTATTGAAGATTTGTTTAATTTTTTTAGAGGATGCCTTTTGATTATGTACCAGTTTGATTTTTTAATCTGAGGCCTCCAAACCATCTCAGTGGCTCTGATGCTTATGCATTATTGGAAGGTGTAGAACTTTGTGGGCTTTATACTTAGTACATAAACACTTTGATGCAAAATGCAGGTTGAAAATCTATCCCAATTGAAGCAATTAAAAAAAAAAAAATTGGAAAATTAGGCAAAAAATAGCACAAAAACAATGTTACCTAAAAACATAATGTAACCAAAAAACACGAAGGGTAACTTTTTGTAACCTTATAACCGGTGGTGGGATTCAGCCGGTTCGCACCGGTGCTATAGAGCCGTCTCAGGGAATTTTATCAGAACTGCGAACCGGTTAGCATTGCTGCTTATACTTGTACCATTAGTTAAAACAGAACTGGCTGATAATATATAATTTCTGTAACAGAACCGGCTGACGAAAAATTTGAATCCCACCACTGCTTATAACTTCTTAAATACTGACCACACACCTGTGAAACTTCGTTTCCACGCTTTTTGCGTTAATTGGAGCCAGGGAAAATATTGTAACTATTGTGACCAAAAATTGTAACTTTGTGACCAAGGTTAGTTTTTTCTCTTCTGGTTCACTTATTACTTGATGGAAGATAACAAAGCAAAGTGATTACAACGTCACGTGTACGAGGGAGTAGTTGAGCGGTTACCTAAACTTTCCTAGCGCTAATTTTTTTTACTGTTTTTTTTTTCAAAATTATCATCAACAGACTCAAAATCGGACAATTTTAAATGTTTGGTAACAATCAGTGATGTAGGTCTCGGGACCGGCCGGCTGGATTTCTTGCGGTCTTGGTCTCGAACGTATAGGCACGTGGTCTTGGTCTCGGTCTTGAGTTGGTGCGGTATTGGTCTCGTTCTTTCAAAGTTGGTTTCGAGACCGAGTATTTTTTTGAGTTTGATGCTCAATGTAATAATATTGTTTTTGCTGTGTGAACAAAGTGCACAATTGTTCCCTCACGTTTTGAGCTTCGCAGGTAGGCTACAGCAGCCTGCTGATAAAACAATCTCACAAGTTTTAAGCAGGATACACAAGCGAAATTCATTCGCAAAAATTGAATTTTGAGTCGGCTACAAAAAAAAACGCCTTAAAAACTAAATCATGCACTCACAAGTTTTAACACGTTAATTCAATTTCGTAAACGAAAATTATATAAAACAATAAATGGACAGATTTCCAGGCATTCAATGCTTTGTTTTCTCACCGCGCGAAGGATAGAATGTAAATGGTTAAATCCTAAAATTGTCTTGCTTCGTTGTTTCTTTGCCTTTCAAAACTGATATCCTGCAGATTGCAAACAAACCTCAGTAATTCTCTCATCGATTATCGCTTATCTAGATTTTACATACGTTCTAGATCAGGGGTCTTCAACCTTTTTTGCACAATCGCCCCTTTTTGGAAAATGTAGAATGAAATCGCCCCCTGAGTAATTTTTCCACTAAAATCAGGTGAAAAGCAAAAAAAGAAGGTCTTCACGTCCGCAGAGCTCCATTTTTCCACTAAAATCAAGTGAAGAGCAAAAAAAGGTCTACACGTTCACAAGTTCCATTTTTCCACTAAAATCAGGTGAAGAGCAAAAAAAAAGGTCTGCACGTCCACAAAGCTCCAATTTTCTACTAAAATCAGTTGAAGAGCATCCGCAGAGCTTCTTTCGGAAGTTCATTGCTTATGTTGTAGGCAGTCCTGAAATCGCCCCCCTAACAAGCGAAATCGCCTCCCTGTTTCAACAATTGTTACAATTGCCTCCATGAAGACCGAAATCGCCCCCTTTGAAGAAGCATGTTCTAGATCAGTGGTTCTCAACCTTTTTAGCCCATGGACTATTTTCAAACTAGTCTAAATTTATGCGGACTCAAGTCACTCATACGTGCGAAAACTAGGTTGTTCGATAACTGAGTGGTTACTCGTGGCGAATGCATGTTTGCTGTTGTCGCTGCCACAACCTACGCCCCAAAACCAGTGACGTAGCGAAAAATTTTAGAAGGGAGAGCATAATTTCCTCATTTTTTCAAGCTTATTTTTTTCGGCAGAACTAATTTGAAGCTGATTGAGAAACAAAAAAAGCTCCAGAGGTGTCCGAGAGCATGCTCTCCCGGAAAAATTTTAAAATTTTACATGCTGCTATGGCTATTTTGGTGCGTTTTGAATAATTTTCAGGCAAATTTTGTATAAATTTTTTGACCCTAATTCTGTGTGCTTCGCCAAATATGATGTATTTTGTGCGCACATTTTCGATTGTGCCTGTTTAATGCATAAGGCTTATTGCTATCGAAGAGGTTTAAAATTATGGAAAAATTGTATACATCGAAGACATTATTGAAAATGGCTGGTGGGAGAATGCATAAATGCATACCCCTCATCCTACCCTTCTGGATCCGCCCCGGCCATAAGCTGCAGAAACCATCAAAAGAGTCTGGCGTATTTCAATCACTTGGCACCATTAATTTTGTTCTTGTGTACTTAAAGGCAGAGTCAAAACCGCGGGCAATGGCACAATGGCCCCCCTGCTGAATACGATCCTGCCCGAAACCATTGATATGGAAGCTGAAACTTCACATTCATGCTGAAAAACTGACTATGTGAAATAAATCGTTTCGATTTTTTAATTTTGTTCAGTTCGTTTTTACTGCAATCGTTTACGTTTTTTATTTATTTTTTGAATGACTCTTCATTGTCAATATGTAATCCTGCGGCTGTCAATTCCTGCATCACTCAGTTTATGTTCTGCTCTCTAGCATTTTTCTTCATAGTTGTCATTAAAGTGTCCCACAAAGCTTCAAAGTTTCTGTATATGTTCAAGAATTTGACAATGTCTTTTCCAGACCATTTTAAAACTTGCCCCTTTGCTATATCCTTTTTTATAACACTCGGTACATTACTTTTTTCAACTCGCAAATGCTGACAATAAGCTCGCGAATGTTTTGTAGTACCCGGTAGGCTTATATCACTTTTAGTTCGTAAACGCTGATAAAAAACTTGCGAATGCGTAGTTGTAGTTAGATGGAACAATTACACGCTGCGATTAGCCACGTGGTGGTAAATTCGCTTTTTTACCCTGCAACTTACTGTACCTGTAAGTTTAGCGGACTCATCCACGCTGTAAGTTTAGCGGACTCGGGGTTGAGAAACTCTGTTCTAGATCGTATGCAGAAGCCTAATTTGTTTGCGTTTACAAAATTAAAGCACAGCAGGAGCAAGTTCTTTTGTACAAATTAAACTGAAATTATGGTAGTACGGCGACAGGATTTTTCTATTGTTTGATTTGAGCATTCCTATTGTTGCTATTGCGGCCTTGATTAATTGATTACTGGTATAATGAGTATTGAAACCACATGAAACTACTGTTTTGTGGTTTCAAAGCGCTTGGGCTGATGTGCGTGCCACACGCACTGTCAGTTTAGAATGAAATGGTTATAACGTTGTTGATGAAGTTAGATATGTACAAAGATGTACGAATTACGCGAAAACAGAGAGACAATGGGAGCAAGTGAGGAGCAGCTTGCTTCACGCTTACAGAGACTAGTTCCGTCGCAACAGGGTGTTTCCTAGAAATGAACACCGACACAAAAAGTTGTTTTCTGGGTTTGTTATTTACCAAACATTTTTGCTAAATATGCCAGCAAAAGACAACCAAGAAACGGTCAAGGCAACACGGAGGGCATTACTTAACGAATATTTAGACCAGGGGTGACGAACCTATTTGCTATCGCGGGCCACTTTATCACTTCCCAATGAGCAAGCGGGCCGCATGACTTGTTAAGTCATAGACTTATTATGAAACCTGCTAAACACGAAAAAATTGTTCATCAGCACTATCGAACAACCGAAAATAATTGGCGACCATAAAAATCCACCTGCATTCTTTTGTTTCTTTGCTGAAGACATCGAAACAAACGGCTAATTAAATATAGATTGGAAACAGAATAACAAATACCTTAAAAAAGCTGCAAAATTTGTATATATGGTACTACAAGCTCATCAATTCATTTCGGCAATCTTACATAACGCCTACTACAGTAAGCAGTGGCGAAGCGAGAAATTTTAGAAGGGTGGGGGGCATAATTTCCACATTTTTTTCAAGCGTATTTTTTTTGGCAGAACAAGTTTGAAGCTGATTGAGATGCAAGAAAAGCTCTGGGAGGGTCCGGGGGCATGCTCCCCCGGAAAAGTTTTGAAATTTTAGATGCTGTAATGGCTATTTTAGTGCTTTTTGAACAATTTTTAAACAAATTTTGTTAAATTTTTTTGACCCTAAATCTGAGTGTTTCGCCAAATATGATGCATTTTGTTTGCACTTATTTGATTATGCGTGCTTAAGGCGTAAGGCTTATTGCTATCAAAGAGGTTCAAAATTATGGAAAAAATGTATAGGCCTACATCAAAAACATTTTTGAAAATGTCTGTTGGGAGAATGCATAGGCTATCCCTCATCCTAACCCCCTCATTATCCACCCCTGGCCATAAGCTACAGAAACCATCAAAAGAGTCTGGCATATTTCAGTCACTCGGCACCATTAATTTTGTTCCTTTTACTAAAAGGCAAATGTCCCCTCCTCCCTAAATACGCTCCTGAACAGTACTCGAGTTGAGGGGGGATGTCATCCCCCCGGAAAACAACACCATACCCCATAAAACATTTCAGCGTAAACCATTCCCTTACAAGTATATTGACCATCCCTCCTAACGTCTGCATGAAAAGTTGTACCATCCCCCCGTAAGTATTTTTACAACTCGAGCACTGCTCCTGACTGTAAGGCAACCTAAGCTCTCACTCAAATAGGTACTCGTATACTTACGCTTACCATGCGTCCTCCTTATTGACAAAAAATAATTTGTCCTCCGAGGTCGCTAAAAAATGCCCAAGTGTCCTCCTTTTTGTCTTTATGAACAGTGAAAACATGTCAAATCATTCTCGCACAAAAATTTTTGGGAAGTTTTCGCTCAAACTACGGCGTACGGACGCGATGCCCTTTTTCTCTTTTGCTCTTCAATTGATTTTGGGCGGAAAATTGGGCATCTGTGGACATGATGATTTTCAAAGAACCTCTCCTCTTTTTGCGCAGTGAAAATATGGCAACCGTACGTATACGGCACTATACTGAAGCTGCTACGGACCACGAGTTATGTTATTATTATTACATAACAATGCAAGAACTGGTGAATCCTGAAACAGATGAAAGGCTTATCCTGTGTGATACGCGCGTGGTTCAATCGGGGCTCAGCTTTTGATATCGCATCGCAAAGATTAGACGAAAAAAAAAAAAAAGTTCAAGAGTAGCGTACTTGGTCTCGCCAAAATGATCGCGGGCCGCAGGAAATTCTTTCGCGGGCCGCATGTTCGTCACCTCTGATTTAGACAAAGTTTCAACAATAACCATGCCTTCAAATATTTTTGAATTTTGGCGAGGAAGAAGGAGTGAATTTCCTGTTCTTTTTACACTCTCCACTCATACACTATGTGCACCCGCTTCTTCAACTTCGGTGAAGAGAGTTTTAGTGCAAGCGGGCAAATAATGCGACCACAAAGAGCAAGACTCTCTTCGGAAATGTTTGAAATTCTTAAGTATTTAAAATGCAACTGCAATTTTTTGAAAAATAAAAAAATTGATTCAACTTGGTGCCATAGATTTATTTTTAAGAGGCCGAATGGTTGCCAGTCTCGGTCTTGGTCTCGATTACTGCTGATCTCGGTCTCGAACCAAAGATCTCGAAAAACAGCAGGTCTTGGTCTCGAAGCAGGTGGTCTCGACTACAACACTGGTAACAACCACTATAAAGTAACCAGTTGTGGAATTCAAGTTTTTTGTCAGCAGGTTTTTATTTCAAAAGTTACATTTTTAGTTTGTTCTGAGTCAACTGATCGTTCAAGTATGAACAGCAGCACTGCACTGCTCGATGATGTGATAATATTTCATAAGACCCTTATCTTGAACCAGTGTGAAAAAATTCACTTTTGTTTTACTGAAAACTAGCTACTGTATATAAACGTTTAGAGCATTTAGAGAAAAAGTTCCACGTATGGCGGTATCATTACGAGTTTTTTCAGGGTGAAGCCTAATCTAGCAAAAATTCGAAATAAAAAGCAGGTCATAGCCCCCTGACCCCTCTTCCAAGGTCCATGGCGATGATTTTTCTTGTTTACAGAATAAATGTTGCGACTAATTTAATAACTAACTGATTTATGGGCAAAATCTTGATACTCATTTTTCAAATGAGACAATACCTATGCTATACAGCAGACCTACGGGGTGTATTGTAAATTCAAAGAATTTGAGACTCTTACGTATGTGTGTGGGTTTAGACCACTGCATAGCCTACGTATTAGGCTGTTATGTATGCGCAATTTATGATGTTGTTAAAGCTATGATACGTATACTTATAAACAGTTGTATTGCGTCGTTCAGTAGGTGAATTGTGGGACATACCACTATTCAGGATGTGCGTTGCTTTCAAAACTCTATTAAAAACATAGGGGGCGGTTATTCGGAACGTTATATTGATTACAAGCCGTTGAAAGAAGTTTTGCTGACCGACAAGTAAACGAAAAACTTGAAATATGCAATAAAGGTCAGAGAATGTTTAGCACTTTCTTCCATGCGCTAAGGTAAAGTTAAAACCTCAATCAACTAAAATGAAATAAGCTCACTAGCGCTTGCTTGTGGTAGGATTAGTTGAGCTTGTCATTTAAAAAAATAAGAAGAGGCCGTGCCAGAACTTGATGACAAGATTACGTTGAAGATCTTAATTAGTCTCATTTGTGCATTCTTCCAGAGCATCCACGCTTTATCGCAGAGGATCGAGATACTTGGAGCCGGTTGGAGGTTCCAACTCGAGCATCTGTCCCCGCGACCCCCATAAGAATAAGCGGGCCTTAAAAAGCAAGCAACAAAACGTACCACGTGACAGCTAGTAATTCTTAGATAATTTAATGTTGTAAAACAAATAAATATCCCCACGCTACAAATTAATACCAGATTAAAAAATAAATTCAGCAGAAAATATCACAATGTGCAAAGTACCGTAAGACATACTTCCGCTGGTAGAAGTATGACAAAGAAATAGCGACGTAATAATGCTGATTTTACGCACCAGCGATTCCGCTTGGCAAATTTGCCTCAAATGCAAAACAAACTTGGGCTATTTGCTATATCAAAGCACTGATAGGACTTGGTTGACAATGAGAGAATATAAGTGCACTATCGCTAGTTTACAACACGCCTGTTTTATCGACAATGTGAAACGCGATCAAATGCGAAACAATGAAAAAAGTCCCTTCGTCATAAGTCACTCTCCAATTCAAAGCAAAGCGCTGATATTTCAAGCTGCTGTACTATACAAAGGATGCAGATTACACAGACTCAGTGGCTCAGCGAAAAAATTTGAAAGGGGGAAGGGGGGCATTAATGCAAAAGCCATCGAAAGAGTCTGGTATGTTTCAGTTACTTAGCACCATTTGAACTTTTTTTACTAAAAAGCGAAGTCAAAAGGGGAGGCCATGGCACAATTCCCCCCTACTACACGGATATGTAGCAAAAATTCAAAAAAGTTGCTAAAGGAAAGAAAAGTTTTTTCGTGCCAGTTTGGTGAATTCATGATCACTAATATAGGTCCGGGCTGTCAAACATAAGTGAGGCTTAATCTCCTTTGGCAGAGTGCTCGATTAGTAGCCTAGCGGTGGCTAGGAGTTTTCAAAAAATCAAACCTTCATTATACTCCAGTTCTTACGCCGAAGAGTGTAACGAGTGGCGGGACCCATTTCCGTGACTTGGCGCCTTGACGACACAGTTTCAAAGAAACGTCCTTGCGGTGGCAAGCTATCTCTGGCTAGGGTTTCATTGTAAAAAGCGCTAACTGTTTCGCTGATGTCGGCTTGTCAAGCGGTATAGATAGTGTTATCATATTCAAATTATATGATATTCGATTTTCTTGCAAGACATAGGTGCTATTGATCATAAAGTTTTTAAGCTAGAGAAATAATGGCATATATTAGAGAAATTGAACTATGTCCGACGGAAATTCGGTTCATGCATGAAAACATTTATGAACGGTTTGGGAGACGGAGAAGTAGAGGTGATTACGTCAATGATGTCATAGAAAAAATAAGTGACGGTCGAATGAACGTGTACACTCTTCCAAAAATTCGTGTAGTCCGATTGGAACACAGAAACAACTACTACTTTGCCTTTGACAACAGGCGTCTGTACGTGTACAGAGTGTTGCATCATCGAGGAAAATTGGATACTGTGAAAGTAAAATTGGCGTCACCTGATCTATTTCGATCTCGACGATTTAACACTTTGAACAACGGCAAATCAGTGACACTGAAGTCAGATTTTGCTATTCCTACAACATTATCACACTCTCATGCAGTATCCCCTCCACCTTCACCGCCACCTATTCTTGCGCAGCAGTGAGTACAGTTTTTTCATTTTTGCATTCAAAATATATTTGAGGATATTTTGTGATAAGTATTTGATCACATTTTTGATGACCAAGCCGTTTTTTTGTTCCGTGGCGCAGGAAGAAAAAATTTCGGAGAAGAACTTTTGTTCTGAGAACCGGTTGATTTGCGTAGTTACAGAACACTTCGCTGTCGGTGCAGGAAGTCGTAGGTTCGATTTCCAGGTCGGTCAAATTGGACGCAGCGTGGCCATAGGCTTGCCAACGCCGCGATGTTTCTTCGAGGCTGTGTTGCCCACGCAAGTCCTGCCACTGGTTACGCGCTTCGGCTTGATAACGCGAGTTTTAAGAAGATTTCGGAGCATAATTGAAGTTTGGAACTTTTTATTGGCTTCAGTAGAAAACATGCAGCCAGAATAATTGAAATAAGTTTTTTATTACTAATAATTGAAACAGGTCCGGCGCCAAGGAGGAGCGAGGGGGGCCTGCCCTCCTCCAATCAACAAGCTTACTCTTTTGAAGACAGCGGCTTTTGTGCTTAATTTCAACCTGATAAACGCTAAGCACACCTTAGTCGATTGCTCTGCCCACAAGCGTAGCCAGGATTTTCCAAAGGGAGGGGTTTTGTGCATGACGTCACATTTGACCATACGTTTTATACAGAAGCGGATCCAGAAAGTTTTGGTGGGGGGATGCAATTTTGAATTAGGTTGAATGTTAACTAAATACAAAGACGTTTAGACCAGGAAACAGGCGTAAATAAGCCTTTTGAAAATGTTTCATGTCAGGGGCGTATTCAGAATTTTTTTCAGGGAGGAGGCACCAATTTTTGTTCTTTTTTTCAAGCGCATTGTTTTTCGGCAGAGTTAATTTTAAGCAATTTAAGTACCAAAAACGATTCTAGGGGGTTCGTGGGCATGCTCCCCCGGAAAATTTTTGGAAATTTGCATAGTGTAATGGCCATTTTAGTGCTTTTTAAACAATTTTTAGGGAAAGCTTGTCACATTTTTAGCCCCTAACTTTGAATGTTTCATCAATGATGCATTTTCTTCGAAATAAATATCAGAAAAAGAAGTACGTATGACGTCATTTGAGACTCAATGGAGGAGTTGTAAGCCCCTCCCCCGTAGCTGCGCCAGTGGCTCTTCCGCCGGCTCTGAATTGAAATTATTGTCAATGTGACAATGAAATAAGTAACATCTTGAAACATCAAACAACAAAAAAATGTTTTCAATTATTCCGGCTGCATATGTTTTATGCTAATGAAGTTTTCATAATTTTGTCTTGCTCGTCCGGCTATTAAGTCCAAGATCAGATCTTCATTATACTTGCGCAATTGCTCATTTACATTGAAGCGTAGGCTAACGAGTAGCGGGGCCCATTTCCGCGGCCTAGCGTTTGGCCCAACACAACTCCGAAGAAACATCGCAGTGATGGCGAGTCACTGACGACATTCTGTCCGATTTGACCGAGCCGGTATCGAGCATAGACGTGCGGCGCCAGTAGCGACGTCTTTAATGCCGCGCTGACCGGCCGTTATATCTTTTTTGACTATGAGTGCAGGTTGAATTTAAAGGAACGTTTACAGCGCAAAGGGCGGAACGCGGCATGGTTGCTTATACAGTATAAGTGAGCGTGGCAGAATTTTCCGTAGTTGGCGAACAAAACAAAAACAACAAAAGCAAACAAGGTGCGAACAAAATTGTCACTTTGCCTCCTGTCGCGTATCGGTAAGTGTATTTTTATGTGCCAAGCGACAGATGTTTCATACCTTGTCACACTTTTTGTCGCACCTTGTTCGCTTTGCTTTCGTGTTCATCACTGGAAATACTTTTGCATGTAGGTTTATATTTGTATAATAATTGTTTTGTCGTGTTTGCGCGGGCGAGGTTTTCACATATCAAAATCAAATCTTCATTATACTCGCGTTAGTGCGTTGAAGCGTGTAAAACGAGTGGCGGAGCCCCATCTTCGCGTTATATCGCCTGGGCAACACAGCTCCAAAGAAACATCGCAGCGATGGCGAGCCGTTGGGGACACTGTGCCGATTTGACCGGTCCGGGAATCGAACCCCTCACCTCCCAACCTCCAACATCGATAACCTGTGCGCTTTGCAACTGAGCTAACGGCCGGTCAGCTTCAAATTAGGGATGTGCCTGAAGGAAAATTACTCGGACTCGCCGAGTAACGAGTATTTACGACAGTACTCGGCCGAGTATCTACGACGTCAAGGAATGAACTCAAAATTAGGTAAACAGCAAAAAAAAGGTCATCACGTCCGTAATAGTTCTAATTTCGACTCAAATTCGGATACAAAGCAAAAGAAAGGTCAAAATGATAATGGTTTAATACTCGGCCGAGTATCAATCAATAACAATATCAATTAAAACTCGGCCGAGTATCAATTAATACTCGGCCGAGTCCGAGTAATGCCTTATTACTTGGCCGACTACTTGGACTCGACTCGGCACACCCCTACTTCAAATGCACCTTGAGGCTGTTTGTGCCGAAGACCGAATGGATTTCTGTAAAAGTTTAACAAAGCTCAAGTACTGGGCGCTTCAATTGTTTTGTGCAAACAATAGGTTTCGCACTTTGCGCGGAAAGGTATTATTTGTCAACGTAGAGGACAACACAACAATACGTATAGCTTCAGCAACTATGCGTAGTTTTGTGTGATGTTGTTTGACTAGCAAAACTGCTCTGAATCGTGACATCGTCTATACAAAAACGTTTTGTAACTTTATAAAATATCAAATTTATAAATTTGGTATAACTTTTTTATAAATTTGTAATTTTTTATAGATCAAATTTATAAATTTGGTATAAACAAATTTACAAATTTGGTATTTATAAAATACCAAAAGGAAAACTGATTTTGTCTACCCTATTTTTGCATATGATTGAAATTATTCATTAAATTATAAGTTTACCATTTCTTCGCGCTCTCCGATATCACAGAATTGGTCACGTCGATGGCCAATTTGACAAAGGGGCTGCCTCTGGAGCGATAGATGATTGGTTTCGATCCTTCGTTGGGTCAAGGTTTTTTTTAGTTATCTTCCTATCACGAGTAAGCGATCATAGCGCTATACGAGCTCGCTTAGGAGTTGCCAGCCATCTGTCTACCACGCTAAGATGGGGGAATCCTGCTAAGTGCTTTTCCTAACGACACAGTAAGCTTGCCGGCTTGTTCACCACAGAGTCCATTTAATGCTGAGCGTCAAGCAGGGAAGCTGTGAATACCAAGTTTAAAGCCTTTGATTTGACCCGACTCGGAATCAAACCCGAGGCCAAAGCTCCCGAGGCGGACGCTTTTACCTCTCAGCCATCTGAGTTGTTATATATAACGTAGTGACTCGAAATGTGGCGTCCACAGCATGTTTCCTTGCTAACGATTTGCCGTTTAGCGATGAAGACCGCTTGGACTTGTAACTTGCTCTTGCGAAAGACATTTAACGGAGTACTTTCACCTGTGATAGACTTGCACATGGCTGATAGCTTTCAACGTGGTTGCGCCGTTTGATTGCGTAAACAAGTTTACTCTGGAATAGAATAATATCAGAGTGAGCACATCTCTTCCTATAAGAGTAAACAAAATATAGTCGCGGCATTCTTTCGCTTTGAAAAGTTAGCTTGAATAGCATACAAAACAATAGTCATAAATCATAACAAGTTGAAAGATAACACCTTTTTTTTCAATTCTTGTTTGAGTGCAGTAAATACAACTATAGCCACTAATATGTGCGAAGTTTCACAGGTTGCTACCCAATATTGTTGGCTCTCTTTTTTCTTCATTAGCCTTTACTCGTAGTATTACTAAAATGGGAATAACAGTTGGCGGGCTCCTTCGTTTTCGTGGCTTAGCTGTTGGTTGATTGAACTTTGAACTCCGAACAAATGACGCAGGCGTGGGGATCCGTTAATGACACTGTGTCTGATTTGACCGGTCTGGGAATTGAACTTCACACCTACATACCGCACTATTAGCTTGCCGTGACCACATGTGCGCCAACCTATGCTAGTAACTATTGATTGCAACTATTATTGATTACAACTATTCTCAAGCAAAGTCAATGTGAAATACGTCGCTCAAACTTGAATGCAGAAAATGATTTTAGCTTGTATTGCCAATTGCTTTCCGGTGTATGCCTGATGAAACTGTAGTTACTGGTACAGCAGCTAATTTTCTTTTTACAAAGCTGCATGTTTTGCCGCTTTAGTTTTTTTTCTTTTAATGCATTTTTTATCGCTCAAAAACAACCAAATAGCAGCAGTCGTTTATCTATTGAGGCCTTAAAATATTTATCCTTTGGCTGGAGTCTATTTGTTTGGGTTTCAACTAGGGTAGTAATATCGACAGCAATCGGAAAATTTAGGGAAGAGAGGAGAAGATTACAAGAGGCACGAGATTTTAAATATTAGTGTATTTTTAACTATATTTTGGGCATACTTCACTCTAGAGTTCGTCAACAAGACCAGTGCTTCAGTGCCCCGTTCCTCACCCCAGTGCCCAGTTCTTCGTCCCGGTGCACCAAACGGTACCCTGTTCGGTGCCCAGCAGTTCGTCAACAAGATCAGGGCCAGTTCCCTGGTGTCCCTCCACGGTTACATTACTGGCAGTAACTAAAGAGGCAGCGAGCAATAGTGAATTGTAATCTTGTCGCAGCGACGGCATTTCAGATACTGTAGGCCTGAGATAGGAACATGCAGTTTTTACGTCTCCGAAGTTTTACATGGAACACTTGATGAAAGCTTATGATTTTTTTTTTTCGGTGCTCTCAGCCATTTTAACGTAAAGATTCCGTTGCATTACCATCTATTAGCTCCAATGCGTATATACATTTTTTAATTACAGTACTTCCTCGATTATCCGTATCTCGTTTATCCGGCATTCGATTATCCGTCCATTGGGTCTGATAATACTTTATGACATAATAATGAAAAGTTATTTTCATAAATTTTGCTCAAGCCTTGTCAATTACCATTGCAATCTAACAAAGCTTCTTCGCCTGGTACAGAACCATTGGAATAAGACAGCTGGAATGATCATCTACAAGTTAATTACTGTAGTCGACAGTGTCGGTTGTCAAAAGAACCTTGACCTACATTTTGAGATGGCTATAAACGCAAAAGAGTTGTTTTGTCGATTGAAGAAAAACTGAAGGTGTGTGAGATGTCTCGAAACAAAATTTCTAAAACTGACATCAGTTTACAGTAATGTTGACCCTCGCATGAAGTTTTGGAGCATTACAATCTGTTACTTGCTGCGTTGTTTTGGTTTAAATAAAAGAATTCAATTATCCGTTATTTTCGCTTATCCGTTCAGGTTTCTAAGAAATGCTGTTCCAACTAGACCGGATAATCGAGGAAGTACTGTATGACATTGTTCAGTGTATGCTATGACAAGAATACAGAGCCGATTTGGTATAAAAACTTTCACCCTTGTAATAGTGAAAAAAAAGTTTAATAAAAGTTAATAATTTTTTTAGAATTTCACCGGAGTCTTCACCACCTCCAAGTCCTGAACAGGGAGAATCTGTTAGAACTGCACTAACTTCCATTTTGAAAAAGGTAGTTACTCACCTTGATGCTGAAGATGTTTCGAATAGGAATGATGCAAGTTTGGATGAAGATGTCAGCGAAGGAGCTGGAGCAACAGAAGGAAAAAATAATCAAGAAGCTGGATCAACTTCTCTTGTTTTGATTCTTGATGAAAATTCCTCATCAAATCTCAAACTTAAATCAGTAATGAACGATGGAGACTTGGGTGAAGCTAGTGAAAATCAGAAAAATACTGAAATCATTTCAACCGAGGAAGCACCACAAATTTTGGAAACATGCTCTTTTTTCAAACCAATTCCGCGCCTGGAAAATGCTTCAGCTACCACCAGTCAAGAAAATACTGAACTATGTTTTAGTGTTGAGGTCACGCTTAGCGGTCCAAGTATTCAAAATAGAAATACGGTTACATCTGGGAGGAACCTTTGTTCAGTGGAAAGTAAAGATGACCAAGAGAATGCGTCTGAAGGTGCTGATTCTTTAGAAGATGATACTGTGACAATCAACGGAAACGCTGTCATCAGTCAAGATCGAACTGAGGATCAGGAAAAAGGTGAATCATTATTTTCCAAAAAGAAACGATCTCATGATCTTGAAGACGGGTTATCAGATGAAGACCACAAGCGTAAAAAAGTTGTTTGAAGTTTGAAATTGAAAATTTCATTGCTTATAGAGAAAAATTAATTCAGCAACTTTTTCCAACAACTTGCTTAAAATAAGATGTAGCTCAGTAGAACAACGTAACTTAACATAAAATAGTCGCCAGCGTAGCATGGTGGTTCGAAGTGTCGTTTTTACCTCGGCCATGATTGCAGAGTAAATGGTTAAACACCCATCCAAGCCTCTTTGTTGTGTTTTTGGTTAAGATGCTTCATTCTAACTACCCCTGCTTGGAAGAATCTAAAAAATAGGAAAATAAAGAAGTCAGAAGCAAAACTCAGCGGGAAAACTTTGAAAGAAATCTAACTTCTAAGCGAGTCTAGAGCCTAGACTCATTCTATGCACAGCGTCCCCATCGCTTTCTCGCGACGGAAGAAAAAAGGAAAAATTATCATCAGCTTTGTTTTTTGCGACTCACATTTTATTGCATGCACATTGCACAAATAGTTTAACTTAATGCTTCTTGGCTTGTTTCTCATTTTTGGGTGTTACACTCTTAAAGGGTGCTGAAGTAAATTTTAGGGTGTTCTGGGAAGGCATATTATGACCAAAAATGTAAAAGAATGTGTTTGAAGGAAGAAACAAAATGGTAGAGGGATCTGGTCCTTCTGGATCGCTTAGGGTAGACCATAGAGATCAACATTAGTGCCAAAAGATGAAGAAAGAGTTGACGCATTGATCAATGATCATAATCATAAATAACTGCCTTGGCGTTGTTATTTTTGCCTCGCGAGCGCATCATTTACTGAAAAAAGTGAAGCACTTTTGTTAAATCGCTTTATTCTGTATTGTAGGCCTACCAAGTTATAGCCTACTATTATTTAGCAATACTGTAATTGTTTTTCAGTATTAACTTGTCATGCACTTATGTTAATTACATATACTATTATCACGAATAAAAAACAGTTGCCGCTCTGTAAATGCGTTGGTTACTGTCAGTCATGAGAGTAGAAGACAGCTGCGCGTATTAGCGCCAGAGATGGTCAGTACCGGATACTATTGTACCTCGGTACTGTACCGCGGTACTTTTTTGGTACCGGTACTGTCGTTACTTTTTCAAAATTGTACCAAAGTACTAGTAACGCGGTACTTTTTTTAGTTTAAAACGGTACTTTCATTGTTTATTGAAATGAAGACAATAATACTCAACTTCGTATGTAATACGCTGAACTCATCGCTCTGTGAGTCATGTGCCCAGTGTGAGCCCATGGTGAGGCTGTGCGTGGCGTGGTTTGTGCTTCTTGCCAAATGCGTAGTGAGTAGTGACTGGTTAGCAAGGATGGAAACCTGACTGCTAGGCGTTAGGGTGTCAGTTTTAGTTTTGGTGTGTTGAAACCCAGATGTGAGGTTTCAGTTTTGGTTTCACAGCTGTTGAAAAATAGGATTTAGTTTCGGTTTCAGTTTTGCTTACGCACAGCTTCGATTTCTGGGTTTTTAGTTTCGGTTTAAGTTTTATCCAAGAAAGCTTTTTCATTTTGAATGCGGATTACTTAAGTGCTGTATACTTCTTCGCGTTTTCGTTATATTACGATAATAAGCAGCAGCTCAGATGGCCGAGTGAGGAGAGCAATTGCTTCAGAAGTTGTCGACTTGAGTATAATTCCGAGTCCGGTGAAACTAAAGACTCAAAAATTAGTATTCACAGCTTCTCTTCGACGCTCAGCATTAAAGAAGCTGTTTTGGTAATAATGGTGATAACAATTTTTAAAACCCAAAATCTTAGAAAACTTTGAACAGGGTTTAGTTTCAATTGCAGTTTTGACGTTTCAAAAAAAAAAAAACGATTTTGGTTGAAGTTTAGGTTTTCAAAAATTTGGCTGAGTAGATGTCAGTTTCAGTTTGGGTTTCAAAAATTTCCTTTAAAACCGGGTTTTCAGGTTTAAGGTTTAGGTTTGGGTTTGGATTTCCACCCGAGCTGGTTAGTGATCAAAGGTCCAGAACATATTGGTGCTACCTTTTCGCTACTGATATGTAAACACGTTATTGTGCTATTCTAAGTCCAACCGGTCTAATGGTCCAGCTGACAAAAGTACCGTACCGAGTACGACGGTACTTTTTCTAAAAAGTACCGCTACCGGTACCGGCGGTACTTTTAAAGTACCGAGTGCCCAACACTGGTTAGCGCACATTGTGTGGGTCACTATAGCCTACTATAGTAGGTCCAATGAAGCACTGTAAGTATGATTGAATCCCTACCGGGAAAGACTATCATCTTGTACACAAGATGAACAGTAACCTTATACTCAGCGCTTCTGCTAAGGCCTTAAGCCAGCGGTTCCCTACTGGCACCGTGACCTCTTGATTACAAAATATTTGCCAAGTTGCTGCGACCGTAAAAAACAACTTGTAAACTTCATCAAATTTGACAGCTAAATGTATGAAAATTTGAAATTTTTGATGACCGGATTATCTGTTAATTCCTTTGACGCTTCTTCTTCTGTGAAACTGTTGATGGTTGGATGCTTTGCGCGTTGGTTGTTCATTTTTAAAATGCCGTAGCAGGCGACCGCATGCAAATTGTCACGAGCTCCCAAATGGGGTAGGTCGTGTGACCCACAGATTGGGAACCGCTGTTAGGCCCTAACACCTCCCACTGATGCCAATCGTCTTGCAGAGAAGCTGCGAACACCAACTTATTTTTAAAGTTTTTAGTACGATCAGACCAAGAACTAGGCCGAAATTTCTTCTCGAAGTTAGGCCCAAACCCGATCAAAAAATCTCGGCTCAATTACCACTTTGCGAAAGCCAGTATAGTTGTTTTAAACAAAATACTTTAAATTAACACCGGTGACCATTTTCTTTTCAAACCTATCATCGCATTACAACTGTTTTTACCACTGCAAATGTCATATTTTATTTCTACTGTTTCTACTGAGCTGCGTCGTTCGCTATATTTGTCAAGCGTGTTTGATCTGAGTTTTCGTTTTAAAAGAGGTATTAATGTATTATTATTATTGTTATTAGCGTCCGAAACGACACTACTATCCACAAGCTACATAAATAGGCCACAGTGTAGTTTAATGTTTAAATACGTTTAAATTTCATGCATCAGATTTTCATCATCAGGTTGCTAAAGCAATGCTCCCGATCGCACTATTTGTCTAAGTTTTCGCTTGCCTGAGCAGCTATTACAACTATTTAAAGGGAAAGTTAAAAAAAAACTCCCTTAACAAAAATTCTATTATTCAGTGTTTTGGCAAGCTTCACTGCCCACAAAACGAATAAAGTGTTGCCGTGTAATTTTTTTCCTGTTGTGTACGCAAAACTTTTACTAGGCGATTTCAGATTGGCTATGAGAAAATTTACGCATAATCACAAAAAAAAAAGATATTGACAAAAAAATTATCACCTTTTAGTAATCACGTTGCTGGTATACTTGCTTGATTGTTTAGAAAACTGTTTTCAACTCCGCATAATTTTTCTTGTGCTTACTGTGCAGCAACCAGCGCCAGAGCTACTTGAAATAGCATAGAAATGATATGGTAGCTTTTTTATCATTGCTAGAAAAAAGCAAGAGCTATCTAACAAGGATATGAACCCGCGTTCACGCCTTATTGTCATCATAATACTCTTTCGTTTATGTTTGAGAGAGCTTTCAATATGCAATGCAGAAATGAAACACTGCAAAGTTACGCAGGTGGTCACATGAGCATACAGCCTACGTTCATTTTAATTAGCTGTGCTAAGACTAAGCTATAGCAGTAAGCGTTCGCATTGGTGAAGTGCACATCAAAAGTTGATGTTAAGTTGTCTAATTGGGGAACTAATTGAGGCAATTTCTAATTGGAGACTGCAGCTGAAAAAGCTTTAAAACAATGACTAGACAAATAGAGCTAGCACCTTCGAAAATAAGATTCATGCATGATAGAATCAACAGCCGCTTTAAAAATGGTGTTCTGCTCAGTACAACCATCCAAGAAATCGAGCAAGGAACAATGAGTGTGTATAGCCTACCTAAAATCCGGGTGGTTCGAAGAAATGGCTATTATTATGCTTTCGACAACCGGCGATTGTACGTGTACAGAGTTCTGCAATATCGTGGATTGCTGGATAAAGTGAAAGTAAATTTGGCTCCCTTGAGAAAGTTTCAACCGGAAAGATTTACCACGAGAAACAATGGCAGATCGGTTCGACTTCAATCAGGACTAACATTGCCGCATTCTGAAGCGGATTCGCCTCCTTCTTCTCCGGAAGAGTAAGTCACTATTTTTACTACATTTAAAAGTTTGAGGCAACTAACAACAGCGCTTAAAACTAATTGCGCTATTGTCAAGTCATCGAATGCTGGCGAATCTGGTCAATTAGCATTCACAAGCTCCAGTCAGGTCGCGTTTGTCGCCAACTGAAATCGTGTCTCGCGTTTAACTAGCTTCTAAAGTGTGCTCAGCTAAGTTTGAAAAACGATTATGTGGGCCTTATTGCTTGGAATCAGAAATAATTGAAGTACTGGCTATACCGTATTTAGAGGGAGATCAAACCCCCTCCCTAAATAGTTTCCAAAGTTTTAACTACGAGAGACTATTAGGCTAGCGAACATAGGAAATAGTACCATATGCCGTAGTAATTTGCATGCGGGGTGCGTAGCATTTTGGCTGGCGTGTCATCGTTGTCATGCAATAGTGCGTTTCTTCATAAATGAAAAATGTTACTCGTTCCAGGTGCGGTGTTCTGTAGCATCCAGCTAGGGCCGTATTCAAGGATTACCTATATATATCAGATACGACGAACCCATAAAAACGCCAATGCTCTTACGTAGTAGGTTACATACCAATAAATTAATACAGATTTTATAAATGTAGAAAATGTCTTTAAAATTTGGATAGTCTTGAAAAAACTGTTTGTAAACCAAATTGATTTTTGTTTCGCTTTCAAGTAAGAAAGAAACAAGTGGTTTTTGTATATTCAACTGCTTAATCTAAAAAATTGCGACAAAAAGAAAGATGGTTGTGATTGGTTGTTAGGCCTAAATGATGAATTTTGATCGGTTTTGGAGTGATGAGTAGTGATTGGTTGAAATTGGAATGAATTCTGAGAACTCAATGATTGGAAAATTTAAAGCGAGTAAACAATCCTTTTGAAGGCAGAGTAGTTTTTATTACATAAATTACGATGAAAATGGAGACTAATCTTCAAGCTTACACTGTTGTCATGAATTTATTGATTGCTATTACCAGTATACAAATGAGCGCGTGACGTAATAACTATGTTTACGAGTGAAAAGTCCTAAAAATATATTAGCTTTCACTTATAGAAAGACGTGAGTTGGTTGAGAGCTGGGATGGTTTTCCAAAATTTTATTTGGGGAGGCATCAAAAAAAAGTTTAATTCTCCAGCAACAAAATTAAGTTGCGACGTTTAAGTGCCTAACTGAGCATATTCTTAACTCCAAATATAGGCCTAGCCAGTATCTTAGTAATCATTTTACAAATGTTCAGGTAAAAACTTACACCATCATCGGTGTAAAACTACTAACTTAATATACTGGCACTTCACTCTCATGATGATGTAAGTTTTTACCGAAATATTTGTAAAATGATTACTAATATAATGGCTATAATCTTCTTATTAAAGTTGGATTCCAAAACTCATCTTAATGCAATTACCTTGGACGCTCAGGATCTAGAGAACGCTAAGAAAAGTGTAGAGTTCTACAAAGAATTGCTTTTTGAGCAGACGTTGTTCTATGCTGAGTTTGTCTAATGGCAGGTAAAATGGAAACTTGTTTTAAAGTCAGAACAGACATTTCTTTCGATTTGACGCAAACGCAGTTGAAATGCAACGGTGATTTATTTCCTACCATAAAGATGCTGCCGGCTATACTGCTTGCTCTTCCGGTATCTACAGCAACAGCTGAAAGATCCGTTTCAACCTTGAAATGTTAAGACCCTACTTGCGGGATTTGACGGGCCAAAAAGGCTGACAGGCCTAGCACTTCTTTCTATTTACTGGAATGTTGAAGTCGATAGTCACGAAGTAATAGAAGAGTTTGTACAATTTTGGTCCAGAGGTAAAGATTTTGTGTTTTAAACATGGAATTTGCTTACCCCCGAAAATCGAGACTTAGGAAAATGACTTTTACAGGATTGGTTTTATGGACAAAAATATCTCGCTAAGCAACAGCAATTCAGATTAGCTTTTTCCTAGCCAAGATATTGCTTTTGCAGACGCCAGCAAAATCATATGCACCGAGACAGTAAGCAACAATAAAACAGCGTAGTTCACCTTATGGTTCGGTTACTTGATTACTCTCGTTGACATTTGCAAAGCGTGCCGAGTTTGTCCAACGGCAGGTAAAATGGAAAATTAAGTTCTCGGGCCTCGGCAATACTGCACCGCTGCGGTCTGCAAATGATCCTTTTTTTTCGCATTACGTGCATTGCTTTTTCAACGAGAGGTTGAGCATTGCTGAGTAATTTTTTTATGTTTCATCACCAGTAGTTCCTAAACCTGTTGAGTGATATCGTGTTAGGCTATCCGGGGAATATAATATATTCAGACATAACGTCATGATTACTGACTTATGTTATGCCTATAAATCTACAGATTTTATACTATTTGATTGTGTTCATTGCTCTTCGATGAAAGCTGGGGTGGATCTAAAAGGTGGAACGTTGCAACGCCGTCCAATTCAAATTTCATACCAGTTAATTCTGCTACAAAAGTCATATTTTCAGCCGCGGTTCTGTTTCAACATATGATACAAGTATAAATAGCAATACTGGCTAGTTCGCTGATCTAAAAAAATTCCGTGAGACGGTTTTACAGAACCGGTGAGAGTTGGCTGAATCTCACCACAGATGCTTACCTTCCAAAACAGCAAACATCTTTTAGCTCTGTTTTGCGTTGCATTGTGTATTCAGAAGTCCATGTCCACGCATTGTTTGGTGCGGAAAATAGTGGAAGTTAGTTCCTTTCCCCACTCTCCCTAAACTCAAATCTTTTGCCTGTCCCTGGTTGGCAGTTGAATAATAACGTCAAAGCCTAGATGCAAAAGTGTTTTCATTCATTTCATAACCACTTTTTATTTATTTTCAGACTGAGTGAAGACGATGACGATGATTATTATGATCTGCTGGCTCACCAGTTTGATATAAATTTGCACATGTGAGTAACACTGTAACATCAAAATTACTTACAGTGAATTTAACAACGCATAAAGAGAGATTATGGTAGGCTTTCAGAACGTACTAAATGAACGCTGTGAAAACCAATTCTTCGAGTAGTCGAGTAGTATCGCGGTTTGACCTCTTATCAGGAAGACGTAGGTTCGAATCCACAACCTCGTGATTGAAAATCAAGCTTTCTTACCACTTGGCCACCTGCTTTCAGCGTTTCAAAGCAATTTTAGCTATGTACATTCCAACTCAATTAGCTACTGCTGGCTCTAGCATTGAGGGTAAGGCTAGCTGTCATATATCGGGAATCCTGATTTACATTCCATTATTGAATTTAAGAATGTTTTAGTGACACCAAATTTCACTTGTCACTATTATGCTATTTATGGCGTCACAAGCCACACGTACACTTGGTAAAAAAAATAAAACGCGGCTGTTTAACGATTGGTAAGGAAAAAAAGTAAGACTGGTTTCTGCTAACCCCAATAACATAACAGGAAGGATGAAGCAGATAGCACGACCAACACCGTTTCATTCTCTTGTTTTTGTAAAAGTTTGTGTATTTTGATAGCTCGCAGTAGCCTACAAATTTTCTGATTCAGAGTACTTTAACGTAAAATTTTTAACGCAACCGAAAAAACTTACGTATGTTGACGCTGATGGCTGTTCGGGTTCACCAAGCTATTTCCGCAAAACAGCTATATTTTTTTCTCAATACCATCGTCGCCATTTTTTCTCATTGTCGCATATCTAGCCTAGTTGTTCAATTACGATTGAAGCATTTTTTATGTATTAAAGGTGGTGGGAGATTTATTGGATCGTAAAAATTTAAAGAAACAAACTGCAGGCCTGATGAAATTGAAACGACAATTTGAAGGCTCAAAACTTTTTAACAGATTAACAAACTAAAATTTTTCACTATGTGATGTATTTTACTCACAATTTTTCGATCAATTAGCTTCTGTATTATCCTGCATTTGAATATCTTTTGTATCAAAACAAGTGTTACGAAAGCTTGATGGATGATAAACCCATCGGCTGCTTAAGATTTTAGTAGAAATTGCATTTTGAGTAGGCTGTAAGGATATGACTCAACGGCCTCGTACCGGTTATCATCTCCAAGGGCACAAAAATAAGGCTGGGTGTTGCGATTTCGCCTGTCGAGATATTGCATTTCAGCTAAATGAAAATCACATCTTTGTTATTCTCGCGATGTTAATTCGCCAAAGCGTGTAACGAACGGCGGGGCCCATCTCCGCAATCTGTAGCGCCCGGACAACTTTGCTCCGAAAAAACGTCGCAGCTGTGGCTAGCCGTTGACGACACTATGTACGATTTGACAAAATCGGAAACCTAAGCCCAAAACTGCCACACCGATAGCGAGATATTTTTTGACCATTACGCTGATGAATCATGCTGGCAACACAAAAAATCTGTTTTGTTAAATTTATGTGTAACACTGTGGCGCAGATGGGACGACGACGATGAACCTGATTGCAACTTTGGATACGACGATTCCAGCGACGATTACGACGACTACCTCAATTAAGACTACTTCTGAAGTAAAGCAAAAAGCGGCTTTAAGCTCGTAGGCAAGGGCGTGCAACCCGGAGGGAATGGGGATATGCATCTCACCAAATATTTCTCAAGGGGGAATGCTAATGCATATCAAAAAAAAAATCAAATCTTCATTATACTCGCCGTATTACGCCGAAGCGTGTAACGAGTTGCGGGGCCCATCTCCGCGGCTTAGCGCCAGGGCAACACAGCTCCGAAGAAACGTCGCAGCGGTGGCGAGTCGTTGGCGACACTGTGGCGATTTGACCGGCCCGGAAATCAAACCCTAGACCTCCCGCAACGTTAGCGTGCGCTGAGCAACTGAGCAAACGGCCTATATCACCCCAATATTTTTGCTGTGCATTTGTTAGGCTTATGCAGTTACTATAAGGCGACGATTTGCGGAGGAGCGATCTAAGCCTTGATCGGCGAGCTACAACCCAATAAGTATACCGATACGTAAGTCAAAAAGGCGGCGATTCTTAACATTTAAGTGCCCGCACCCCGCTAAACTTTCATGAAATTTCTTTGTACCCCTTGTCTTCAATAGATACAAATAGTAAAGTTAATTTACTGAGAAAAATACCCCATACGTTGGCATGAACTTCACATTTTAATCGATGCTGCAATGATTCCCCAATGATTTCCACAAATGTAAGCCACTGCTCATAGGCGTTACTGTAAATGTTTTAGTTTGTTGTGGTAGTAGCGGCTGCTTAGAACGTGAGGTCTTTCGCCGTTCTGGTAATATATAATCAAGGTTTTAGATTCTTGAGTGAAAGTTTACGTTTGAAACCACCCTAAAACGTTATTAGCCTAGAATTGTCACTTACTCAAAAACTTTTTCGTTTCTTGCATAATGTACTGTAGAAAAATTGAGAAACAATTAAGATACGATAGCGCAGATTTAAATCTTGTTAATTAACTTTGTATTATTTGCTTTCAGATTCGTCTCTCTTCCTGGAGTTTTTTGTTGTTGCTGAAAAACGATTTAATATTTTGTATATGAATTTTTGTATTTCTGTTTTGTAAATGAATTTTGTATAGCCTATTTCTGATTTACAGTTATATTTTGACGTCTTCAACTCTTACAGAAGCTGACTTTTAAATTAAATTCAGCATCTGGCAGCGCTCATCAACCCTAATTCTATCAAAGATTTCTTGACCCAAAATGGACGAATTTGCAATTTTTATTTTAGTTAGTTTCTACTTACTGTAAATGTTTACTCATGAATATATCTTTTTGGGTTTAGATGCATCATGAGTAAGCTATTTTGGGGAGCAAGAAAGACATGAATAGTTTAGCTGTCTTATTTTATCGATACGGTACACTTGACTTTCTGTAATTGGGATTTTGGCTTTCGTCAAAAACTGGCATAAGGTTCGTTGATGCCAAAAAGGTTAAAAAATAGTGGAGAAATAAGAATCGATGCCGCATTTTAAAGGTTGACAGGAGCTGCTTTGTAGAAATTTTTGTCCTATGTCATTTTTTGTAAGGGCAGTGTCCTAAGCAAGAGTGGACACCTGGCTACTTGGCGTTAGGGTGTCAGTTTCAGTTTCGGTGTGTTGAAACTCAGATGTCAGGTTCCAGTTTTGGTTTGGTTTCACTGCTGTTGAAAAATCGGTTCCAGTTTCGGTTTCAGTTTTGCTTACATGCAACTTCGGTTTCTGGGTTTCGGTTTAAGTTTCATCCAAGAAAGTTATTTTGCTGTGAAGACGAATTATTTAAATCCTCTACTTCTTGGCGTTTTTGTTTTATTACGATGATAAGTAACAGCTCAGATGACCGAGTGAGAAGAGCAATTGCATCAGAAGTTGTCGACTTGGGTATAATTCCGAGTCCGGTAAAACCGAAGACTCAAAAATTAGTATTCACAGCTTCTTTATTCAACGCTCAGCGTTAAAGGAACTGTGCTGGTAAGGATGATGATAACAATTTTTAAAACCTAAAACCTTAGAAAATTTTGAACAGGGTTTAGTTTCAGTTTCAGTTTTGGCGTTTCAAGAAAAATCGGTTTTGGTTCAAGTTTAGGTTTGCAAAATTTTGGCTAAGTAGGTGTCAGTTTCAGTTTGGGTTTCCAAAATTTCCTTTAAAACCGGGTTTTCAGGTTTCGGTTTAGGTATGAGTTTCCACCCTTGGTTCTAAGGAAACCGCTTAGCTATATTATAACATAGAACTTAGTTTTTTTTTTAATTTTTCTAGCGGTGTGATGGTTGGTATGTTGGGCCGGTAATCATAAGGATCGGGGTACGATGCTGCACCGAGTTTTAATTTAGTTGGGATAAAATTAAACAAGAAAATGCTTGGGTCATTACAAAGCCAGTGGAGTAGCCTTGGGGTGCTACCCCTCCATTTTTTGCCGTATAAATCCGCCCTGCCCTCCCCGAATTTCTTTCGCTGTCCAGCCCCCTTTCAAATCAACAAAAAATTACGAGCGGAGTAAACTACATCGCTGACAAAATATGGTCCGTCAATTCCGGAAAAATGATTTAAGATGCGTTTATCGATACGCGACAAGCGACAATTTTTTATCGCACCTTGTTTGTTCTATGATACTGTTAGCGATCTCGCGAAAACTTTCTACACTCACTTACACCAGCGTTTCTCAAACCATGGGTCAGTATGCAGTATAAATCTATTCCATTTGCAGCAATAAAAGATGACAAGTGAGAAAATTAGGCAAAAAATAGCACAAAAATACTGTTACCTAAAAAATATTTTGCAACCCAAGATCATTAAATACAGACCCACACCTGTGAAACTTTGTTTCCACGCTTTTTAGGTTATTTGAAGCCAGCAAAAAATTGTAACTTTTATGACCAAAAATCGCCTTGATGAGAAGTGTTTATGTCATAACAATTGTTTCGTGATAAAATTGTATATTTTTTGTCTTGAATCAAGCGGAAGTTCGTCGAATAATCTTAAAACTTTTTTTCGCAAAATAATATTGTAAGTAGGGCAGTGCAAGTTATTCTTATTTTTGTAGCAGACGTAATTAATGTTGACAATGTTATTGGAAAACGAATATCCTTTCTTGTATGTAGAAGTTTTGAAAACTATAATCCCTTTTCCAAGTAATGTAAGTGTGGGGATGGGATTTTCTGCTCTGGGGTATATGAAAAGGAAATGCAGAAACCGTCTGGTGCAGAGTATCCAATGCATTTTTAATGTTGAGCAATGAGCAATATTACGCCATGATTTCAAAATTGAAAAAAAAATTCTTTTGGGTATTAGGATATTCTTCTTTTAATATTTATGCTCACTTTTGCTCAGTTTAATTGGGTCGCAGCTATTCTTGCAGATAAGGTTTTTGAACGATTTTGGGTCGTGCAAGAAAAGGGTTGAGAAACACTTACACTATAATTTTTATCGCATGCAGCGCATTGATAGACGAACCTTAAAGTAGTTAATGAAAAATTTTGTTTTGTATAAATAGCTTATTCACAAGTTGGCATATTTTTCAAAAAAACCTGACGAGGGCTATTGTTGGGCCCGAAACGTTTGTTTACGTAAGTATTATAACCTAAATGCATTTATTTGTGCATCAGAATAGGCTGTTGTAGGGCTGTTGGACTATACCTATCAACTTTGTGTTTGCTGTTGCCAATGTTTGCACAGACTTTGTGGTATACACCAGGGGTGGCAAAACCTAAGGCACGCATGCCGGATGTGGCACGCCGCAGATTTTTTTCTAGCTCGCCACTTGATACTTTAATCTTGATTTCGTGTAACTCAGGGGTCTTTAACCTTTTTTACACAATCGCCCCTTTTGGGAAAGTGTGGGTCCAAATTGCCCTCGCAAAGCCTTCACGTTCGTAGAGCTAATATTTTTCCCACTGAAAACAGGTGAAGACCAAAAAAAATAAAGGTCTTCACCTTCGTAGAGCTACTGTTTTCCTACTAAAATCGTGTGAAGACCAAACAAAAAAAGATCTTCACGTCCGTAGAGCTAAAGTCTTTCACGTCCGCTGAACCAAATTCATTCATGTTTTTGTTTTGTTTAATATAATGGCACGGCTTTACCGTGCTGAACTTTATTTTTAATATTTTGGCACGTTCGCCAAAAAAGGTTCGCTAAACCTAGTACACACGAATCGAATCCCAGTCTCTTACACGTCAAAACAAGCGACGCTTGCATGTAACCAATAAATTATTTGTTGTGTGTATAAATTCTATGTAATCAAAGCTTTGCGACAACACGTGCTTTCGTTATCTGTTTCTAGCTATGTTAGTTGCAATTGTTAGAGTTTATTTCTTTAGCGGTAGCATGCAGAGTCGATATCAGTTGAACCAAAGTAATGCGCTGTTTTCTTGTAGATAATAGTTTACATTGACGGTGACATTGTTGTATAAGTCAAGCATTGTGATACTGGGCCAAGATTTTATGAAGTTACATAAAAGAGTGATATTTGAAACCGGAGACTCTTGTAAGCCACTCTTGATTAATAAAGTAAAAGACGATTATTGCTGCATTCAAACTCTTGCTACACCACCGCGCATTTTTGGCAATGCGTTTGCAAATTGTAAGCCAATTGCCACTAAATCACGGCAATACAGCAAGGGTGGAAACCAAAACCTAAGCCTAAACCTGAAAACCCGGTTTTGAAGGAAATTTTTGAAACCCAAACTGAAACTGATACCTACTCAGCTAAATTTTTGAAAACCTAAACTTAAACCGAAACAGTTTTTTCTTGAAACGTCAAAACCGAAACTGAAACTAAAACCTGTTCAAAATTTTCTAAGGTTTTGGGTTTTAAAAATCGTCATCACCATCATTACCAGAACAGTTCCTTTAATGCTGAGCGTCAAATAAAGAAGCTGTGGATACTAATTTTTGAGTCTTTGGTTTTTTCCGGACTCGGTATTATACCCAAGTCGACAACTTCTGAAGCAATTGCTCTCCTCACTCGGCCATCTGACCTGCTAGTTATCAACGCTAAACAATAGAGCACTTAAAAAAATCCGTATTCAAAATAAAATAGCTTTTTTGAATGAAACTTAAACCAAAACTCAAACCCAGAAACCGAAGTTGTGCGTAAGCAAAACTGAAACCGATTTTTCAACAGCCGTGAAACCAAACCCAAACTGAAACCTGACATCTGAGTTTCAACACACCGAAATTGAAACTGACACCCTAACGCCAAGTAGCCGGGTTTCCACCCTTGCAATACAGTAAAGAAGATCGAGATTTTATAGCAAAGGGAATTGAAAATTATTGAGTTCTGGAATAATAGATCTGTTAGCCCATGGCGTGCACAAGTGGTCGCTAAAGATGATACGCACAAAAAGCGAATGGTATTAGATAATTCACAAACTGTTAATCGTTCTGCCTTGCTTGACACCTATCCCCTACCTTGAATCGACGAACAAGTTATACAAATTGCCCGATACCGTTTCTAAAGCATTGTTGATTTGAAATCCGCCTATTAATTAACAAATACCAATATCAAAAGATAGACCTTTTACAGCTTTCGAAGCGAATGAAAAACTGTACCAATATTGTCGTTTACCGTTAGGTGTAACTATCGGTGTGTCAGCTTTTCAACGTATTATTGACGACGTAATTTCATCGCATGATTTAAACGATTGTTAAGCATATATTGATAACATTACGATTGTTGGCAGCACACAGTCGGAACACGATGCTAATTTGCAAGCTCTTCTTAATGTCGCAACATCCCTGAACTTAACATTTAAAGAAAGAAATCCATTACTTCTGTGAAAGAAATTAAGCTGTTGGGTTATTTGGTGTCATATGGCTTGATCAAACCAGGGGGGGTTATTACAGGATTTTATGCGTTAGCGAACGATTTCTCTCGCTAATTCTCCTCGGAGGAGAAATTCTCCGAGCGGCAGCCGAGATAACGAGCTCGCAAAGTTGGGATTACAGGTTGTGCTCGCAGAAAGAGCAGCTACTCGGTAAAGCCGAGTGAGTGTCTCGCTAACTGCTCGGTATGCATAGGCTTGGATGGTAGGAAATCAACTGTGGCCCTTAACGACTTGGCACCCTGCCCTTCTTCCCTACACCCACGCCAAAACCTACCTTGTGATCTTATTACAGTAACACGTAAAATATGAACCCTAGTTTCTCAATCGAAAAAAAAAACGACAAACAATGAAACCACAGTAGATGTTTCACGGTTCTTTACCGTTCATCCTTTGACCCCGAACCGCAAGTCGCATATTCCTTTGCCAGTATCATCACCTCCAGTTACAGATGATCATAGTGTTTCACCATCACCTACTGTATACCTTCACCCAAACGTTTTTCTAGATCACGCTGTGCACCGAATCGTTATGGGGACCGTGTTCAATAGATGTGTCCTATTTTCTTTTATGTTGATGTATGTACTGTTGATGAATCTTGAATTTTATGGCGGGAAAGATTGTGGTATGCAGGAATAAAATCCCAGCCTCTTGCACGTCGAAACAAGGAACGCCCGCAGCTTGCATGTAATTAGTAATTTGTTGTGTGCATGAATTCTGTGTAACCAAAGCCCTGCGTCAACATGTGCTTTCGTTATCTGTTTCTGCCACTAGCGTAGCCCGGATTTTGCGATGGGAGGGGGGTTGAGAATGACGTCACATTTGACCATACGTTGTATAGCCTACAAAAGCGAATCCAGAAAGTTTTGGTGGGAAAATGTAATTTTGAATTAGGTTGAATGTTAACTAAATGCAAAGATGTTTAGACCCGGAAACGGGCGTAAATATGTCCTTTGAAAATGTTTCATGTCAGGGGCGTATTCAGAATTTTTTCAGGGAGGGGCACCAAGTTTCGTCACTTCTTCAAGCGTATTTGCTTTAGGCAGAAGCAACTTAGATACCAAAAGCGACGCTAGCGGGGTCCGGGGGCATGCTCCCCCAGAAAATTTTTGAAAATTTGCTTATTGAAATGGCCATTATTGTGCTTTTTGAACAATCTTTAAGGAAAGTTTGTCACATTTTTGGCCCCTAACTTTGAGTGTTTCATCAATGATGCATTTTGTTCGCACACTCTCACAGTTTCGATTATGCGTGCTTAAGGCGACTAAGGCATATTGTTATGAAAAGGTTCAAAGTTATAAAAAAATTTTATTCATCCAAAACATTGTTGAAAATGGCTGGTGAGGGAATGCATACGCAGCATACCCCACATCCCCCCTGAATCCGCCCCTGCTTGTATAATAACGAAAGATGGCCTCAAATTTAAGAGAGATGTGTTTAAAACATCTCTCTTAAATTTGAGATACCAAGAGAAGTGATTATGGCACGATTGTTGTAAGGAAGTCAAAGAAATGCTTTCTAGTGAAACTGGTAACACGATATTCAAATGTTAGCGATTTAGTTCTTTTTTGAGCTACAGTACGTAGATCATTTTTGCTTGAAATCGTTTAGCCGTTTTTCTACGGAAAGTCTGAGGGGCCGAGGGCAGTTGCTTGTACAGGAGCGGCACTGCCCTGCTAATAAAATTGCGTCATTGCTTCATTAAGCATAACGGCAAAGAACAAGATTCAAGAAACAACGCTACGTAATTCTTGTTATTATGACAATTACAAAACCAGATTATCAATGACAAAGCATCGAGCACTTCGAAATAAATATCAGAAAAAGAAGTAAGTATGACGTCATTTGACGCTCAATGGAGGGGAAAGGGTTGTAACTCCCAACTCTCCCCGTGGCCACGTCACTGGTTTCTGCCCATGTTCGTGGCAATTGTTAATCAGACTTTGTTTCTTTATAGCGGTAACACGTAAAGTCGATATCAGTTCCATAAAATTAATGAGCTGTTTTCTTCTACTGTAGACATAACAGTTAACGTTTTGTTAGAATAAAGCCGCACCAACGGTATAAAGCATCACCACACCGTATATGTCAGACTTGAATAGCTTTTTAACAAAACAAATAAGATACACCGGTTGCTACTGGAAACTCCCTACACAAGTACTGTATTATTATTCAGTGTTGTGGCCACGCTGGCCATACAACGAACGAAGTGTTGAGTTCGGAAGTTTTATCAGTCAAATTTCAAATTGCTGCGAGAAAATTTGAGCACAACGCAAGAAAGATATTAGCAAAAAGTTTAATTTAGCTTTAAACCTTTTAATAGCCATGTCAATTGTTAGCCGATCGATCGTACAGTATGCTGCAGAAAACTATTTTAGCTTCGCATAATTTTCGTAGTCGGTTCTGTAAAAGCAAACAACTCTATTTATGAAACAGCATAAAAAATAGATGGAAGTTTTTCTATCGTTGCAAGCAACAGCAAGGACCTTACAAGGATTCGATTTCACGTTCTCGTCTTCTTTTTGTATTTGAGAAAGGTCTGAAAATGAAAAATGAAACACTGCGAAATTGCGAAGGCGGTCACAAAAATACCAAGCCATACGTTCATTTCAATTTACTATTACAAGTTCGCAGCGGCTAGGTGTTCGTCAAAAGCAAGTGTGAAGCAGTAATGTAGTCAGACAGGAGGGCATTTTGACGTATGAAATCTTTTTTTGAGATTGATCGCTGAGGGCGAATGTATACGAGACCCTTTTTTGTCTATTGCATCCAGGCCTGCCCCTCTAAATATTGCTGTCTACGTCCCTTGTGTTACGTTTTTTGATCTAGGAAGTTCAAGGCTACAGCCATGGATCGAGTTTATCGGGAGACGGGGGAGACATGCCCCCCACTTTTTGAAGTGGGGGCATAATATCTTTTGTCCCCTCCACTTTTTGTTGCCGAAATACATAGCATTTATCGATATGCAATCACACGTATAACATATCACACCGTCACACCATCACTAGAGGCGTAAAAAATTACCTAAGCAAAGCTTGGCCCACAAGCCGCTTCGTATGTATTGGCGTCAGTGACACGTAGAAGGTCTGGTCTAAGACCATTTTTTAAGGTGCATCAAGATACTGATGGAAATATCTAGTCAAGATATAGCCGAAGAATTTGTGTGGCAAATTTCAGACACCAACAGAAGTTCGCTTGGAGCTTAAAAGTTTATATAATTGCTAATGAATGATGGCTACTTCCTTATTTATTTTCATGACTCATACTCGATGATTCAATGTTTCACTGATTATATTCATATCAACTTGTACCAGTAGTCCGGTACTCTATCAATTGTGTTGCTGTAACTTTCAGTCTTTATCAATTGTGTTAACTTTCAGTGAGCCTTTAATTCACGGAATGTGTTATGTTCATGTGTACTCGTATAGCATTTTCTTTTGATATTCGTTGTTTTTTGTTGAATAAATACTGTAACTTATATTCATCTAAGTACTGGTACAGTACTTTAATTTTTTCTGTGCTATGAAGTGGCCGTAAAAGCAAATTTCATTTGGTAGTTCATATAATACCTTGTGTTTGTTATTAAGAGCATTATATTCATCTCACTTTTACCTCATTGGCTTTCCTTTTTTCGGAAATATTGTATTTTTAGTTTTTAGTCATCTTTTTGATTTGGTTTGCCAAATTGACGCAAAAGCACAACAGTGATTAATTGTAATGTCACTATAGAGGTAAAAGTTGCTGTCGCGTTTTCTAGTTGAGGATAATAAACCGCGCTACAAGTAAGAGCTCGAGTGGCGTCACAATCGCTGTTGCCTGTTGTGCTTTTAAAGGTTGATGTAGGTCAGGGGTTCTTAACCTTTTTTGTCGTTTTTACCCCTTGCCGAAAGAACGAAGTGTAATTTACCCCCATTGTACCACTATTGCTTTTTCATGACTGAAAATTAAAGTTTTCTTTAGTCTTTAACTCAGAAAATTTACCCCCAGGGGGTAAATTTACCCCCGGTTAAGAACCCCTGATGTTGGTCAACGTGGCAAACGAAATCGAAAAGATGAGTAAAAATGCAATAATTTTCGAAAAATGGAAAGCCAATGAAGTAAAAATCAGATGGACATGTCTTCTTCATAACAAACTCAAGATGTAACATTAATTAACTCACAAAATGTAAAATTGCCTTTGCAGACATTTAAACTTAGGAGTACATAATCAACGTCGGCGTTCTATGGTACCGGTAGTATTCAAGTGGCATACTTCTGCTAAAAGCATGTACGATATAGCCTATCACACAAAATTTGTTCCCCCCCACTTTTTAAAACCAAACTTGGTCCATGGCTACGTAGCAACTGAAAAGGTATTGAGCAAGAGAAATAGATCATAACCTATAAAGAGATGTTATGGTATGCCCAAAAAGACTTACGATGCTAAACGAACGCTGTAAATACGAATGCACAATATGCCCAAACAAAATGTAATTTTTCTATTTTTTAACCTAAATATCTTTTTTTATGAAGTTATTTCGAGATATGCGAACCGGTACCCAAGGCTGATTAAGGGGGGTTAGGGAGTGCTAGAGGCGTGCCAAGCTTAAAAAAGGTAGCTTAATGGCGTCCGTCCCAAAAAAGTCATCTGCTAACGTCAAAATGACATAGGTCAGCAAAAAAACATAAGGTACCCAACCCTGCCCGTTCCAGCGCTGGACTTGGTTAGTTATTTAAAAATTTACGATTATTGTTATTATTTTTTTCATCTTCTGTTTGAAGGGTCTTAACGAGGTGGCAATGAAAATGTTTGATCGCGTGTGACGAGCTTAGCTTATTTTTCTTGTCAGCGGTATTTTTTTATTAGTATTTTTTTGTCATGTAAACAACATTAATGCATCACATTGTCACCTTCTAGTCATTGTTTAAAGATTCAAGGTGCCAAGAATTCGGTTGAATCCTCTCTGTCTACCATGGGGTCCCATGGACCCCAAAATAGAATTTACTTAATCAGAATTCAACAGAAGCAGCATGTACGAAGTTGATATTCTTTGACTTTTTTCAACTTTTGATGATGTTTAGCGAGGTATAATATCGCAAGTCTCAGATTACCAGATATAGCATAAAACAAACAAACCGCGTCTTTTGCCAGTGGGGTCCATTGGACCATTGGTCCATTGGACCCCACGTTATAAAAGCCATTATAGTATGCATTGCTTTGTAGTAATAATTCTAATACTGCAACATCTTATGGTTGTACACGTTTTGAAGCAACAAATATTTTGTTGGCACCACTAATAATAATTTTGTGTTTTTATAAATCGATTATTTTCCATTATCGAGCGATACGCGATGTTGACAAAACACAAGCAAAGAGCAAGACGAGAAGACAATGGAAGAATATCCGGACGAAGATGATATGATGAGACTATTGGAGGACAATGGCAGTGATAGGTGGAGTGAGTCAACGGTATGATTGCGAAATAGATCACCTCAGTGAAGAAGATCTGTCGTCTTCTGATATCTTCGATTGTGATGAAAATGCTAGTGATCTCGATGTCTACAATTTTGATGAAAGTGCTGATGATCGAGATGTTGACGAAAATGCTGGTGGTCAAGAAGCATGCTCCGATAGTGATGAAAATGCGTGCTCCACAGTCTTTATTTCCTGAAATAAGAATGAAAATTGGTCAGCCACTCCTCATGCACATAGCATTGGCCGAACCACAGCTTACAATATATACCGGGGACAAGCTGGACCTTCACGTTATGCAAGATCGCTTTGCGTTTCAGCTCCTGAATCATTCAAACTATTTTTTAGAAGTAAACTATTGGAAAAATTTTGTAGTTGGGCAAATGCGGAAGGATTACGTGCATACACAACCAGCTGGAAGATAATATATGCATCAAGAATTTGATAAATTTTAGGGTGCAGTGATTCTTATAAGCGTGTACAAGTCAAAAAACGAAAATGTTGCTCAGCTTTGGAGCAAAGAAAATGGTAGACCAATTTTCATGAGCCGCAATCGATATCAGCAGATCCTACGAGTACTTTGATTTGATGATGCAAATTCGCGCAGAAGGTTATTTCAAATTGAACAGAAAATTCAACGGTAATTGAGGGAGACTGCGAAGTGAGCTTGCGCTCTTCGAGTCAGCAGCCACCCGTTGAATATGTCAAATGCGATCGGCTCCAGCCGCGAATCGAACCCGTCACGTAGGATCTGTCACCTGCGCGTGGTACCGCTAGGCCATGTCGCTGACAAAGGAACAGATCCGAAGACAAATTTCAGCACATAAGAGATGTCTTCGAAGAATGGGATCTAAATTTGCGCGATGCGTACAATCCTGGACCCCATATAACTGTTGATGAACAACTGGTGTGTTTTAGAGGAAGATGTCCTTTTCGACGATATATTCTATCAAACCTGGAAAGTATGGAATAAAAATTTGGGCGATTTGTGAAGCCAACACTTCTTTTGCATGGAAGATGCAAGTTTACACAGAAAAAAATGTTGCAGTTGGAAGAGAGATTAACCAAGGAGCAAGAGTCGTCAAAAATTTAGTCAAAGAGATTGAAAACTCTGGAAGGAACATTACTTGCGATAATATTTTTACTAGCGTGCCACTTGCTCGTGACCTATAGAAGAAAAAGCTTACTCTTGTAGGAACGCTTCGCAAAAACAAACCAGAATTGCCTCCACAATTTGCTGTTGCTAAAGGACGTCAAATCTATTCTACTATTTTTGGATTTCAAAATGATGCTATGATTGCGTCGTATTGCCCGAAGAAAAGCTGTCTCGCAAATATGCTCTCAACCATACACTCACATCCTGGTGTCGATTCTGATTCTTCCGAAAAGAAGCCTGAAGTGATTTTGTATTATAACAGCACCAAAAATGGGGTGGATACCCTTGATAGGATGGTTCGAACGTACTCTTGCAAAAAGATGACCAGAAGATGGCCGGTGGCTCTCTTTTATAATATGATCGACGTTAGTGCTGTTAATGCTTATGTGATATGGCAACAAACACAAAACAACAGCACCAGCACTATCAGCATGAAAAAAAGACGAGCATTTTTGATTCAGCTTGGAAAAGAGGTTGCTGGAATAGTGAGTTCGGTTTCCACACCAACTAAGCGGACATCTCAGCCGCAAAGCAAAAACAAAGGGACTGCAATTGACGATCAGGCACCAAGAGCAAAAAAGGCAAGATGTTACCTCTGTGAGAGAAGCAAAGACCGAAAATGCAAACAAACTTGTATTTCCTGTGGCAATAACGTTTGTCAGCTACATTCTCAAGTCATTTGCAAGCAGTGCAATAATGTCTAGTTTTTTGGGTCTTATTCATTTTTGGTGAAGTGTCGCGTATGCAACACTGCAAATAAAATTGGGTATTTTTTGGGTAAACATTTTGGGTATTAACGTTGAGAAACCCAATTTTTTAAGTTGGGTGCAGATTACCCAAATGGAGTATACTGACTGACTACCAACCATTATGCGTTGGGCTATTTTAGCCCAAGTCAAGAGCTCAATGTATATTATTGGGTTTTCTCTACCCGAATGTTTTTAGGCAACGAAAACCCAAAAATTGTTCTTGCTGCCATCATCGCTCGTTTGCATAGTACTGGATAAGTTAGTATGTTATGCTACAGGGTCTAGTTAACGCCTATACTTACCAATGCATTTCATGCAGAGGATCTCACAAGAAGCCATTTTGATGTACTACTACTGTACATGTTTCGGTTTGTATATAAAACAAAGAATCATAATAATATTTCACTAGTGGCATTTTGAAAATACATCATATTGGGTACTCTATACCCAATGTTTTTTAAAATTTGATTTTATTTTCGCTGCAAGCAGTGATCAGTGTACAGGCTCTTCGCAAATAAATATTTTCTTAAATTAAAATAAAATACTGTCTGCAAATGAACAAATGTAGTCTAATTTTATCTTGAATTGCCTATGATTTGTCACACGAAAGTATGGCTTTCAAGCTGGCAAAAGAAGCTATATTTTGCGATTACTATTCTATTATCTGTATATAGTTAGGTGTTTCGAATGTAATCTATTCTCTTTAGCGACGTGAGACTTTTCAGATTGGTTTAAACTTGAAGGTCAATGGTATGAGTTCAGTGGCGTAGCGAGAAATTTTAAAAGGGGGGAGCCATAATTTCCACACTTTTTACAAGAGTATTTTTTTCGGCAGAACAGATTTGAAGCTGATTGAGAAGCAAGAAAGTCTCAAGGGGGGTCCGGGAGCATGTTTACTCGGAAAATTTTTGAAAATTTACATGCTCCAATGGTTATTTTAATGCGTTTTGAATAATTTTCAGGCAAATTTTGTTCAAATTGTTTGACCCTAATCTGAGTGCTTCGCAAAATATGATGCATTTTGTTCGCACATTTTCAATTATGCGTGCTCAAGACGTAAGGCTTATCGCTATCGAAGAGGTTCGAAATTATGGAAAAATTGTATACATCCAAAACAACTTTGAAAAGGGCTGGTAGAGGATGCATACCCCTCATCCTACCCCCCTAGATCCGTCCCTAGCCATAAGCTACAGAAACCATCAAAAGAGTATGGCATATTTCAGTTACTTGGCACAATTAATTTTGTTCTTGTTTACTAAAAGGCAGAGTCAAAAGGGGGGGGGAACATGGCCTAATGCCCCCCTAAATACGCTACCAGTACTGGAAGTGTTGCGAATGTTAAAGGAGATATTGCACAAGTGAGCTTTTCGATAATCTGGTTACTTATTTCCATACTTTGTTTTACTAAAACGTTTTCTGGGGCCTAAACGTTAATGCCTACCTCACTTTTGTTTGTGCAACAGCCAAGAAATTCTATAAACAAAGATGAAATCTTTGGACCTGTTGTGAACTGTATTACATTATGGCTGTTCAGATTTTTTTCCATAACGTTCAATTTCTTCACTTTCAACCATCCCTCTTGCAAATTTTTTACTGCGTTGCTTAAATTTCTAACAGTCAATGTTTTAGCCTATAATCTTTAGTGTACGCGCATTTGCTCAGCTACCGACCTATCTAAAAACAGCGTATCTAATATTATTTAGGTCAATCTATGCAACAAAAAGAAATAGTAGTTCCACCAAGCACCAAGTGCCTTTTCCTGACGACAGTAAAAGCGAGCTTGTCGATTTGTTCTCCACACTGTTCGTTTATACTGAGCCTATATAAGGTTAGATTAATTCCCTTTTTTTAATCCGGGGCTGTTGTCCAGAGAAAAAATTAGTGCACACAACCCACTAAAACTTTTTTTACTTGCACAGCATAGGTGAGCCTATCACTTTAAATTGATTGGCTAATAGATGCACGTACAGTATATCAGATAATAGCTTTTAACAGTCAAAATAGCTTAGTAAGACTCGAGATCTGTAATTCAACTTCTTTGTTTGACGTCGAGCATTGAAACAACCGTGCGAAAAACAAGTCAGTTAGTTTACTTGTTCAGTTGAGAAAGGCACCTAACAGGATTCGCGCACCTTCAGGAAATAGACAGGTCGTAGTGGCGTCGCCAAAAAATATTTGAAGGGGTTCATGACTAATGCTGTATAGCTTAATGTAAGCAAAGTGAGTGCTAGTTTTTACATCGTTTTTTTTTTTGTTTTCGTAAAATTTAAGGGGGCATGGCTCCGGTACCTCCCACCCTTGGCTACGCCACTCAAATATGGCAGGTGGCCAAGTGATAGCAGATTTTCTAAACACGCCTGTTCGGTCCAAGCCAATCTTTCAGAGCAAAGAAAGTTATAAGATTCCCCCTTTATAGCACCTCGAAACTGCAACGCTCAATTATTTATCAAAATGTCAACATCTGAAACGACATTTTAAAGACAGCAAGTCCTTCTTTATGCGCAGTTTTTAGATGAAACTTCACTGCATTTTATTCCAAAATGTATTAATTTTGACCTTACAGGAGTCCAAGCAGCAGCAGCAGCAGGGTATATCGAGAATTCATATGAATGCTGTTTGTTTTCGCAAATCTGAGTAACAATAAAAGTCCACTGTTTAGATTTTGATTTATCCGTCGGTATAAGGGTGGTTGCTTGACTATTATGACCCTGAGGAAAAGTTGCATCACGCTGCTGCTGCCTTCATCACCAGCATAACGCTATATGGTATAGGTTTCAGCTGCATAGAGCAAAGGAAAAATCAGTAAAAGTTACGTATTCACTAAATATTTTTTAGAATTTCGAACTTGGATGTTTGAGTAAATTTTTTTTTGTTCAATATAAAGTTGGGTAAAATTTTTTAATAATGCAACGAAATTTTTTACGTTTGGGTAATTTTCAGAAATACCCAAAATCATTTTGTTAAGTATAAAAAATTACCCAAAAGCAAAAAAGTCGCAATTGGGTAGAAGGTGTGTTTACCCCCCAAAAAATTGGGTAAAAATTGTATTTGCCTACAAAATTTCATGTTTACCCAAAATCTTTTTTACCCAAAAAAATTATTTAAGTTATGTTTTGGGCATATCGATTTATGCCCAAAATATTTTGGGTAAAACGTGTTTTACCCAAATATGAATTGGGTTGAGTGGAGTTTTACCAAGAGCTCTACCCAATTTTATTTGCAGTGAAGCATCATTTGTAAATTGTTTGTTTGATCTTTTTCCTTTTCAATCGTGATTTCGTTACTGGTACCAAAATCTTCATTTTAAACAAGCCATTTTGCACTTGGGGTCCATTGTACCCCAATGGTACAATATGTGTGATTTTTTTTTGGTAGACAGAGGGTTAAGCAAATTTAAAGATTTACGACTTTTGTCAAAGTCTTGTGTTTTTGCAGCGGTGAAAGTTTCTTTGTGTAGCAGCAGCAGAGCACAGGAAGCTGAGAGAGCTGCAACTTCATTTTCCAGCTTTTAAAACGTGTTTTTACTGTTGCTTTGCAAAATCTGACCACATAGTTTTAAAAATCTTTATCTCTCGTGGGAATGGCGAGTCATTACGAAACATTTTGCTTAATTGCAACTACAGTATCTTTCCATCTTTTTTTTCAACAATTACAGTTTGCAGCATTTGCCCAAATCAGCCAATCTGAAGCAAGTGAACAATCCGTTTAGCTTCATATTCCAGGCCTTATTTGATTAAGAAGCAGCAAATAACGACTGTAGGAATTAATATTGACGTGGGCAAGCGCTACTTTGATTATCTAAACTCTGACGTATTTTCTTGGTTGCTACGTTTGCATTTCCCAGTAGCGTAGTCCGGAGCGGATCCAGAAAGTTTTGGTGGGGGGAATGTAATTTTGAAGTAGGTTGAATTTTAACTAAATACAAAGACGTTTAAACCCGGAAACGGGCGTAACTAGGCCCTTTGAAAACGTGTTCAAGTCAGAATTTTTTTCATATTCAGAAATTCAGAAATTTTTTCAGGGAGGGGGCATCTAATTTCGTCACTTTTTCGGGCGTATTTTTTTCCGGCAGAGTTAATTTTAAGCAACTTAAGTAACAAAAACGACTTTATAGGGGGTCTGAGGGCATGCTCCCCCGGAAAATTTTTTGAAAATTTACATACTGTAATGGCCATTTTAGTGCTTCACCAAATATGATGCATTTCGTTCGCACAGTTTCGATTGTGCGTACTTAAGACGACTCAAGGCATATTGTTATGAAGAGATTCGAAATTATGGGAAGTTTTTCTTCATCCAAAGCATTGTTGAAAATGGCTGGTGGGGAGGGGGAATACATCCCACATCTCCCCTGAGCTTAGCCGGAGGTCGATCAGTAGTAGAAATGAAAATAGGGCCTCTCGTCCCCTATAAATTTTTTGATGGTTACACCCTGGGCTTTTTCCTATTGTGGATATCTGCTTCTGTATGAGTATTAACCTTTAGAGAATTTAGTTGGTACCGACTCGCTTACGTAGAAGTTGAAGCGCGCAAGGTGTTGGGTTTGATTCCAAGCCCGTCTTATCCGACACAGTGTGGTCATTGGCTCGCAGTTGCTGCGACGATTTTTCGAAGCTGTGTTGCAAAGGCGATAAGACGCGGAGATGGGCGCGGCCACTCGCTCTCTTCGGCATAAAACCGTGAGCATAGCCTATTGAAGATTTGATTTTTTTTAGTTTAGTTGGTTCAACTTGGTTGGTTAACAGTTTGTAAATACGATAAGTTTTGCTTCAAACAAAAATGCCTGTGTTACCCGTAATTGAATTGTCTCCTTCTGATATAAGATTCACGCAGGACAGCATAAAGAGAACCTTTAGCGATGGAAGGCATGTCAACAACACCATACATCGAATACTGAAAGGAGAATTATCAGTTCTGGATTTGCCTCGAATTCGTGTGGTGAATTTGAGCGGTTGTTACTTCGCTTTTGACAACCGCAGACTGTATGTTTATCGAGTTTTACAATTCCGAAATTTCCTCGAAACAGTTCTAGTTAACTTAGCACCTTCAACTCAACTGCAGCCGGATAAGTGGACAACTACAAATGAAGGACGATCAGTTTCCGTTCGAAGAGGAGCAACGCTAAAACATACTAGTGAAACTTTTGAGGAGTTATACATGAGGTAAAATAATTAAGCAGCGCTAATCATGGCTTACGTTGTCAATGTTACGAACGTAAGTATACGCATGCCGGACCATAAAAAGGAGCGAGCGCCCTACCTCAAAATATGTAAACAGCAAACAATATTAAAAGTGTCCGATGTTCTCAAATCTACATAGGCCTATGCTATAAAATCATAAAACCAAATCGCCTACCGAAATACAAATCCTGAACCCGATTTTGGTTATATGATTGGGGCTACGTCCTTTTTTGTTTTGTTTAACGTTTCTTTCCTCACCTTTCTGGGGCTGCCCATATGCATACTCAAAAATGTATCAAAAATTAACTCGAGCAACCCAAGGGGAGCGGAGCTTTATTTTCTTATTTCTGTAGTGTCATGCATGCAGTTAGACTGCGCTGGTTTCAACTTATAAATTCTTCAGTTCTGCTCCATCGCTTCCCTCAAATTGTGTCAGCATTTCTCCACTTGTTTTCACGCAAACTTTCGTGCAAACCCGCCTTGATTTTTTTGGTGGAAATGTCAATGTGAAGAGTGGCATTATTTCTTATGTCCACAGAGATGAGTTAACACAAAATACGAAACGACTTCTTGTGTACAAAGTAACCGAAATAGTTAAAGGCTATGATCGCTGGCGTTGAGAGGGGAGCGAACCAAATGCCCTCAAACCCATACGATTCTAGGCACTCAAGCCGGTAGAGATTCACTCTTTTTTTTTTTTAAACCAAGCGTTCCTCTGATTTTACAGGATTTTACAACCGAATTAAAGCTAATTGTTAAAAAAAGCGGCTTATTAACCAATTTGGCTATTCCATCCTTCTTTCTGACGATTTCCCCTGAGGAGTGTCAGATGAAAAGTTTTGGGATATAAATCTTTCATAAAGTATGAATTAAGATTAGAAAAATCAATAGTCAAATAAAATTTTGAGCGATAATTTGAGTGAAAATCGCATTTTGTGTTAACTCGTGCATGCTACCTTGAGAGGATTTCCTGTTTTTCTTACGTAGGCTGAAATAAAATACAGCATTATCTTGCTTGCAGTCATCTTCTTCTCGGCAAAGGTCTTCTCACGCCAAGACTACTGTTTTTGAAGTAACTGACCTTAATTTGCTTTTCATTTTGTACTTTTCCTTGATGATGAAAGTTAAGCAGCGTAACGACGGAGAACGTTTTATATATCGTTAATGTGGCTCGACTGAATTTTGAGCCAACGTCAACAATAACATGTCACTATAAATCGCAAATGATATTGCTCTAGTCTATACTGTAATTTACTGACAAAAAGGTGTTCAGAATGAAATCGACTTTAAAATATCGTTCTCACTTTGTTGCACAGATTAAAAATTTGAAAGACAATCATTCGCTGTTATACCGTTTTATAGTAATCTCCGCAGCGCTCTCGTTCGCATGGTATTGCATGAAAGCTTTTCGAACTTGCAAAAATTTGCTTTTGCATTTTCAAGTAAGTCAGTTTGTTTTCACAAGGCGATTACAAAATTAAGAAACCAAATTACAACGCCTAATTGTTTTTAATTTCAGCAAAAAGAAGGAAATATAAAAATTTTCTAATGGTTAAGTTTGAATCTTTATGTTAACTACAGTATCGTTTTTTAGTAGGAATGACATCACCCTGGAAGGCAAAGACGATACAAGTGATGATGACGATGATAATAATGACGTCATTACAAACACTGAAAGGCTACCTGAGGAAATGGGAAAACATTGTCATTCAGCGACTAGTAACAGGGCCTTATCACCTCTCAATGCCTTCAGTTCATCGCTACAATTCCATGGATCTTCGTCGACCACAACATATTCTGCCGCTTCTGCCTTCCTGGAATCACCGCAAGGACAAAAAACCGAAAAACCTTTAGTTTCAATCAGCGATGCAAAAACAAATGGCTCCGCTAAACACACTTGTAAACCTACACCAGAAGTGCAAAAACATACGTCGTCAAACACTACTCACTTATCCGGTCCCGACTCATTCACTGCTCAATTGTTACCTGATTCCACTAATGAATTTAAGCGCAAAAAATCTTACTTTGAGTCATTTTCTCAAGCAACGTCTACATCTCAAAAGCAATCTAACTTTTCTCCTGTTACACAATGCCAAACAAATGCTTCAACCCAAGGGAACATGCCTAAGCCAGCAGTGCCGAAAAAAGCAATTTTAGAAACAAATCCTGGTACATCCACAAATCAAGATTATGCTGATAAATTAGTTAAACCGTTTTCTTACTTAAATGGACCAACACGAACTGGTATCGAAGGAAACAAGCTTAAACCAGTAGTACCAAAAAAATCTTTTTCAACTATCAAGTGTAAAAACCAACCAGTCTCCGGTAGTTCACATGCTTCTCAACCACCTGTGCTTAATAATTCCACTTTAATGATGAATGCATTCACAGACGATTTATCATCACGCTCTGCAATTTCTTTCGCTCCAGCTAACAGTGCTGAAAAAACGATCAATCTTATGACTCAAGAAAAAACTACTATTAATGGAAATACGCGAAAACCAGCAGTACCAAAGAAGCCCCTTTCATTAACCAAAAGGTTTATCAACCAACCAGTAACCAGCACCGACCCTTCTCGCTGCTCTCAATCTCACGGACTAGCAAAGCCTTTTTCCAACCTAAACAGTCAAGAAAGCACAAATAGGCCTACAAATTCGGTTTTCGGCAACAGACCAGCTCCAGCAGAGCAAAAATCCACTTCAAGTCCAACAAGTACATCCGGTATTGAACAATCAAGGCAAGTTGAATGCGTCCCTTATACCGGTATTAGACATATTAAATCTTATTTCGAGTCTCTTTCACGTCCTCAACATTAGCTAAAAGTTCCATTTTACTTCAACTCTCGCTTCTGTACCTCATCTCACCAACTTAGTGGTAGGCTTAAGCTGTAATCACACTGACTGAGGCATCTCTGTGTCTTTAAAAATATTCTAATTTCTTATATTATTCATCACACCTTGTATGATGACGTAATCTAAAACAAACGAAAAATGTCTTCTTAACTTAGAGACGTCTCGGCAAATGTGATTGCATTCGCTACCGGTATTATGTATCGAAACAAATGGTCACTGGCAGGGTTGGATTGAATTTGAATCTGTCGACAAGTTATTCATGAATCTGAATACGGCTTTTCAAAATTCGATGAATTTGAATATCTTCTGATTACATTTGAGTTTAAATTTCTTAATAAATTTTATTTTTTAAAATTAAATCTTACAAAGCGAAAGTATCGATTTACTACTAGTTTGTCGTAATAGTATGTTCCAAACGACCGAGAAAATTTTTTAAGCTAACAGATAGTTTATGATGGCAAATGTGACTCTTCAAGGTGCTTTGAAGTTGATTTTGCAGCACTTAACTTTTGCCTCTTCTTTGTCTTTTTTTTTTTTTTGCGTCAAACTTACTACTGAGTTTTTTGCAGTTCCTTAAACCTACTTGATCTATGGATTCTCTGAGTATAAATATTTTGAATAAATCGCTGCAAAAGCTATAACTACTCAAAAGTATCTGTTTTTTTTTTTCGAATCCTATCTGATAATTTGGTGTATCAAATGTGAAGAAGTTTGAATAATTTTATGGAGTTTTATGAATTTTGGAGTGGTGAAACGCATGACTACCCATTTCAAACTAACTTTTTCGTAAATGAATGAGTTCGACAATGAAAGCAGCAGCTTTTGCGAAGTCAATAAATTTAAATTTAGTTTTTCAAAGTAAATGATTTGAATTTAAAAAATAAACGAATGGATCCAACCCTGGTCTCTGATTAATTTCTTCCACAACGGGTACCTCTTTCAGATTTGCAAGATCATGGTATAACTTATCACTCCTGTTGTGATCAATTAGAAAGAGTGTTTTAGAATACAGGAATGCGTAAAGTTTTGTAGAGTCACCAACCATATTCGTACTATTGTTTCTTGACACGTTTGTTTTTTTAATCCGTAAATATTGGATTGGATTCTATAATCCGTCTCTTGTTGTTCCGATTTTAGACGTGAAATTTCGATACAAGCTTTTCGTTTTTCTGGTGTTAGGAAACGTGCGTTGATTTTTGTTTAACAAGTTTTGCTATGAAAGTAAAGCAAGAGTTGTGTTTTCTGTCTCAAGATTTAATTCTAGTTGGAACTTAATTCAAGCTGCCAAGAACTCAGGACCTACTCCACTATAGACGCTAACCTACAGTTTTATCTGAAGCTTTTATCTTCCCTCATTTGCCGCTGTATATCAAAGTTATATATCGCTTTGTGTCTGTGACCTGTTTTTCGGCTATTGTTTTTTCTTGTTTTTGATTGGTGTTTTTCTGGTCGTTAAATGAAATAAACTAAACTCATGAATTAACGACTTTTAATGACGTGTCGCACTTGTTTTTGTGATTCATAGCTTGTCATTTCCAAATAGCATTTTTTGCGCAATCAGTATTTTTACTTTTGTGTTTGCGGTGCTTGCTACTTAATTCCTGCGTCTTACGTGCTTATAAATATACAATTTTTGATAGAAACCACTCAAAGGTCTGTATTACCAGAGTATAGATTTCCTGGTAAGAATTACGTCATAACACAAAGGTTCTACGTTGAGCGTTATCAAATTTTACGAATACAGTCGAAAAAAAAGGAGGAAAAGAAATTGATTGAAACAGCTGTTATGCCAAAACCATGTTTCAAATTGGCCTACAGAAGATTTTCGTTTTATTTTATCGTCACCTATCCAGACCCTGCTTTCGTAGATGCCAAATACGTTGAAACAAAAATAAAAAAAATTTGAGCAGCACCGATCCCTGACCCCATGAGCAGAAATCTGTCATACAAGCCACCACATTATGCAGTGCTGGTGCCAGATGTAATCTATACATTGATTCAAACACCCAATATCACGTTCATGTGACCAGTTACATACACGGCTGGAACCTATCGCTTAAAATTGATGTTTTGGTTGGCTACTTATTTGAAGAGCGCAAAATAACTTTGCAGTTTCCCTCACTCGCTGTTAAATTGTCGGTTTAAAATTTGGAAACAGCAGCTACGTAAGGTTACCAGCCCACCATGCCAAAGAACAAAGCGGGTAAAAAGCATTAATATGTTATAAGTTCTACTCTGTTTGTTAAAAATTTGATACACAGCTCATATTCATGGTAACAAAGGAAATTTTTATGAACAAAGTGTCGCTTAGTTGATGTCTTCTGTAATTAGCTATTGTGATATCCCATATCCGACTGTCTCTGAAGTAGAAAAACAAACATAAGAAAGAAACCAGAGCTTTACAAGAGTAGTGAATTCAGTTTCACCACAAGTTAAACAAAAGATCAAGCTATAGGGTCACGTGGTAAAATCACGTGGTTTAATGACGATTTTATTTTAAACAAAAAACTGGCTTCATTTGACTATATAAGTAACCTCATGCCTTTGACTGGTAATGACAGACCTCTTTTCCTACTAACCACCTCAAAACCATAGGACGAAAATAGCTTGAGGAGAATTAATTACTGCGGCCGAGTTTTCTTCAATTCTACCTATTATAATGTGGAACCAAAATAACTAAAAGGAGATGCACTGTGCTTTTACTCTTCTACCTCAAAAAGTAATTTAATGACGATTTTTTTATCCTTGTCATTACGGAGATAAGTAGGCCTGATTGTGCGTAACTAAAAGTTATGCTTTTAAAATGACTTCACTCGGTAGTCCGCACGTGCTTCGAGTCAAAAATCTGGTTATACAGAAGTTGTTCGCAAACCAAAGTACCGAAGTTACTGAGACAAGAGCGAATCTTTGCATTTCTACTAAAATTAGATCAACGAAGACATCAAACGAGATATTTAACCGTTATCTTCGGTATTTCTTGAAGCAATACTTTTAATTCGAGGGCTTAGTGCAAGAAGGGCCTAACGTCAAAAACGCAGTTTTGAGTAAAAGCCAAAACAATTTTTTTGCATTATTCAAACTGACGTTTCTCGCATCTGTGAAAGCGTAAGATCAGTTCTTGGAGTTTTAACAGTTCGTAACAGCTAATTAAAACAAAATTTTCAATAAAATTAAAAAAAAATTGTTTTTTTGTTTGTTTATTTTACAAAAAACTGACTTAGGCCCTCTTGCACTAAAATTTTTGCTTGATTATCCGATATTTTTTACGGCGACAAGTTTAATTTTAGTGAAGTACCATGTATGTAACAACGCATTTTGGACGTTCAAAGTCAGTAGTACAACGACAAAACAAATTTCAAAACTTGTAACCACTTGTAACCACAAAACTTGTAACAAATTTAATGAGTTGAAAACCATGAGTTGAAAACCAAACGGAAAACACAAGTGAATACTGTAATTTTTTTGCCTTTAAGTTTTCGCACATACAGTATCCTAGTTTAAAAGTTTAAGAGGCATAATGGCAGCAAACTATATAATTAGATGGTTTCCTCTTCATCTCGATCTTCGCCGTCAGTTTTAAGCTTTAAGTAGAATTGTCGGCTTTCCTCCGATATTAAAGGAAGCAATTCTAGCAAATCCTTATGCTTTTTTGTGCCTATTGGCAGTGGATCTTTGTGGAGTTCAGGAAAATCCCAGTCAATAGATGCAGCTCGAGGAGTTTCTCGGCGCAAGACAGAGTAACTCGAAATTTCAGCATCTGGTGACAAAGATGTTACGTAGTCCATTTGACCTCTTTTCCTTCCATAAAAAATTCTTCTTATCTTCATCCAGCCAACCGGCACCCCACTTTCGTTCTTGGAGCGGTTGATCAGAATCCGATTAGAAAAGAGATGCTTTGAGCTCTTAAAATCTTTCGATTGCATTGCAACAACGTTTAGCTTTTTATTGCGGTGGATTGACCTTATGGTCGTAATCCAATCTCGTGGAATTTCTATCATCGCATTAGTCGTTTTTCTATGCTTTTCAATAATTCCGTGAATGCTGTCTGCTTCCATATGGGTATGACCAGGTAAAAGATAAGTGTGAGTTATTTTTACTTCCTTAGTTTGGGATAAATGCATTAGCATTGCAGACAGAGGATAATTTCTGTTTTGGCCTCCACAAGAATCACTGTACAACCGGACATCTTTAATTTCTTCTGGCAGACCATCCATCCATTTCCACAAACACGAGCCGATTTCTTGGCTCCCTCTTCCAGCTATTGTTTCATTCCACATAAAGCAATGACCTTTATTGCCACCCTGTTTGGAGGATTCGTACACTGTTAGGTTGTAAACAGCTAACTGTCTTTTGTAATAAACGACCCCAGTTTGCAGAAAGGGGCATGGCAAAACTTTTTGCATATCAAAGCTGGCGGTAACGCAATCGTTGGAGGCTGTAGCATGCTCTTTGTCTTTACGCTTAGCTTCATATGCAAGTTCAGCTTTAAGCAAGTGTTGCTCCTTTTTTGATTCAATGACCTTCTTTTCATCATCGGTGGCGTTAAAGAGTGCTGCTTTAAAAATGTCGCATTTTTCACATGTGTCCTTTGATGGAGGATGAAAAGAATAATTAAAATTTTCATTGAAAATCTTGCGATACGTATGTTCTTTTTCCGGTTCAATAGACTTTTGATCGCAGTCTTTGCTGTAGAGCCGATACATCTCAGAAATGGACAGGGAAGGAGAGAAATATTTTTTCTCGGTATCTTTGCGTGTGTAGTGACTTTTAAAAGCTGGAAAGCTCTTTATGTGTTCTTGAATTTGGAGACACGCGTCTTCCGAGATTTTTTTTTGCTGGCCATGTTTTCCTCTTTGATCTCCGTTTGCAATAGCAGATGCACTTCTTAGCTTTTTTCTGTAAATGATTTTAACTTTTTTGTGAGTGATAGAGAATGTGCTTAAGAACATCGTTAAGCACACTTGGTTCTCAGGTTTTTGATCCAAGAGAAAATATTTCATAAAATTCTTCTTTTTAGACGTTGATGGCCCATTAGGTGAAATCTGAATAAGGCCGGCTAACAGTTGATTTTGTTCCTCGTTATTAAGGTTGTTGTAAAAGTCTGAGAAAATTTTTTCTCGGCAGTTATCCGTAAAACGATCGGAGCACTTTCGTTTGCAGGAAGACAAACATGGATTCCCAAGTTTTTTAGCTGCAACTGACTTGCCAGTGGATGAAGACACATACTCTTTTCCTCTTGTACGATTCAGCTTTTGAACATTTCTTTTCCATTCTCCTGTTTTTCTTTTTCTTTTCCTGGTTAGCTTCTTCCTTTCTTCCTGAGTTCCTAAATATAAAAATGAAGCATTAATCATACATGCGAGACCACAGAATATACGAACCCACGCTGTATTACCTGACTCCTCTTCAGACGACAATGGATCAGGCTTATCTACTGGCGGCTTATATGTTTTATCTGTATCTGAATCATCAAATTCGGAAGAATCTTCATCGAAAAACATCTTGTCGATAGTTTCAGTCAATGAATAGCTGCTATCATCAAGCTCTTCATCACTATGCAAATTTGCCATATTATATGCTATGGTGTTACACAGAAACTTATTAGAGCTGAATACTACAAACATTATTCTTGGTCAACAATTTTAGCATCACAAATTGCTTTCAACTGCTTTATAATAATAAAATTTGGGTTGTCCCTATTGGCTACCTATTTTAGACTATAGCTCAAGCCTGTTCTTCGTGATTTGCTTTCTCAGTTAAGGATAGCTGCAGCTTATATGCCAAAGTGCCAACGATTTTTCCTTTCGAGCTACAGTACAGTATAAAGTAACTGCTTTCATTTCTAGTGCTTTGTCTAGCCCTATTTTGTTCTTTCACTATATGCAATTTATTACTCTTCCAAGAACTTCCACGAGGAATATAGTTAAAATTAAATAGACTGTCTTTTGTTTTCCAATGATATCCTAAACAGCCTTTGTGATATTGACAATGTCCATGAAATTAGCCTAATTCTGTTCATTACCGGTAGCGCAAAAGGATTATTAAGCTATGGCTCCACTGCGGAATTTTTTTTGTGATGTCACAGAGTCTCTGGTTGTGACACGTTATACTCGTGTATATGAAATGACACGAGGTAAACCCTAACATCATAGCGTCGATCAACCATCACTTGCATAAGGGCCTAAATCGAAATTTCTAGACGAAGTTTATGCAAGAAGGGCCTAAGTCGACTTAGGCCCTTCTTGCATAAAGTTGGTTTGCAAATTTTGAGTTATTTTTAGTTAGTCCCTTATGCAATTATTCGATAACAATGCGAGTATTTGCGATAGAAGTTAGTCCCTTCTTGCACTGAAACTAGACAAAAATCTACACAAGATGAGGTATTTTTCTCAAAATTGAAAAAAATTAAGTTAGGCCCTTCTTGCACTAAGCCCTCGAATTAGTCGTGCAACAGCAATATTTTGCGAACCCACCCGACGGGTAATTTGGAAAGGGATTTTTTTCAAACAGTTGTCATGCTACATCGTATTTCAGGAACTTGTGCAATATTCACGTGATTTTGACGTTACTGGCCGTAAGGCCTATGTATATAACTACGAGCAAATGGAAAGTTTGACCATTAACCATCTGTGCTGCAAGCTCATGGGACAATGTGTCGATTTGTGTCGACGTCGCTCTAAAGCTATCAATGAGAGGTCCTTTGCCAGTAATAGAACTGTCTCCTTCAGATATAAGATTTATGCAAGATAGCATAAGTAGAAGGTTTAGGAATGGCAATTCAGTTAATGGGACGATACGGAAAATATTCAAGGGAGAGTGGTCAGTCCACTGCTTGCCTCAAATTCGCGTGGTAAATCTAAACGGATGTTATTTTTCGTTCGACAATCGAAGGTTGTATGTTTACAAAGTTTTACAGCATCATGGGTTTCTTGAAACCGTTCAGGTGAATGTAGCGCCGATCTCTCAATTTCAACGGAGAAAACTCACTACGCGGAATGCCGGAATGTCGGTTACAGTTCGCATGGGTGATACTTTGAAACATTCAGATTATGAAAGCACAATGACCAGCGATAGGCCTGCAAGGTAATAGTGAAATGTAAATGGAGTATCTACTAATTTGACGCTGCGTGCAATTTCGGGGTAGTTGTAAGCCTGATTTTGGCTTCGAACTTTCAAATTTTTCTACGCAGAACCTTTCTCAGGTACCCTCAGCTCACACTAGCGACACTATAGTGCATAACTAGAAATAGGCCTATCGGTCTAAAAAATAATAACGTTTGTAAAAAAATAATAACATTTAAGGTCTTTACATCAGAATTGGTAAAATTTTGAAGTGTCACGAATAATTGGGCAGTTGCGTTACTGCGACTGGAGGTTAACTGTATCCAGGCCCAATAGGTTGCTGCCTTTTCTCACTGTTTGTTCAGCCCATTCTTTATATGGTCGGTCAGCCCGAAAATGTGGTCAGCCCAAAAATGTGGTCCGCCCGAAAATGTCAATTCTTTATGTGGTCGGGAGCGTCGTTTTTACAACGGCCAAGATCGCAAGGTTAATGGTACAACTCCCACCCTAGCCTCGTTGTTGCGTCCCTGGATAAGATGCTTCACGATAATTATTCCTGCTTGATGGAATCTAACCAGCAGCAAATAAGAGCATAGTCAGAAGCAAAACTCAACTGAAAAACTCGGAAAAAAGGAACTCCTAAACGAGCCTGCGTTTGTCCAATGTGTACAGCTATACTGCCTCGGTCGTTTTCTTATGACAGACGGATATAAACGAAGAATTCAATCAATCAGTACAACCAAGAAATTAGCACACTAAAGAATCATAACGTTTTTTTTATATTTCAAATTCGAGATGGGCTAAGGCCCAAAGAAGCTCAAGTCACTCCCTAATCTTTTGCAATAAATGTCAATACAATATTTTTTGACATTTCTAACCACACAAAACTGCAAGATAGGTAATTTATTCTATTTTTCCCACCGGCCCTGCCCCTTAAAACCCGCCCCCAACGTTTATCCAGAAGAAAAATGAACGCTTTGATGAAAACATGTTTGAACTGTATCAACCAAGCGACAGGCCTTAAACGACACAATATCTTTTGTCCTGTAGGACCGGTAATTTAGTAAATAGAAATATTAATTTAATACCGGGTTCAAACCTCTGAATAAAATGCACAAAATTCTTCGAAACGCTTTTATTTTTGTCAAAAAAATGAAAATCTTGATTCAACTCGCGGTAGTACGACGAAGCGTGCAACTGTGCCCACCTCCGCGGCTTCGCGCCTGAGCAACACAGTTCCACAGAAACGTAGCAGCGGTTGCGAGCGACACTGTGTCAATATGATCGGTATAGGATTCGAACCCCAGACCTCCCGCATCGATAACAATGTTTTCGCTACTGTGAGCTATAACTGGCGGATGTCATACTTTTGTTTGAAATGCAATAAGCTATGCAGTAGTTATTTGCTATTCTTGCAGAAAAACTTCTTCATTGACCAATAATGCCATTGGTTCTTACTCCACCAACAACTGTTCAGCAATTGCGCAACACAAGACCATGATTACACCGTCAAAGACAAGTAAAGGAGTCAAATCATCTGTCAGTTCTTTGTCAAATTCTTGCGATCCTCACACCAGTTGGCAAGTTGAAAGAAAACATGATAATGAGAAATCAACTGCGATAAACACGAGCATTGTCAAACCCACTAACGCCCCTTTATATCGGTATGTCCACAATTTTCATTGCGATTCATCCTCAAGAACCCAGGTAAAAAATCGCTACGACGCACAATCAGATGTCAGCAGTACCAAAGCAGCTACTACTTCTTCATCTCTCGCTTCAAGTTCATATTCTACTAGCAAACGTTCAACAGCTCAGACAAAACTACTAATCGATCTACAAACGAAACAATTAAGAGAAAGCATGGCCAAATTATCCACCACGTCTTCTGACAAATTTTCCGCACCGCTCTATCCTTATTACCGTTCCTCTGTTCCGAAAAAAGTGGGCGACATCCCGCATTCAAGTAAAATTGAAGCAAATAGTGCCAAACCATCCCTGATATCCTCAACCCATTCTTCCGACGTTACGAACTCCTCCTCCTTACATTACCATTTATATATTGAAAAGCAAAAAAATGGTTTAGAATCAACAAAATTAAAGACATCTAGTGCAACGACGTCATTTACTGTTTCTTCGCCTCATATGTCTAAAGATCCTACTGGTCTTTCCTCGGTAGAAACTCAAAGCTGCCTAAGGAAAATGCAAAAAAAATTGGAAAGAGAAGATATACCACCAAAAGCAAAAGCAAGAGCAACCAGTGCCAGACCACACTACGTTTTCTCTCCTGATGCAGCCAATTCCAACCCTCAGCCGTTAATCACAACAAAAAGCACTGCAGGCAAGTCAAACATTGATGCTTCGTCTAGTCTATCTCGTTTCCACAATCCGTACTTGAATACCTCCTCAAGAGTAGAGAGGAAAAAAGAAGACGACTTTCAATATACAAAATCAAGCACAATCAGTGCCAGATCATCCATCAACTACACAGTTAATCCTTTTGGGGCAGAGGGCATTCACCCAGACAAACCCACTGGATCAAGAAGCCAGTACCGATCACCAATTCAAAAATTGTGTGATGATATGAGAAGATTATAAGTAGCTCAACTATACAGTAGATTGAAACAGATTTACTCCTTTCTTTGTCACCCTAGTTTTTTAATTTCGTTGCCTAAATTTTATATTTTTGTATTAATAGTTAAAATGATAAAAGCATAATCTTTAGATTTCACAACAAAATTGCGTCTTCAACCAATGTCGCTGTTTCGCATTAATTTATTGTTGATTTAAGTGTGCGGGGTCGTGGTTTGTGGGAAATGGAGAAGGGGGCAAATTACAAAGGGCCAAAAGTAACAAAAATTAAAATATTGTGTAACAATGTTTGAAGCATCCTTCAGATTAGGATTTGTCAAAAAACAACGGGCTGCAGTGTCTCCTCCCATGACTGCACCACTGATTGCATATTCTTTTGCTGCAATAGAAGGCGAATAATTTAGCAAATTTTTTTGCATTGCCTATTTTTAATTTGAAGGCGATGAAGATCCACGTGAGTGAACGAACATCGTTATGCTTTATTTATATATGCTTGAGCATACACTAAATTTACGACATAATTACCATTGTTGTCAAATTTTTAAACTATGCAATCATGATAGTTCAGTTTCCCCACTGAATTGGCCCTTTAATTAAAAGCGCTGAAATCAATAGTTTTTACGATTAAAATACTGTGCTGAAAATATTCCTGAGTGTTTATAGAAGGAGCGGTTATAAATTATTGTCAATACCAACTCACCACTTCAGGTAAAAATGCTTATAGCATTTCACCAATATAGGTCTACCACGAGTTTTCAGTGTAAGTATTAAAACAAGCTTTCGGTCAAGTTTGCATTGAAAAAACAGCTCAGTCGTAACAATCATGAATTATGCTATTACCAGTGACGTAATGTTTTTAATAAACTCGAAAGACTGGTAGGCACAGTGGTTGCAGGTATAGCTATCGCTCCGGGAAGAATATTTTGGGGTTCGATTCCCTGGCCGGTCATATTGGACGCAGAGTCGTCAAAGGCTCGCCACCGCCGCAGCGTTTCTTTGGAGCTGTGTTGTCCAAGCGCTAAGCCGCGGAGATGGACCCGCCACTCGTTACACGTTTCAGCGTAATGTCGGGAATGTACAATGAAGATTTAGTTTTTTTCAAACTTGTAAATTCAATAAATTTTCAAATATTATTTTGCCCCAAATCAGAGGCGTAGCTACAATGTGCGCCCCCCCCACCCCCCCCCCCCGCAAACTTAACTCAGGAGGCCCTACCAGGCACCAGTATTTATTGCTATACAAAAGCATTGATGGATACGTGCAACGTGTTCATTGGCTAAAGGTACGTGCAACGTGTTCATGGCATCATCATATGATGTGTTTACGCACCCTATTGATCAGATTCTTTCCCTTTGTATGGACGAAATGGCATATGGCTCGATCAAACCAGACGCAGATCGATTTAAACCTTTAATGGAACTCCCCCTACCTTCAAATGGTCGTGAACCAAATCGAGTATTGGGTATGTTTGCTTATTACGCTAAGTGAGTTCTTACTTTTCATAGAAAATCAGAGCATTATCTCAAGCAGACTCCTTCCCTAGTTCACGATTCCAGCGGAAGCAACTTAATCTTTTAGGACACTAAAAGAAGATCTTTCAAATGCTCATCCACAAAGCATAGATGAAAACGCACCTTTCACGGCACCCTATTGATCAGATTCTTTCCCTTTATATGGGCGAAATGGCGTAGCAAAAACGCTCCTTTGTATGGGCTCAAGTGCGGAATCTTCGAACCTGAAGTGTTTTGCTGACAAATGGTCGAACCTGCAATTTCTTTCTATGGGCTCAGATTCCGAATTTTTGAACCCGAATCAGATTCCGACATTTTGCCAATACAATGGGAAGCATGCTGATCAATAAGGTGTTCACAGTAGGATGCGACGCGTCAGACTTTACAATAGCTGCAATCAGTGGCGTAAGCAGGATTGTTCAATGGGGGGGGGGGGGGGGGGTTCAGTGACGTCACACCGTGATGACGTAAAGATACTACATTACAATTACAGTAGTTTAGAGGTATTAAAGTGCATCGTATTGTAAAGGAAACAGCAAAGATATTTCATTCACACTTTTGCTTAATGCTTTGCGTTTCATTTAAGGAGAGAAAAGGTTTCACAGAAACTCAAGCTGTCAGGCTGTGGTTAAAAATTTTCTGAAAAAATTTTAGTTGAAATCATTTTTGGGCCATAGGAAGGGTAATTGACTAAAGTATAGGCTGGCTAGCTGTCGCAACGTCACAAACAGGGTGCACCCAGGGGGTAAAACAAGCAATTCCTTCTCATAAAAAATTTTTTTTCAAGAACCAACTTTAATATAAACAACGCGTATAGGCTAAACCTTGTTATAAACAGTCAATATACGGTACACTCATTATGAAGGGGGCAGTTTCTCCCTTGAAATTTGAAAAGTGAAGATATTGGAGCATAAGAAAAAACTGCTCTCCCTTCCAAAACGTTTTTAGACTAAAATAAATCATGCGCGAGAGGAATCCCTAATCATCCGATTAAAGTCAAAAACAGCGTCGATATTATCTAAACATTTTTCTTCCAAATCACAGCGTCGATATCAGATGCTTTCAAACACATAGGCTAATCGGGGTGTCTATGGGAAATGAAGAACTCTAGCTCCTGAGATAGTCAGCCTACGGTACGAAAAAACAATGTTGTCTCTCCCCTCGTTCCGCCCCTAGGCCTCTTCAAATCTTTCGTTGGTCTATGGTCGTCTTTGGCAGTATTTTTATCTTACTTTTGGCACTTAGAGCAGTGTCAATTTAGTTTTTTATATTTTAATAAAATTTCTCAAAAAACCGGTTCGCTATCGATGCGGAAGGTTTGGGACTCAATCAATCAATCAATCAATCAAGTTTATTTCACCGCATACGTTTAGAAAATTCGCATAGGCAGGAAACACCGAAAGACCACAGGGGTCATCTAAGTCTGCTGCACCTACTATAGCAATACTTACAGTAAACATATCGGCGTAAACTTAGCGTGACATAAAACGTTAAAAAGAAAGAACACACTACAAGACAGTACTGCCATAGCTGGGATTAAAAAAAATAATGCAAATCATAAAATGAAACATTAGGCTATAAACATATTCTCGACCACTCCTTATAAACAAAGCGAAGTAAACAAAAAGTAGAAGTTATTCGTTATGAAGAAAAGGTTATTGTTCTAGGAGACCTAAATCTGACACTAGACTAGACACCGATCTGCAAATCTGACACTAGACACCGATTACAGGCATAACTACGAAGTGTAGTAAAGTGACCGATTACATGCAAAAACTGCTATGTATGATAAAATAAAAAATGGCAACACAGGCACAAAAAAACCAACGAAAAAAAACAAACAAACAATATTTACAATGTAACCCAGTTTACTCATTCGTCTGTACCAACAAGTGAAATTTTCGGCGGACAATTTTCCTAACAAATATAATTCAAATTTAGCTGGAACGTTTCTTAACAATAAATGAGTTTAAAAATTAGTTGTTACACTCACTGGATAATTTCACTGTGCTTGAAATAAGCAGGCAGTTAAGATAATTGATGAAGTTACACAAGATTTTTGGAGTAATGCTCAAATAAAACTGCTTTATACTTATTTTTAAATCTAGCAAAAGAGCACTTTTTTTGAGCAAGAGGAATAGTTTCCCACTCCGGTAAGCAGATGTGCTGTAATCTTTTCCTCCCAAATTCGCTCTTGAAAGGATGATGATAATAACTGCCTACTGATTTTTGTTTGGTGTTGTGTTTATGTATTTTGTTGAGATCTATAAAGTAATTATTAAATGATGATGGAAGCATGTTATTTTTGAATTTAAAAATAAACTTTGCAAATTCCAATCTGATCATGTCTTTTAATTTTAGAGTTTGAAATTTAACATACAGAGAATTGGTAGGAGAATTTCGAGGAAGAAATAAACTGGCTCTAATAAATTTATTCTGCAAAACTACAAGCTGGTGGAGATATGAATTTGTAGTTCTTCCCAGTTAATTAACGAGTACAATATGACGGAATGAAACATGAAATAATAAATTAATTTGCGAGTGATTAAAGGTACACAATGCCTTAGTTTAAAAATTAGCCCACAAATTTTTGAAAGGTTTTTGTTTAGTTTTTGGACATGATTTTTCCAGCTTAACTGTTCATCTAATAGCACCCTTAGATATTTAATACAATCACTTCGTTTAATGTTTACATTATTCATTGATAAGTTAAATTTTGAGGCATCAAGGGGCTTGCGACTTATAATGATAAAACAACACTTTGAATAGTTCAACGTTAATTTATTAAAGATCCAGTTTTCAATTTTCTCGATTTCTTCATTAACCATTACTTGCAAGCTGTGTGGATTTTGATGGGAAATACGCAAGTTAGCATCATCCGCAAACAAAGTAGTATTAAATTTTGATGCTTGAGGTAAATCATTAATAAATAACAGAAAAAGAAGTGGGCCTAAGACAGAGCCTTGTGGAATTCCGTGAGTCACTTTAAAATATTTTGAAGCTTTTTGTTTTACTTTAGAGCAAATTTTTCCTCGAAAACCGCAGTGGTCTAACTTCTTGAGTAGAATTTTGTGGTCAAGGGAATCAAAAGCTTTTTTGATATCAAGAAATATAGCACATGTGAGATAAAGGCTCGAACCTACACTTTGTACTTTTGTGTTCTCGTGCGTAATAATTAGTTGCAAACTGTAATCTTCTTCATTAGGCAATCAGCGCGTTTTTTAGTTGTCGATGTGTATGAGTTCTGTTGCAAAATCGTGTGGTAACTTTAATCTGACAGCAGCATTTGCTGTAGAGACAGGTCTTACTTATCGTAAGTAAGAATTTGTGTAAACGATTGTTGTGGTTATATATTTTCAGACGACATTGTAAATTTTACGTAAATAAAAGCCCCTGTTTTGGTTGCTTCATATTGATTTTTGATTTTATATTGATTTTTATCAAGATTATCAAGAAATTTATCATAAATTGTGGTAATTGCTAGTTCGGTGGAACTGTTTGTTGTAAATTCAAATTGCTCTGGAGATAATATATTATATTTGTCAATAAAATCCATAACTTTTAATCTTCAATACTTTTTCAAAAAGTTTTGAAAATAAGTTTAAAAGAGAGATAGGTCGAAATTCAACTAGTTCTTTGGGTGTTAATGTTTTGGGAATTGGAATGACTTGACCCACTTTAAATTCATCGGGAAAACATTCTTGTTGCAAACATTTAATGTATAATTTAGTCAAAATAGGAGTCAAGACTACTCTGGCCATTTTTACAAATTTGGGGGAGATGCCATTGATTCCAGGGGCCGAATTACTTTTAACATCGCTAGTTGCAAGAGACACTTCACTTTCAGTAATTTCATGCAATGTAAAACTTTGCATTATGGACTTGGAAAAAATCTTTAGTTCGGAAATGTCAGATTTATTTCTTTTCGATAAGTTTGAACCAATATTAGCAAAATATTCACACATTCGGTTCATGAATTCATCACTATCAGTTTCGCATATTTGTCCATTTATTTTTAAGGAAGTGGGCAGTTTATTACGCGATCTGCTCCTGCCTTCTATAATTTGTCCAAGTACTTCCCAGGTTTTTTTCGGATTAGATCGGTTTTCTGTCAATAACTTGTTATAATATTGACTTTTTGCAAGGGATTAAGTCGGACACAGTGTAGCCAACGGCTGGCAACCGCTGTGACGTTTCTTTGGAGCTTTGTTGCCCAGGCGCTAAGCCGCGGGGTCGGGCCTTGCCACTGCAAGCAAATGCACTTCAAGCAAAACACAACAGAAAAGTTGAACTACCGGGAACCGGTATTGTAGCATTGCATCGTAATCAATGCTCGAGTTGTAAAAACACTTATGGGGGGATGGTACAACTTTTCACGCAGACGTAAGGAGGGAAGATCATTGTAGCCTACTTGTAAGGGAATGGTTTACGCTAAAATGTTTTGTGGGGGATGGTGTTGTTTGGGATGAAAACATGATAGCAATTTCGGCAAGCTCCGCATGAAGCAAAGTCGGTTCGTTTTAAAAAAAAAAGGTTTCATTTTTTCTGCAATTGTCAAAGGGGAAGGGGAGTGCTGACTCCCGACCCCTGCGAACGTCACTGGGGGCCCATCTCTTAGCGCTTGGGTAACACAAAAACATCGCAGCGGTGGCGAGCCGTTGGCGACACTGTGCCGATCTGACCATCCCGGGAATCGAACCCCAGACCTTCCGCACCGATAACCTCTGCGCTTAACAACTCAGCTAACGGCCGGTACCGGCCCAAAAATCGAACCCATAACCTCCCGCGCCGATAGCAATGTGTTTAACCACTACGCCAACTGGCCGGTTTGGCTCAAAATTATGACATCGCAAGCGAAATATCTGCATGCGTTGCAACCATTCTCTTCCAAGAATGCCTTCTGCGCTGAAACGTTGTTTTGTCCAGCCATAGCCGTTGAGAACAATGTCTTTATGACATCACAACACGACTCCAGCTTTAGTGCTTTAGTGCAACACATGTTTTTTCAGCTTATTTAGTCCAAAATATATCCGATTTGAACCAAAAAAACACCTACAAAATACTGTAAGTCGGAAATTTTCCGATATATATCGGAAATTACACTGGTCTGCGTTTAAATTTTTTTTCCCAGAGGTTGAAAGTTTTTTAGCTGCTTTTATACCGTTTTTTGACGTAGAAATAAAATATGCAATCAGTTTTTTTCGATCAGGTCAAGTTTTCTCGCCATGGGAATTTTAATTTTTTTAAAAATTTATGTTAAAACAGCAATTTAGTATGTCATTTGTGTGTTCCAAGTTACATTACTTTCTCAGAAACATTTAATAACTGGTCTAAATACGAACGCTTGTAAACCAAACATTTAAACACAAACAAAACGGCATTTGAAAGCTTTTTTTTTCGCAATGGAACAAGGGTATCTCTTCTGAGATACCAGCAATAGTCAAATTAGACATAAATGTCCCAATGGCCTTGATACAGCTCTTCCATCATGCGAATGTCTTAGCGAAAACGTTCACCTCGTTCTTCACTGTAATCATCACAGTTTTGTGAAAATTAATTCAAATGGGAAGTTAGGAAACGCATCTTAGTGAACATTCTTGAACCCAAAGACTGGAAGCTGTTCATCAACCACATCTTCATAGTTTTAATTAAGCATTTTCCTCAAGAAATGTGGTGGAAACATTTTAAAAAAATATCCATGATCCGTTTTCTGCTTCAGATAAAACTTCATCAAAAGTAGAACTTCTCATTAATTCTCGAATTTGCAGTCCATTAAAACATACCTACTTCCAGTTCAGCATCACTCACAACTGGAAATTTACACTAGATAAATTTGAACGATGGGTTGTTTGTATTTAAGGCTTTGACCAAATGCATAACGTGTAAAGGAGGAAGTAAAATGCTTTTGGACCAACCAGCGAGCTTGATTTTACATTGAATGTAGCAGGTTTTAAAGTGCTTCCAGCTGGTCATTCTTTTTGAAAATAATATCGGTCATCAGCTCTGGAATCCTAAAGACTTAAAGAGCAAGGATATTCTTCATAACTTTCTTGAAGACCAAGGAGTATGAATATCATCTTTAAATCATCACAAACTTTTTGCATGTGAAGATTGCAGCACAGGGCATCCAATAAATATTTCGTGTCTAAGTAGGACTCAGCTCATCTATTGGGATCTTGACCCCGCGAAAGCAACTTAATAGCTCCACCAGCTACATCTTATTGGTACCGGAATCAGGACGAAGAGTTCAGAAAGCATTTTGGAAAAGATGAGCTGCATTGGCTTGTGTACTGGGCTTCTAAATGCTTTGAGCATGGAATGCGAGGTAGAAGAATATCGAAGTTGTTTTTGGATTTTTTTGTCAGAAATATGAAAGCAATTCTTCTACACATTGGCAATAAAGTGCTTCGGTTCCCATTGCTCATTCAGGTTTTTGACTTTTTGGAGATCCCAAACGGAAGCTTTTTCATCGTTGATCAGTGTTTTACTTTCTCGAGCTTTCCTCACATGTTTTGCAACAACTGTGAGGCGCAAACGACTTATTCTGACCACTGAATTTCATTCCAAAATAAGCATGGTAACGTTTTTCCACAAAGAATCTGATACATGGGTTTCCAACCAGTGGGGAATTAAACACCTCCTAAAAAATAACCCCGTCCTGTACCGGAATTTCACTCCCAACAGTGAAGACTTTTATTTTTGCAGAACACCGGTTTTTGCAGCCGGATCTGGGTTTAGTTTAAAACAGAGGTTTTCAACCTGTGGGCCACGGGACTGTTTTTAGAGGGCCACAGAGCTCTTCACTGCAATTTTTAGTGAAATTCAGGACATGTGAAGACATGCAAACCTTTTTTTTGCTTCTCGCCGACTAATATACCTGAGGTAAACTTCAGTAATAGACAGTTGTGAGTAATTGAGGATCAGTCACATCAAAAGTGGGTAATGAAGAAAAAAAGGTTGTAAACCGCTGGTCCAATATTTGCTTGAAGGTCAGGGAGAGTAGCGTTTCCGCAAATGTTACAAAATTGGCCAGGGTCGTTTTTACATTTCTCCATTATGGACTAAGTCAAATTCTTAAACCATAAAATTTGTTTATCTCATTATTAAGCTACATTTGCTTTTTCCATAGGCTACCGGTATGTTGTTAGTGCTTTCACTATGATGGATAAAAAGTGGATTTGCAAAAAAAGTAGACCTGATACAGCAAAACCACTTGCATTTTTGAAATCAGCATCAAAAACCACATCAGAAGCATCTAACAGTTTACAAATCTCAAAAATTTCGCAGACCGGTGTTATGTTCGACAAATTGTACTTCAAGTCGGACCAAAAAACACCTACTACAGTCGAAAATTTCCGATATACAGTAGCGTATATCGGAAATTTCAAACTTGCTATGTCCGACAAATAGCACAAAACAAAACATACAAATAAGTCCGAAATTTTCGAATTGGTTCATCGTGAACGAAGTTGGTAATGTAGAACAAAAATGTCACGTGACTTTCGTGAGACATTTCCATAGTAGCGATAAGCGACAATGGACAGCGCAGACAAACGCCGCCTGTCTTTTACAACTTAAAAACTCTAGAAAGTGTTACAAAAAAGATCATGACTTTAGGTAAGCTTGTTAGATTTTAAAAATCGTGAAACTCTTGATTTCAGCTATTGTTTAAAACAAATTTCAAGAAAATTGGTTGTGTTTTAGGCACTTTACATAATGTATGTCCAAATTATTTACCATGTGAAGTGCCTAAAACTGAACCAATTTTCTTGAAATTTGTTTTAAACAACAAATGAAATCAAGAGTTTCACGATGCAGTTTAAATTTCTAAAATCCAACAAGCATACCTAAAGTCATGATCTTATTTATAACACTTTCTAGAGTTTTTACGTTGCAAAACATAGGCGGCGTTTGCCTGCGCTGTCCATTGTCGCTTACCGCTACAATGGCAATGTTCCACTAAAGTCACGCGTTACTTTTGTTTTACATTTTCAACTTGGTTCACGATGAACTATGTCGAAAATTTCCGACTTATTTTATGTGTTTTGTTTTGTGCTATTAGTCGAACATAGTAAGTCGGAAATTTTTGATATACTGCATATCGGAAATTTCCGATTTATTTTGGAGGTGTTTTTTGATGCGACTCGGAGCACAATTTTTCAAACACAATAAGACGACAATTTCCGACATGTATCGGAAATTTCCGACTTATTTTGTAGGTGTTTTTTGGTCCGTTTTGGAACCCAATTTATAGGACATAATAAGTCGTAAATTTCCGGTATGTATCGGAAATTTGTGACTTATTTTGTAGGTGTTTTTGGTCCAAATCGGACATATTTTGGACTAAATAAGCTGAAAAAACATATGTTGCAAATTGAATAACTTTTTCCAAACGGCGCCTCATATATCTGCCAATGTTCGTTGCAACTACTGTTTAGCTATCTAGGCTAACTTTGTTTCTTTAGCGGTAACATGCAGAGTCGATATCAGTTGAAACAAATTAATGCGCTATTTTCTTCTAGTAGGTATTGGTTTACGTTTTGTTAGAATAAAGCCGCACCAACGGTATGATTGTTGTAGGCCTATATGTCACACTTCAATAGCTATTTAACAAACCAAATAAGATACACCGGTTGTTATTGGAAACTCCCTACACAAGAAGTGTATTATTATTCAGTGTTTTGGCCAAGCTTCGCTGGCCATACAACGAATCAAGTGCCGAGTTCGGAAGTTTTACCAGTTAAGTTTCAAACTGCTGCTTCAAGAAAATTTGAGCATAAAGCAAATAAGTATTCGGCAAAATTTAGGTTTAAACTTTTTACTGGCAAGTTGTTAGCAGCTTATACAGGTTTGATCGATTGTATGCTGTAAAAAACTATTTTTAGATCCGTACAATTTCCGTTGTCGCTTCTGTAAAAACAAAAGCAACTTTATTCATGAAACATCATAAAAAATGGATGAAAGTTTTTCTATCATTGCAAGCAACAGTAAGGGCTTTACAAGGATTCGATCCCACTTTCTCGTCTTCTTTTTGTATTTGAAAGAGGTCTCAAAATACAAAAAAATGAAACACTGCGAAATTACATGGGTGATCATATCAGCACCACGCTTAGGCTTATATGCGTTCATTTCAATTCACTGTCACTGAGTTTGAACAGCAAACGTTCGCAGCGGTTAAGTGTAGATCAGAAGCAAGTGTGAAGCAGTAACGTAGCCACAAAAGGGAGCAGTTTGGCGTATAAAATCTGTTTTGAGATAGGTCGCTGAAGGCAAAAGTAAACGAGCCCCTTTTTTGTTTACTGCATCCAGCCCTGTCCCCCTTGAGTTCTACGCTGGCGACGGCCCTGGTGTTAAGTATTCTAATTTGGAAAGTTCAAGGCTGCAGCTGAAAAGGTATTGAGCAAAAGAGAGATAGAAAAAATAAAGGGATGCTATGGTGGGCCAAAAGACGTGCGAAACGAACACAGTAAAAATCAATTCCACTACTACTAAATGGAGAGCACTTTTTCTATTTTTGAACTTCATCTTTTTCTATGAGATCATTTCAAAATATGCAAACTCACCCAGGCCCGGATGAAGGAGGCGATGGGTGTCATAGGCGTGTGCCAAACCTAAAAAGGTGCAGTTGAATGGCGCCTCTCCGCCAAAAAAATGGTTGAATTGCACCCTCCAAAAAAAGATCAGCTGCTGACGTCAAAATTAAGCCAGCAAAAACGCATGAGGACTCCCCAATAAATTAGTTCCGAGTAAGCCGGGTTTCCGAAGTGTTCATACGGCCTAGCCGGTTCCAACGCTGGGCTTAAATAGTTTGTTTATTTTTTTCATCTTCTAGTTTGAGTGTGGTAACGGGTGGGCTATGAAAGGCTTGATCGCGTCAGACGGGCTTAGCATACTTTTCTTGTCCGTGGTATTTTTGTTATGCATCGCATTGTCACTTGTAGTCATTGTTCGGCGTGTCATAAGGTGCCAGGAATTGGGTTAGGCTGATGTTTTCGTCAAGCCTTTGTTTTCTGCAGCGGTGAAAGTTTTTTCGGAGAGCAGCAGCTGAAGATAGAAGAACCGCAACTACATTTTTCAGCTTTATAGCGTGTTTTTACTGTTGTTTTAATAAAATCTGACCACTCAGTTTCAGAAAATATCAATTAATGTCTTGTGGGTAAGACAATTTGACAAATGACTGCAAAATAACTTGCTAAATAGCAACCATATGTTTTTCATCTAAATAATTTAAACAACGGTTTTGTTTTGTTTGTTTTACTGTATTATTTCGGCGTCAACTAAAAGTACAAAACTAATCAGAAAGAAATGAAATAAAATCAAAAGCCACGCCACAGAGTCTATCAGAAGCCCAGAAAATGGCTTTTAATCGATTGTGCAAGGAACTATCAATTCCTAGACTCTGCAATCAGCATAAATCGTTTCATTTTTGCAGCATAAATCGTTTCATTTTTCCCCGGACCAACCAATCTGAAGCAAGTTAACAGTTATTAGCTTAGTTGAATGCGAAGATCCAATAGAAAGCGTCGATTGTGGAGACAATATTCATGTAGATAAGCGTTTCTTTGACATCTAAACTCTGACGTATTTTCTTGGTTGCTACGTTTGCTGCGAAGCCAGCAGTCTCAGAGGCGTAGTCGGGGCACACTGCCCCCTCACCCTTTCTTGACGTATGAGGACCTTTTATAAGAGACCGATCAGTAAAAGGAAAGAAAATAGGGTCCCTCCTTTAAATATTTTCATGGCTACACATCGGGCCTTTTTCTAAAGGCCGGTCGGTCCAAAAAGCCGCTGGTTCTAAAGGGGTAAAGGCCGGTCAGCGCAGGCCCTAGATGTGAAAGCTAAGGGCGTGCAAGGTGTTGAGTTCGGTTCCAGGCCCTGTCTCATCGGACACAGTGTCGTCATTGGCTCGCAGCTGATGCGACGTTTCTTCGGAGCTGTGTTGCAAAGGCGATAAGACGCAGTGATGGGCCCCACCACTCGCTTATGCTGTTGAAGATTTATTTTTTTTTAGTTTAGTTGGTTGGTAAACAATTTGTAAATACGATATGTTTTGCCTTTAACAAAAATGCCTGTGTTACCCGTAATTGAATTGTCTCCTTCTGATATAAGATTTACTCAGGATAGCATAAGGAAAACCTTTGGCGATGGAAGGGATGTCAACAACACCATACGTCAAATACTGAGAGGAGAATTATCAGTTCTGAGTTTGCCTCGAATTCGTGTGGTGAATGTTGGCGGTTGTTACTTCGCTTTTGACAACCGCAGACTGTATGTTTATCGAGTTTTACAATTCCGAGGTTTCCTCAAAACAGTTCAAGTTAACTTAGCACCTTCAACTCAACTGCAGCCGGATAAGTGGACAACTACAAATGAAGGACAATCAGTTTCCGTTCGCAGGGAAACAACGCTAAAACATACAAGAGAAGCTTTTCCGGAACTGCGCATGAGGTAAAATAATTAAGTAGGCCTACTAATTAAGTAGCGCTAAGCATTGAAGTTACGAACGCAAATCTACGCAGGGCGGACCATAAGGGAGCGATCGCCTTAATCCAAAACGTCCAAACAGGAAATAATTTAAATTCCCAATGCGCACATTATTACATGCTATAAAATCATGAAAGCAAATCCCCTCCCAAAATAGAAATCGGGATCCGGCTTTGGCTGTTTGATTGAGGCTACTTGGTTTTTGCTGTGTTCATTGACCGAGTTTGGTTTTAAAAAGTGGGGGGGGGACAAATTTTGTGTGATAAGCTATATTCTACATGCTCTTGACAGAAGTATGTCACTTGAATACTACGGGTATTATAGAACGCCGACGTTGATTATGTGATCCTGTGCCTGCAAAGGCTATTTTACATTTTGTGAGTTTATTGATCCTACATCTTGAGTTTGTTATGAAAAAGACGTGTCCATTTGATTTTTACCTCATTGGCTTTCCATTTTTCGAAAATTATTGTATTTTTACTCATCTCTTTGATTTCGTTTGCCACGTTGACGTACATGAACCTTATGCACAACAGGCAACAGCAATTGTGATGCCACTCGAGGTCTTAGCTGTAGCGCGTTTTATTCGCCTCAACTAGAAAACGCGACAGCAACTTTTACCTCGAGTGACATAGCCTAACAATCACTGGTAGTGCTTTTGCGTCAATTTGGCAAACCAAATCAAAAAGATGAGTACTAACTATAAATACAATATTTGCGAAGAAAGGAAAGCCGATGAGGTAAAAGTGAGATGGATATTATGCTCTTTAAAACAACCACAAGGCTGTTTCACCTCAGCGGATCATCAGGAGGTATCTAAATTAGGGTTTTAAGTTAGCCTGGTAGTGAATAACTGATAGTAAAATTGGTAAACTACGCTTACTACACTAAAAACCTGACGTGAACCATAGAAGGAGGGTAGTCTCCGCTGCGAACAGCTCAGTGCTCAAGCGAGTTAGTCACCAGCAGCTAGTCTAGAAACAATGGAAAAAAGCAAGAAGCGTGGCCGGAATACGGTGCTATAGTAGAAAGGTAGATAGGAGGATGTTAAAATACTGTGGCGAGTGTTATAGGTAATAAAAAAAGGGGGGAGGGTGGTCGCAAATAGATCTATACATATAAATTTCATACAAAATAGTAAAGACGCATTAGTGAGGGTCTGTAATTTTAAAGCTTTTCAGTTTGAATTTTGCTGTATGGCGGCATTTTCCAATAAGTTCAGATCTTTTGTTAAGAGTGATATTTTTGTCGGCTTTGGCGATAGTTAATTTTTCCTCTAAGCACAGTTGACATTGCTTCATCCCGCATTGGTAAGGGGTCGCCTGACGGTGAACATTCCAAGTAATATTGGGCGGATTTCCTTGTTCCTTTGCGGTCCAGAACGCATTTGACAGCGCCGTTGCATGCCTTTTCTTTGAGTCTTTAAAACTGTTCCTATGGTTGTAGTACCTGGTCTTGAATTCCTTTTCCGTGCACCCGTAATAGAACTTGGTGGTATTGCCGACGGATATGGTTGCGTCGTAAACAATGGAGTTAATGTGGCATCTACCATCTAGCGGGCATTCGTTTTTTTTCCTGCAGTTGCAGGGAGGTGTTGTGGTATAGTTGATGTTGCTGTGAAGGAGTTTTCTGTTGTGCGATGAAATGATGGATTTGACGTTGGGCATGAAGCAGTAACCGATCTTTACGTTGTTTCTGTTGATGATTTTGTGGAGACGGTGGCTTGGTGAAAAGTGCTTGCTGATTAGGCGTAGGAATTCCTTGCCTACGTTCGTGGCGACATGGTCGCTAAATGGCGGGTTGAACCATATGAATTTCCTTTTCTTGTTGCGACTGGAGTGCTTGCAGTCTTCTCGATACGTCAGGTTAGCCAGATATTTATTGGAAAATGCCGAATATTTATTGGAAAAGATCTGAACTTATTGGAAAATGCCGCCATACAGCAAAATTCAAACTGAAAAGCTTTAAAATTACAGACCCTCACTAATGCGTCTTTACTATTTTGTATGAAATTTATATGTATAGATCTGTTTGCGGCCGCCCTCAGTAGTAGTAGATGCGCCATTTCAAACAGAAAGTGGTGAGCAATTGGTGAGCCGGAAAATGACGTCATACGTTGTAAGCAACCTACGTGTCGGTGTATCTGAAAAAAAACGATATATTTCCGTTCTTTTAGAGATTGCGTTCAGTAATTCGTGACAATACCATTTTAAAAGATTTCATAGTTTAGTTTACAACGTACTTGCTAATTTAATTGCATTGACATAATTGCTTGTTTACTGATTGGCATAATTTGATTTTATCTATGTTAAGTTATGTAAATTGCTTTTATATTTAACGTTTTTAAGTTTGGAAATTGCAAGTTTGCTTTCAAACCCAAACTATTCATTAATTTTCAACGCGAATTCTTTTCACGTGTTAATTTTTTATTATTTTGTTTTATTTTGTAAATATTTTTATTATAAAATAAGTTATGTAAAGATTTATTTACTTCTAAAATTTTATGCAATTAAAAATTTAATAGTTTTTTTTTTTAAAGTTTTATTTTATAACAAAAGAAATATTTTGTTACAGCATTGCAATTAAAAATTTAATAGTTTTTCTTTTAATTTTTATTTTATGATGAAAGAAATATCGATTTCATACTTCTTAGTTAAAATTATTGCTGCATTTTAGTTTTACATATGTGATAGAATTTATACTTTAGTTATTTTGATAATTCTAAAGTTGTTGTTACATTATTTCTTTTCCCGTATTTTAAAAAAACTTTTACGTTAATAGTATTATTTACCAGTTCAATAACTTAGGGAATTATTGTTATCTTCCTTTTACGTATTAATTTTTTTTTTGAAAGTATTTTTATTATGAAATAAATCACGTAAAAATTCAATTATTTCTAAAATTTTTTGTTATTGTATTGAATTTCAGTTATTAAAAGTTATGCTTTTGTTATGGTTTTGTGCAAAAAATATTGAGGGTTGCTGAGTTGACTTGATCACAAACATACCACCAGACGGGGTCGCTGAGTTGGTCACAAACAAAAGGCTAGATGCGGTTTCTGAGTTGCTGTCAGCAGTTACGTTGTTACGTACCACAAATATAAAATCATGTTATCTATTTAAATTTGGACAAAATACACACTAACGATTTTTACTAACAAAAAATATAAAGGAAAACAGGTATTCGACTTTTATGGAAGTTAGTGTATATTGCGCAATAGTGTGTAAGCCTGCTTATATTGGTTCAGAAACGTCATGGATGCTGAAATAATTTGTGATATCTGTCATAAAAAGTTTATGAAGAAGTCCAATTTGAACCGACATGTAAAAACAATACATGAGAAGAAAGAAGACTTTGCATGTATGAAATGTCAGAAAAACTTCAAGGAGATGCATCATTTAAAACGTCACCAGCAAAAGTGCGGAAAATGTAGCAGATGTGGAGCGCAATTGGATTCGCTGACAGATTTTGCGAAACATTCTTGCAAAAGAAAACAAGCTGAAAATCAAAAAATACCAACTAAAAAAGCAAGAAATTCGTATCGAAAACCGAATTACACTGGCGATCTTCGAGCAAAGAACCGGAGGGAGTTTGAGGTTTTACAAAATGAACAGTTGGATGAAGAGGACCCAGAATTGCGGGAGTTTCTTTCAAAATACTGGTCCAACATCAGAACTTTCTCAAAACACGGAAAAGTACAGAGCTTACATAATTTTTATTTTCGAAATTTTGAACACATGATCGACACAATTTCTGAAAGAATAATGAGGGATCAACAAACCAGATTCAAACTGAATTATAGCTTTGGGTATGTCTTGAGAAATATTGACACTGACGAATTCCGTTATTATCACCCCTCTAGCAACAACGCTCAAGTATTGGACGCGGCTGTGACCATAAGCAGCAGCAATGAGTTAGAGGAATTTTTACACAAGACAGCAGCGGAGGATTTTTTGGAAAATTTCAACCGACCGGATACAAAATGGAAAATAATCCGGATTACGAATTTGGTCTTTTACATCAATCATTTGGTGGATGCACCTCTATCAGGACCTGTAGAGCTTCCAGACTTTTTAACGCATAATCGAGGGGTGGTGAATCATACAGCCAACGACAATCTATGTTTTTTTCGCTGTTTATCTGTCTTTCGCGGTTGTGATAAACGTTCGTGTGAACAAGATACTAAACAATTATTCGCCGCTTATTGCAAACATTTTCATGCCGATCCCGATCAGTTTCAAGGCGTTCTTCTCATTGATTTTCCAAAAATAGAAGATTTTTTTGAGATTAATATCGTTGTTTACGAGCTCCAAGATAAAAAAGCGAAACTAAAACAGCGTAGTCGCGAGTTGTACGGCGAAACCATGCAATTGAACGTTTTTAAAAATCATTTAAGCTTGATTGTTGACTTTGAAAAGTATTGCGATGTTTACCAATGCCAGCGATGCGATAAACTTTGGTATGGACGAAAAGATTTTTTGAGACACACCAGCTCTTGCGACCAAACTGTTACACAATCTTTTCCTGGAGGTATTTTTAAAAACCAACCAACTATTTTTCAAAAATTAGAAGATATAGACGTTTTTGTACCCCACGATCAACGACATTACCCTTTTTACTGTTGCTACGATTTCGAGTCGATTTTAAGTCAAAACAATTTGCCTGAAAACGGTGAAAAACTTTCTTTTACTTCCAAACACATCCCTTTAAGTGTGGGCATAGCTTCCAATATCTCAAATTTTGAAGATCCCATTTGCTTTGTTTCTGAGGGTAACGAAACTGTATTAGTTCAAAAAATGGTTGATTATATGGAAAAACTCTCAGATGCTGCATATGCAATCCTGCAGGAAAGATATGAATACGTGTTTGATGCTCTTGCTATCAGCCCCAACTGTCGGAGCGAAAAACTTTTAAAAGAATTTAATGCTTTCATTCGAGAACTCCCTATACTGGGTTACAACAGCTCTAAATACGACCTTCCTTTAATTCAGACCATACTGATTAGCGAATTGGTGGAAAAAATTGATTTTGTGATTAAAAAAGCAAACACTTATCTCTGTCTAAAGACTGCCAAACTTCGATTTTTGGATATTCGAAATTACATTTCTCCTGGTTTCAGCTATCGATCTTTTCTTTTGGCTTACGGCTGCACTGCAGAAAAATTTTTCTTTCCTTATCACTTCATTCGTGGTTTAAAAGCATTAGAACATCCGTCTGTTCCACCGTACGAGGCATTTTTTAGTGAAATCACAAATTCTAACATCTCTCTCTCAGAATATGAGTTTGTCAAAAAGATCTGGAAAGAAAAAGAGTGGAAGACTCTCAAAGATATGCTCATTTATTACAACGTGATGGATTGTGGACCTTTTGTTGAAGCTGTAGGTAAAATGTTACAGCCTTATTTGGCACAAGGTATTGATATATTTAAATCTAGCTTTTCTGTTAGTGGAGTTGCTAAAATTCAAATGCTCCAGAGATGTGAAAAAGAAGCTTTTTTCTGTCTGTTTCCCAAACGACACGCTGACCTTTATCATACTTTGAGATCCAATATCACAGGCGGACTATCCATTGTTTTTACCAGACTAGCTGTTAAAGACGAAACAAAAATTCGTCCTCACGAGGTATCTAACCCAGAAACGTGCAAGAAAGTAATAGGTCTTGACGCGAATAGTTTGTATTTGCACGCTATATCCCAAGACTTGCCTTGTTCATACTTTATTCGCTATCGAGAAAAAGATCATTATCGCCCAGATCCTTGCTGCAAATACGGGCTCTCATCCTATCAATGGTTAAAATGGATCAGTCACACCCAAAATAAAGAAATTCAGCACAAATATTCAGGTCAAGGCGAAAAGAAACTGACTCAGCACTCGTTGATTGTTGACGGGTTCGCTCCAGCGACTAATGAAGTTTTTGAATTTGACGGTTGTTTTTGGCACGGATGCGACAAGTGTTCAACAAATCCTGACGGTAGTCCCAAAAAAGTTCATCCGGTAAACGGAAAAACCTATGAACAGCTTCGACAAGACACCTTGAATAAGACCAAAAAGTTAGAGGAAGCAGGTTATAGAGTCAATAGAATAAGAGAATGTGAGTGGAAAAAACTAAAAAGAAATCCGGAAGTTGCTTCGCTCCTAAAAAAGCTAAAGTGTGTAGAGCCTCGCAAACAGCTGACGTTTGAAAAAATTATAGAGGGCATCCAGTCTGAATCGCTTTTTGGATTACTTATCTGCTCTATTCACACCCCGGAAGAATTGAAACCAAAGTTCTCTGATTTTCCACCGATCATAAAAAACACAATGATTTCACGTTCTGATATTGGAGAATACATGCGAAAAATCGCAGAAGAACAAGGATTTTTGAAAAAACCGAGAAAGTACCTCATCAGCAGTTATTTTGGAGAAGAGATTCTTATCAATACTCGGATGGCAAAATTCTATCTGGAGTTGGGGTTAAAAATCACTCGCATCCAAGAATTTATTCAATTTTTCCCCATGAAGTGTTTTGACGAACTATCCCAGGAAATTGTGCAAAACCGTCGTCTTGGCGATATCGACCCAGATAAAAAAGTGTTAGCGATGACGTCAAAGCTCTGTGGTAACAGTCTTTACTCTGCTACTCTTTTGAATCGAAGCAAACACCGTGCTGTTACGTATCATACCGATTCCAACATCAACGAAGCAATCAATAACCCACGGTTTTCTCACTTGGAACAATTGAAACCCGGTCTATACGAAGTAAAGAGCTTGAAAAAGCAAATCAAACACGACTTACCCCTTCAATTAGGGATCTCTGTTTATTTAGAAGCAAAACTCCACATCCTTAAGTTTTTTTACCACTTTTTGGATAAGTATATTCCAAAAAAATGCTATTCATTGATCGAGAGCGATACAGACTCTCTTTACTTTTCTATTAGCCGCGACTCTTTAGATGATTGTGTCCCTCAACATCTCAAAGAAGAGTATTTTAGAGAAAAAAGGAAGTATATGCCGGCAGAGTGCTGTGATGAGTGCCTAAGCAAGTTCATTGACGTCAAAGTCTCTGGAGGTATCTGGACATCACCTTCTTGCTGTCAAAAAAGAAATGCTTTTGATACAAGGGTGCTCGGATTAATGAAAACCGAGTATGAAGGAGAAAAGGCGGTTGCTTTAACTTGCAAAACGTATTTTTGTGAGGGAAAAAGCAAAAAACAAGTCTGCAAGGGCGTTAGTATCCGACAAAATCCTTTAACCTTTGAAAAATACTTCCATGCACTTGATTCTACGCAACCATTAAGCGTTGTAAATAGAGGGTTTATTACTCGAAAACACAATATCTTGACATACCACCAAGAAAAAAGAGGATTGTCCCCTTTTTACTGCAAACGGCTTGTTCATGAAGACGGAATTCATACATCTCCCCTAAATCTATAATTCTACTTTACAATCAACCGATTTTATGCGAAAAGTTTGGGCTGGATTCATTTATCTTAAATTCACTGCCTTGAAAAATAGTTCGTTGAGTTTGGAGACTTCAAATTCATTGGCTTTAAAAAAAAAAAAAAAACCAAAGTCATCAAAAGCACATGAGCGGATTCAACTTTAATCCAACCCTAGAACATATTTTGTTGAATCTTGTTTGCATTTTATTTCGCGTCATGTGAATACTTGATTTGTGTTAGGAATAACGTTTGATTATCCAAACTGAAGTGGACATTACTGCTATTTTGCGAAGAGAGCGTTTTCTTTGTATATACCATTATACCTCTGTCCTGTACATTTTTGTTGTAAATATTTGTGCGCGAGTGAAAATATACTGATGAAAACAACGAAATGAGTGATGGATACTACACATGTTCTCTTGTTGTAGCAATAGCTTCCCCTTGTGTTTACTCATTTTACTGTGACGGTAAGGCTCTATCTTACGCTGATTACTAGACACGTCCTCATTTCAGGCGTGTATATGCAACGATTAGACGTAACAATAAGATACTAGCCTTTAACGTTAAACGTATATTTAAATCAGCAAATTAATTTTATACTTGTGGTACGTAATATATTTCTTTTTTAATTCGGAAACGTTGTTTTATAGACTGATAGTGCCGCAGATACGGCAGTGAAAAGTTAGAAGACAAAGACCACAAATCAATAAAAAGTTACTTCTTAATAACTTTTCATCGACAACCTTAATCATAATTTTGATTGAAAACCAGTTTGAATACTGCGAATTACACATAAAATAACGTCCATATGATGTTTTTTATACAATAACCTCAGTAAGAAACTGCACATACGGTAGCGTTACGCGTAAAAGCAATGGAAAAAGTACGGGTTAAAAACATTTTAGCTAAAGGTCTGTACCGTAGCATATTCATGTAGGAATCGAACCCTTAAACGATTGTTTCTTTTCAAATTCAATTCAGTTCAAGCGACATTTTGATTTACAATGAACCATATTCGTTTTCTGAAAGCTGATGCATGATGAATAATCACAGCTTCCTGAACTTTACAAAACCGTCGCTAGATCAGTGCTCACTCGCGAACAAACGCTGATTTTACTTAATGGTAGAACACAATTTTTCCGATCCTTGCAAGAAAACTACGAAACTTGAAAATTTTGCACTTGAAAACTTGCTGTGATACATGCAAAATCAAAGGTTGAACTTGCATATGCAATAAAGATATATTTTCAAACTAAACAACATTAAAGGGTTTGATTACACACCACAGACATAACATTTACGTTTTTAACATGCTTCTTTTCGTTTTAGTAATATATTTCTTTATATTAAAATTTGAAATACGCTAACACATGTTTATCATACATCAAAATTGCTATAAAAGTATAGACCTAAAACTAAGGAAATACGTACTACAAATATTTTATAAAGTTTTTATACAAAATAATTCTTACCTACCACAAATATATTACATTTACTTAATGCAGGACGTTTTCACATACTAAAAATTTTATAAATTTAAGTTTGTGATAATTCTTAATACGTATCGCAAATATTACGTCACAATTTCACCTAATAAAATCAAACTCAGGCAAAAGATATAATCTACGCGCGAGCTCGTTTAATTACTTCCTGTTTCTTATTGCAACGAGACGAGGAGCTTTAGTAGTGTACTATGCGGGATCGAGACCCTTCATTCTTTGTTTGTTTTTTAAGTTTTGCGGTTTTTAATACAAAAAATTTTTTATGAAAAATTTATAAATTCAAAAAATCGGAAAATTTCAAAAAACAATTTTGCACCGCTTGAAGTGCTGCAACGTTTTTGCACCGTTTTTGCACCGCTTGAAGTGCTGCACCGTTTTTGCACCGCTTGAAGTGCTGCACCTCCCTCCACTTCCCTTGCACCTCCCTTCACCTCCCTCCACCTCCCTTTCACCTCCCTTGCACCTCCCTTCATATACCTCCACCTCCCTCTACCTCCCTTCACCTCCCTCCACCTCCCTTTCACCTCCCTTTCACCTCCCTTGCACCTCCCTTCATCTACCTCCACCTCCCTCTACCTCCCTTCACCTACCTCCCTCCACCGGAAGTGTTCACTCCACTTGGGGGTCGAATCCCGCATAGTACACTACTAAAGCTCCTCGTCTCGTTGCAATAAGAAACAGGAAGTAATTAAACGAGCTCGCGCGTAGATTATATCTTTTGCCTGAGTTTGATTTTATTAGGTGAAATTGTGACGTAATATTTGCGATACGTATTAAGAATTATCACAAACTTAAATTTATAAAATTTTTAGTATGTGAAAACGTCCTGCATTAAGTAAATGTAATATATTTGTGGTAGGTAAGAATTATTTTGTATAAAAACTTTATAAAATATTTGTAGTACGTATTTCCTTAGTTTTAGGTCTATACTTTTATAGCAATTTTGATGTATGATAAACATGTGTTAGCGTATTTCAAATTTTAATATAAAGAAATATATTACTAAAACGAAAAGAAGCATGTTAAAAACGTAAATGTTATGTCTGTGGTGTGTAATCAAACCCTTTAATGTTGTTTAGTTTGAAAATATATCTTTATTGCATATGCAAGTTCAATCTTTGATTTTGCATGTATCACGGCAAGTTTTCAAGTGCAAAATTTTCAAGTTTCGTAGTTTTCTTGCAAGGATCGGAAAAATTGTGTTCTACCATTAAGTAAAATCAACGTTTGTTCGCGAGTGAGCACTGATCTAGCGACGGTTTTGTAAAGTTCAGGAAGCTGTGATTATTCATCATGCATCAGCTTTCAGAAAACGAATATGGTTCATTGTAAATCAAAATGTCGCTTGAACTGAATTGAATTTGAAAAGAAACAATCGTTTAAGGGTTCGATTCCTACATGAATATGCTACGGTACAGACCTTTAGCTAAAATGTTTTTAACCCGTACTTTTTCCATTGCTTTTACGCGTAACGCTACCGTATGTGCAGTTTCTTACTGAGGTTATTGTATAAAAAACATCATATGGACGTTATTTTATGTGTAATTCGCAGTATTCAAACTGGTTTTCAATCAAAATTATGATTAAGGTTGTCGATGAAAAGTTATTAAGAAGTAACTTTTTATTGATTTGTGGTCTTTGTCTTCTAACTTTTCACTGCCGTATCTGCGGCACTATCAGTCTATAAAACAACGTTTCCGAATTAAAAAAGAAATATATTACGTACCACAAGTATAAAATTAATTTGCTGATTTAAATATACGTTTAACGTTAAAGGCTAGTATCTTATTGTTACGTCTAATCGTTGCATATACACGCCTGAAATGAGGACGTGTCTTGTAATCAGCGTAAGATAGAGCCTTACCGTCACAGTAAAATGAGTAAACACAAGGGGAAGCTATTGCTACAACAAGAGAACATGTGTAGTATCCATCACTCATTTCGTTGTTTTCATCAGTATATTTTCACTCACGCACAAATATTTACAACAAAAATGTACAGGACAGAGGTATAATGGTATATACAAAGAAAACGCTCTCTTCGCAAAATAGCAGTAATGTCCACTTCAGTTTGGATAATCAAACGTTATTCCTAACACAAATCAAGTATTCACATGACGCGAAATAAAATGCAAACAAGATTCAACAAAATATGTTCTAGGGTTGGATTAAAGTTGAATCCGCTCATGTGCTTTTGATGACTTTGGTTTTTTTTTTTTTTTAAAGCCAATGAATTTGAAGTCTCCAAACTCAACAAATTATTTTTCAAAGCAGTGAATTTAAAATAAATGGATCCAGCCCTAACTTTTCGCATAAAATCGGTTGATTGTAAAATAGAATTATAAATTTAGGGGAGATGTATGAATTCCGTCTTTATGAACAAGCCGTTTGCAGTAAAAAGGGGACAATCCTCTTTTTTCTTGGTGGTATGTCAAGATATCGTGTTTTCGAGTAATAAACCCTCGATTTACAACGCTTAATGGTTGCGTAGAATCAAGTGCATGGAAGTATTTTTCAAAGGTTAAAGGATTTTGTCGGATACTAACGCCCTTGCAGACTTGTTTTTTGCTTTTTCCCTCACAAAAATACGTTTTGCAAGTTAAAGCAACCGCCTTTTCTCCTTCATACTCGGTTTTCATTAATCCGAGCACTCTTGTATCAAAAGCATTTCTTTTTTGACAGCAAGAAGGTGATGTCCAGATACCTCCAGAGACTTTGACGTCAATGAACTTGCTTAGGCATTCATCACAGCACTCTGCCGGCATATACTTCCTTTTTTCTCTAAAATACTCTTCTTTGAGATGTTGAGGGACACAATCATCTAAAGAGTCGCGGCTAATAGAAAAGTAAAGAGAGTCTGTATCGCTCTCGATCAATGAATAGCATTTTTTTGGAATATACTTATCCAAAAAGTGGTAAAAAAACTTAAGGATGTGGAGTTTTGCTTCTAAATAAACAGAGATCCCTAATTGAAGGGGTAAGTCGTGTTTGATTTGCTTTTTCAAGCTCTTTACTTCGTATAGACCGGGTTTCAATTGTTCCAAGTGAGAAAACCGTGGGTTATTGATTGCTTCGTTGATGTTGGAATCGGTATGATACGTAACAGCACGGTGTTTACTTCGATTCAAAAGAGTAGCAGAGTAAAGACTGTTACCACAGAGCTTTGACGTCGTCGCTAACACTTTTTTATCTGGGTCGATATCGCCAAGACGACGGTTTTGCACAATTTCCTGGGATAGTTCGTCAAAACACTTCATGGGGAAAAATTGAATAAATTCTTGGATGCGAGTGATTTTTAACCCCAACTCCAGATAGAATTTTGCCATCCGAGTATTGATAAGAATCTCTTCTCCAAAATAACTGCTGATGAGGTACTTTCTCGGTTTTTTCAAAAATCCTTGTTCTTCTGCGATTTTTTGCATGTATTCTCCAATATCAGAACGTGAAATCATTGTGTTTTTTATGATCGGTGGAAAATCAGAGAACTTTGGTTTCAATTCTTCCGGGGTGTGAATAGAGCAGATAAGTAATCCAAAAAGCGATTCAGACTGGATGCCCTCTATAATTTTTTCAAACGTCAGCTGTTTGCGAGGCTCTACACACTTTAGCTTTTTTAGGAACGAAGCAACTTCCGGATTTCTTGTTAGTTTTTTCCACTCACATTCTCTTATTCTATTGACTCTATAACCTGCTTCCTCTAACTTTTTGGTCTTATTCAAGGTGTCTTGTCGAAGCTGTTCATAGGTTTTTCCGTTTACCGGATGAACTTTTTTGGGACTACCGTCAGGATTTGCTGAACACTTGTCGCATCCGTGCCAAAAACAACCGTCAAATTCAAAAACTTCATTAGTCGCTGGAGCGAACCCGTCAACAATCAACGAGTGCTGAGTCAGTTTCTTTTCGCCTTGACCTGAATATTTGTGCTGAATTTCTTTATTTTGGGTGTGACTGATCCATTTTAACCATTGATAGGATGAGAGCCCGTATTTGCAGCAAGGATCTGGGCGATAATGATCTTTTTCTCGATAGCGAATAAAGTATGAACAAGGCAAGTCTTGGGATATAGCGTGCAAATACAAACTATTCGCGTCAAGACCTATTACTTTCTTGCACGTTTCTGGGTTAGATACCTCATGAGGACGAATTTTTGTTTCGTCTTTAATAGCTAGTCTGGTAAAAACAATGGATAGTCCGCCTGTGATGTTGGATCTCAAAGTATGATAAAGGTCAGCGTGTCTTTTGGGAAACAGACAGAAAAAAGCTTCTTTTTCACATCTCTGGAGCATTTGAATTTTAGCAACTCCACTAACAGAAAAGCTAGATTTAAATATATCAATACCTTGTGCCAAATAAGGTTGTAACATTTTACCTACAGCTTCAACAAAAGGTCCACAATCCATCACGTTGTAATAAATGAGCATATCTTTGAGAGTCTTCCACTCTTTTTCTTTCCAGGTCTTTTTGACAAACTCATATTCTGATAGAGAGATGTTAGAATTTGTGATTTCACTAAAAAATGCCTCGTACGGTGGAACAGACGGATGTTCTAATGCTTTTAAATCACAAATGAAGCGATAAGGAAAGAAAAATTTCTCTGCGGTGCAACCGTAAGCCAAAAGAAAAGATCGATAGCTGAAGCCAGGAGAAATGTAATTTCGAATATCCAAAAATCGAAGTTTGGCAGTCTTTAAACAGAGGTAAGTGTTTGCTTTTTTAATCACAAAATCAATTTTTTCCACCAATTCGCGAATCAGTATGGTTTGAATTAAAGGAAGGTCGTATTTAGAGCTGTTGTAACCCAGTATAGGGAGTTCTCGAATGAAAGCATCAAATTCTTTTAAAAGATTTTCGCTCCGACAATTGAGACTGATAGCAAGAGCATCAAACACGTATTCATATCTTTCCTGCAGGATTGCATATGCAGCATCTGAGAGTTTTTCCATATAATCAACCATTTTTTGAACTAGTACAGTTTCGTTACCCTCAGAAACAAAACAAATGGGATCTTCAAAATTTGGGATATTGGAAGCTATGCCCACACTTAAAGGGATGTGTTTGGAAGTAAAAGAAAGCTTTTCACCGTTTTCAGGTAAATTATTTTGACTTAAAATCGACTCGAAATCGTAGCAACAGTAAAAAGGATAATGTCGTTGATCGTGGGGTACAAAAACGTCTACATCTTCTAATTTTTGAAAAATAGTTGGTTGGTTTTTAAAAATACCTCCAGGAAAAGATTGTGTAACAGTTTGGTCGCAAGAGTTGGTGTGTCTCAAAAAATCTTTTCGCCCATACCATAGTTTATCACATCGCTGCCATTGATAAACATCACAATACTTTTCAAAGTCAACAATCAAGCTTGAATGATTTTTAAAAACATTCAATTGCATGGTTTCATCGTACAACTCGCGACTACGCTGTATTAGTTTCGCTTTTTTATCTTGGAGCTCGTAAACAACGATATTAATCTCAAAAAAATCTTCTATCTCTGGAAAATCAATGAGAAAAACGCCTTGAAACAGATCAGGATCGACATGAAAATGTTTGCGATAAGCGGCGAATAATTGTTTAGCATCTTGTTCGCACGAACGTTTATCACAACCTCGAAAAATAGATAAACATCGAAAAAAACATAGATTGTCGTAGGCTGTATGATTCACCACCCCTCGATTATGCGTTAAAAAGTCTGGAAGCTCTACAGGTCCTGATAGAGGTGCATCCGCCAAATGATTGATGTAAAAGACCAAATTCGTAATCCGGATTATTTTCCATTTTGTATCCGGTCGGTTGAAATTTTCCAAAAAATCCTCCGCTGCTGTCTTGTGTAAAAATTCCTCTAACTCGTTGCTGCTGCTTATGGTCACAGCCGCGTCCAATACTTGAGCATTGTTGCTGGAGGGGTGATAATAACGGAATTCATCAGTATCAATATTCCTCAGGACGTACCCAAAGCTATAATTCAGTTTGAATCTGGTTTGTTGATCCCTCATTATTGTTTCAGCAATTGTGTCGATCATGTGTTCAAAATTTCGAAAATAAAAATTATGTAAGCTCTGTACTTTTCCATGTTTTGAGAATGTTCTGATGTTGGACCAGTATTTTGAAAGAAACTCCCGCAATTCTGGGTCCTCTTCATCCAAGTGTTCATTTTCTAAAACCTCAAACTCCTTCCGGTTCTTTGCTCGAAGATCGCCGGTATAATTCGGTTTTCGATACGTGGTCCTTGCTTTTTTAGTTGGTGTTTTTTCGTTTTCAGTGTGCTTTCTTTTGCAAGAATGTTTTGCAAAATCTGTCAGCGAATCAAATTGTGCTCCACATCTTCTACATTTCCCGCACTTTTGCTGGTGACGTTTTAAATGATGCATCTCCTTGAAGTTTTTCTGACATTTCATACATGCAAACTCTTCTTTCTTCTCATGTATTGTTTTCACATGTCGATTTAAACTAAACTTGTTGGTGAATTTTTTATGACAGATATCACAAATTATTTCAGCGTCCATGACGTTTCCGAGTCAATATAAACAAACTTACACACTATTGCGCAATATACACTAGCTTCCATGAAAGTCAAATACCTGTTTTCCTTTATATTTTTTGTTAGCAAAAAACGTTAGTGCGTATTTTGCCCGAATTTAAATAGATAACATGATTTTATACTTGTGGTACGTAACAACGTAACTGCTGACAGCAACTCAGAAACCACATCTAGTCTTTTGTTTGTGACCAAGTCAGCGGCTCCGTGTGGTGGTATGTTTGTGATCAAGTCAACTCAGCAAGCCTCGATATTTTTTGCACAAAACCATGAAAAAAGCGTAACTTTTAATAACTGAAATTCGATACAATAACAAAAAATTTTAGAAATAATTAAATTTTTACATGATTTATTTCATAAAACTACTTCCAAAAAAATTAAAGGAAGATAACAATAATTCCCTAAGTTATTGAACTGGTAAATAATACTATTAACGTAAAAGTTTTTTAAAATACGGGAAAAGAAATAATGTAACAACAACTTTAGAATTATCAAAATAACTAAAGTGTAAATTCTATCACATATGTAAAACTAAAATGCAGCAATAATCTTAACTAAGAAGGATAAAATCGATATTTCTTTCATCATAAATTAAAAGAAAAACTGTTAAATTTTTAATTGCAATACTGTAACAAAAATATTTCTTTTATCACAAAATAAAAATTAAAAAACTATTAAATTTTTAATTGCAATACTGTAACAAAATATTTCTTTAGTTATAAAACAAAACTTAAAAAAACTATTGAATTTTTAATGCAATGTTGTAACAAAAAGATTTTTTATCACAAAATAAAAATTAAAAAACTATTAAATTTCTAATTGCAATACTGCAGCAAAAATTTTAGAAGTAATTAAATCTTTACATAACATACTTCAAAATGAAAAAACACTTTTTTCCAAACTTAAAAATGTTAAAGATAAAAGCAATTTACATAACTTACCATAGATAAAATCAAATTATGTCAATTAGTAAACAAACAATTATGTCAATGCAATTAAATTAGCAAGTACATTGTAAACTAAATATTTCATATTACCACAAATTACTGAACGTAATCTCTAAAAGAACTAAAATATTTTGCGTTTTTGGAGGTTCATAGATCATCGTGACGCGTAAGTTCATCGCGACGCATGACGCCATCGCCTGCACACCAATTGCACACCATTTTTTGTTTGAAATGGCGCATCTACTACTACTGCAGTGATTACCTATTTGTCGAACCAAAATTGCATTTTTATGATTAAATATCTTTCGATATCGAGCAGAAAATATTGACTATTGCCGAATCATATCTGCAATAGTATACAAAGTTTAATTACGAATAAAATAGCGAAGAAAAAATGAAGCGTAATGAAATAATACAGATACGATTAGGTCAGAACCATCGTCAATCTTATTCAAATAAAACTCACATAAACTATTTATTCAATAAAACTCACATAAACTTATTCAAATAAAACTCACATAAACATAAACAAATACTGTACAATAAAACAGATTATATTTGAATAAGATTGATGATAATTACTGTATTCTAACAAATCTAATCGAAAGTCTCTGCATATTATTTAAATATGTTTTTTTAATTTCTACTTTGTTATTTTATTCGTGATTAAACTTCTTCAAATTTCCATCAACCGTGCTACAAAACCCACAAAAATTTAAAACGCACAGAGTCAACTATTTAATTAATCTGTAGAGTGCATGCAAAGCGAAATTACAAAAAAGTTTAGTCATACTTCACCCATATTTAAGTAGCGAGCAGGGTCGGATCCAGGGGGGGGGGGGTGCGGCATGAAGGGGATACATCCCCCCATCAGCCATTTTCAACAATGCTTTCGATGAATAAAATTAATTAAATTTTTCCAAAGTT